>OY744529.1:6180200-6197700 GCA_963556195.1 Sepiola atlantica
ACAACCACTAGCGAAACTGGCTTAAAAAGTATGTAAGTCTTCCCTTTCAGTACATAATCTCTCCATCAAGACCTAGACAAGGGGCGGGCAACCTCCAGCCAGCGGGCCACATCCGGCCCGCGAAGGCTTAGCGTGCGGCCCGCCACCCGGCTATGCTTTATTATTGCAATCCGGCCCGCGGACCTCCCAGTAAAACTCATATCATTTTGTGACATAGACGTAAAAGTAGGTTTCGATTAAGATTTACAGTGGGATGAAAATGTATAAATATCATTTTTCTTTAAATATTAATTTCAAATCCTTGGCCTGAGATAAAAATAGAAAAAGAGAAAGAGAGAGGCAAAGAGGAAACGAGAGACGAGGAAAGGGCATGAAACAGAGAACCTATGTGAGGTGTGTCAAAACGAATGTTGGATCAACTTGCTACTTCCCCCTGTCATTATTTTTATCATTCCAAAATGGCTCTTCGTCGGCGCCTTTTATAACATCACATACAGAAGTCTCTTGAGAAAAAATATCAGATTTGTAGAGTGTTCAATGCAATTTTTGTACAATTTATTCATGTAAACAAAATATAGTAATTCTGAGATTTCGTTTTTCCCTCCGGCCCGCGATCTCCTTCCAAAAGTCTCATCTGGCCCTCACTCTGAAAAGGTTACCCGTCCCTGACCTAGACAAATCCCTCCCTGTGGTCACACATGGTACTTGGGTTGCTTGCAACTTGAAGCTAAATATGTAGGGGATCCTAGAGCAAGTAGAAGGCACAAGAGATGCGAAACTATGACATTGTAAAACCAAAAAGATTTCTTCGAAATTGAAATAATACACTAAATAGATAGCATTTATCAATAATTAAAGTTTTGTTAAATAAAAAAATAAAAAATTAAATTAATTTCTGAAACTTACTGAAACAAATATCGGCAACGGAAGTTGTTAAGTGTGTTATTTGTTAAGTTTATTAATTTATTTGTTAAGTTTATTAATTTAGTTGTTAAGTTTATTAATTAAAAAAAAATTAAAAACCTTTTTCAGTATATAAAATTGAACCGCAAAGCCAATTTATAAATACTAGAATTATTGGGCCATGCAGGCCGATTAATTTTAATTATTAAAAAAAAAAAAACAACAAAAAAATTGAATATTAAATTCTTTTAACGCCAATACGTAGTTAAAACAAACTAAATTGTTTGGGACTATTAAAATAATTCCAACTGATAATGTTTACCCATTCACTTATTTATTTTTTTTATTATCGCTCATGTTTGAATTCATGTTTTGAAACATGACGTAAATCATAAATCTATGACATCACGACAAAGCTATAATTATTTTGTTAAGGGAATGTTTTAAACACTATCTATAAGAAAGTCCAAGTAACTCAGTTGGTAGAGCCTGAGATTGAAGACCTCAAGGTGTCGGTTTCGATTTCCGTTCACGGCAGCCGCTTTATATGTTAGGAACTTATCATTTACTATTAGTGCAGTATTTTCCATTTCTAAAAGTGGACTATCAAGAATTCCCTCGACCCAGAATGAATTTGGTGAATCCAGTTCACCACTCTTAAATAACTTTGCTTTTGTAAATATTCAAGGTCTTTGTCCTCAGACCGTTCCAAGCAAAGTACCGTTTATCAAAAATGAACTTAACAGTGACAATTCTCTTTTTATTGGCTTATCGGAAACTTGGTTAAATTCGCACAGAGATGCTGAACTTGAAATAGAAGGTTTTACACTCTTCCGATGCGACACATCAAGAAAAGCCAAAACACGTGGAAGGCACACCGGCGGTGTTGCTCTTTATGTCCGTGATGATATTGGATGTTCCTGTAATGTAATTTTTTCTCATGCGTCTGAATGTGTGCAGATGTTATGCCTTTACTCCTCCTATGAAGATTTAGCCATTCTTGTTACTTATAGACAACCTGATGACAGCTACCATGGACACCCATCCACACCAAATGATTTTAGTTCTCCTCTTAATAAAGTCAAACATATATTATCAACAATAAACCCTGCTCCAGATATCATTGTCGGTGGAGATTTTAATCTCCCTCACGTATCTTGGCCTGATGGACAGGCTATTCCAGGAGCATCAAATGCTGAGCGATTGATGATAAATTCACTGAACGAATTCTGCAATGAGCTTTTTTTGTCACAGCATGTGCTGTCTCCCACGCACAAAGATGGGAATATCCTTGATCTTGTTTTCACCAATAATTCTGATTTGATTCATGAGAGCATCAATGTACCCTTACTGCAAAGCACATCTCACCACAGTCTCATCCAGCTTCAAACAACATATAAAGTTAAATATAAAAGTGAGGTATTGAATAATCGTGCACCAAGAACAATGTTCAATGCACTAAACTTTTTCAGCGAGGAAGTCGATTGGACTGCTCTTTCAGAGGAACTAAGCCATGCTGATTGGGAAGACTCATTAAGAGACATGGGTGCATCTGCAATGCTGGACACTTTTTATTTAATTGTCTACACTGCCTGCTGCAAGCATGTGCCATTGCGTAAATCAGAATGCGAGAAAAGAACGCCCAAGGTGGTAAGATACCGTCACTCACTTTCTAAAAGAAGACGGAAGATAAAAAAGCGTCTTTTGAAAGTGTCATCGCCTGCTGTTATTTCCAAACTGTCCAAGGAATGTTTGGATATTGAAAGGAAACTGCAGAAGTCTTTTGCTGACTCTAACGCTTTTATGGAGGGAAAGGCTGTCAACTCCATTAAAGGTAATTCAAAATATTTCTTTTCATATGTCAAGAAAAAGTCCAAAGTCAAGACAAAAGTTGGTCCATTGGTGGACCAGAATGGTGTTCTTACTGGTAACAGTACTGAGATGGCAGAAATTTTGTCAAAACAATACACAGACGTTTTTAGCAAACCAATGCAAAGCAGTCAAGCTTCACATAATCGCACTTTTGATATAAGTTCTATACTGTCAACTGTTACTCTAACTGCAGCCGATTTTGAGCTTGCAATTGATGAACTCTCTCCGTCAGCTGCTGCGGGTCCTGACGGCTTTCCTGCATTACTACTGAAAAACTGCAGGGCCCATTTGGTCCATGCTCTCGTATTTCTATGGACGAAAAGTCTTGAAGAAGAGGTCGTTCCAAGCAAACTAAAGAATTCTCTTATTACACCCATTCACAAAGGTGGAAGCAAGTCGGTGGCTGCCAATTATAGACCAATAGCTTTGACCTCCCACCTCATTAAACTTTTTGAGAAAGTCATACGGAAACACATAGTTAGACACATGAATGAAAATAACCTGTTCAATGACAGTCAGCATGGGATGAGATCTGGAAGATCTTGTTTAAGTCAACTCCTTGAGCAGTTTGACACCATTCTATCAATTCTTGATGATGGCGCTAATGCAGATGTTGTCTACTTAGATTTTGCCAAAGCTTTTGACAAAGTTGACCACAAAATAGTTCTGCAGAAAATATTTGATCTTGGCATTCGTGGAAGCATCTTCAAATGGATCGAATCCTTCCTGAGTAACCGCCTCCAAACAGTTATGGTTGATGGTGCAACCTCGAAGCCACAACCTGTCATTTCTGGAGTTCCCCAGGGAAGTGTATTGGGACCCATAATCTTCCTAATCCTTATTGGGGACATTGATGAAGATATCGCCATGTCAATAGTCAGGTCATTCGCCGATGATACAAGGGCCACAAAATCCGTTCGGTCTCCCGAGGATGCTGTGTTGTTTCAAAAGGATCTCGATCAGATCTACAAATGGACGGAGGACAATAACATGGAGCTAAATGACGTGAAATTTGAGCTTCTCCGCTATGGTAATAACGACCAGCTAAAAAGCGAGATATCATACCACACTCCGTCAGGAAAAATGATAAACATAAAGCAAGAAGTAAAGGACCTCGGTGTATCTATGTCTAGTGATTGTCTTTTTAGCAATCAAATAAACAAAGTTGTGGAAAAAGCCAAGAACCTCATTGCCTGGATCCTGAGGACATTTAAAACCAGAGAATATCGTGCAATGGTCACGCTGTATAAATCCTTGGTCATTCCAGTTTTGGAATACTGTTCTGTCTTGTGGAACCCAAGTAGCCCTAGGCTCATCCAAAAGCTTGAAGCCATTCAGTGGTCCTTTCTACGGAAAATTCAAGATGATCGGAACTACTGGTCATGTCTGAAGAAGACAAAAATGTTCTCGCTGCAAAGACGACGTGAAAGGTACCGGATAATTTACATCTGGAAGATATTGGAAGGAAAGGTACCGAACATTAATGGCCACATTCAAGCCCGAGACAATGAACGCCGCGGGAGGCACTGTATTGTTCCCTCGCTAAAAACTGGTGGGAAAATACGAACCATTTTTGAAACGAGCTTACCTGTACAGGGGTCACAACTCTTCAATGCCATGCCTAGGTGTATTCGGGATATAAAAAATGCTGCTGTGGAACAATTTAAGCGCTCTCTTGATGCCTACCTCGCTAATATCCCGGACCAACCCCAAATTGTCGGATACACGGCGTGCAGGCAAGCCGACACCAATTCTATCGTGCACATGCAAGCACATGCTGGTGCGGTTCCTTTGTCTCACAGGATCCTCACATCAGCCAGGGCGAGTTGAACAACCAGCAAGCCTGAACACGCCTGTTCGAAGCACCAGACAAAAAAAAAAAAAAAAAAAAAAAAAGTAGTTAAGATCTCTAATATTTCGAAATGAGACAAATTCTGCAACGTATTTATTACGTTTTAAAAAATTATGACGGACGGACAGACGAACAAAATATAAGATTGATATGCACGGTCAAGTATTTACCAAATAAATTTTAAAAATTAATTCTTTTTTCATGTGTACAAGTTGCAAGATAGAATTTATGTATCTACCTCCCACAAGGTAAGATGTGACACAAGGTCGGGAAAGTGGGATTTGATAAACCAGCGCCCGAGAAGGTGAGCACTCTGGCCATTAAAAATTGCCTGGGCAGCCCCGTCGGGCGCCTCAGGCAGTAAGCAATAAACTTACTCCTCCCCAAAGAGGGGAGGCAAAGCCTGAGAGGGTGGACCTCCTAGAACTGCACAGGACAGACCAATAGATCGGCGTAAATCAAGCCCCGAAAGCCAAGACAATACCAGTCTATGGGGTGCAGTATCCATCGAAACAGATGCTACACTTTGATCTCCGGATTTTATTTACTCCTCCCCAGGAGTTAGGCACAAGGCCAGTTTTATCTTACTCCCACAAGTAAGATGTGACCCAAGATCGGGTCGAGAAAGTGGGGTTTGAAAAGCCAGCGCTCGAGAGGTGAGCACTCTGGCCATTTAAAAATTGCCTGGGCAGCCCCGTCGGCATTCACCGGTAGGGGCGCCTCAGACAGTAAGCAATAAACTTACTCCTCCCCAAAGAGGGGAGGCAAAGCCTGGGAGGGTGTACCTCCTAGAACTGCACAGGACAGGCGTGCAGTATCCATCGGAACAGATACTACACTTTGATCTTAGCCAAAAGGCCAAGAGAATCTCCGGATTGCTCTGTATAAAAGGTTCAACTTTTACATCCGCCAACGAGGTTATGTATACGGTCGAATTTGCCATTCATTTGTTTAATTTTTATTATTTTGTTTGTTTGTGTACGGCCTTGCGCCCACATTGCTTCACGAACATCACCGAACTTTGTGAAAATATTGGTCATGGTCGAACTTAGAACTGATGTAATTTTGGTATATCTAGGTTTAAGGTCGATAACTTCGAGTTCTGCCCATCGTAGAGATTAAGTACATGACACGTATTGTAGCCAATGAAGTCCCACATCTTATATTACATTGACCCTTAATATTGGCCTTAAACAGTTCGACCAAGGTCAAATCTTTGACAGAATTTTAACTTCAATTTTTTCCAAATTTGACGTATGGATCTAACGTCTTTTGATAATAATAAACATCATTAGGATAACTAGTTTCTGAGTTATGAACGTTTTTATATCATTACTTTGGGAATACTTTATACAACATGGAGTAGTAAGGCCCAGATAAGAGTTTTGCCCATCTTTACGTTGTCAGACGGATAGTATGCAATCTCACGACTGACTTATGCTCTTGTTTGAATATAAAATGCCGCCGATTTTGTTGTGCCAATATATTGTGCCATCAGTAAACCTCAGGGTACGATGATTTACGATTGGTATGTGTTTATGTCTGCATCGAATGAGGCGAGCGTTAAAAGCAGACAGACACTTTTAGTCAAAAAAAAGAAAACAACCGCAACATCTTAACAGTGCGGTCAATAAAAAATGTTAAAAATCTGTGCTGCTATTGAGATCGTCTAGTTTGGTTTTGAGGCCGACAGCAACAAAATGGCGACGCCGTTTGAAATGCCAAGCGACAACAGATCGTTATGTAATGAGAAGAAATAGAATTTCTCTCCGAGTAGAGATCATGATTTTCGCTCCGCAGCGACAGCAGATAGAAATTCTCTACATAATGTTCTCGTATGCTCTTCTGCATTACAAACATAATAAGAATACTAATTATATGTATTTATGGATTGGATATATAGTAAGTATTCGTATATTTATTTTCTTCCTTTCAATTGCTGCACAGTTATATATGGTGTCATTCTATAGTGAGGAATCCATCTCCCTCAAAAAGGAAGCACTCTGGATGGTTATAAAAATAACCTAGATCAGACTGGTCGGCAATCTCCGATAGGAGTGCCTCAGGCGACGAGCAATACACAAAATTCTCTTCCCCAAGGAGGATGTAATGCATGGGAGAATATCTCCTGGGACGGAGCATAACCATATTATAGCCTGTTTTTAGGCTGAAGGCTTGAAAATCAGGTCAAATTGTGCGGAAAACCTCTGTTCTGTCATCGGCCAGTAAAGCAGAAATCCTTCTAGACTGAGGCGATTTTAATTTTTGTCCAAATCACGAGTGCTCCTTTTGAGGGGCCTGGATTTTCTCCATTTAAAAAACCGACCTTGTGTCTAATTTTTCTCTCGTGTGGAGGCAAGTAAATAGGAACATGGTCTCTTTTTTACGGGGTAATCTAACTCCACAAAAAGAGACACTCTGGATTTTTTAACCTACAAGGTGAGACACAGGGTCAGGTTCTAGTAGGAATTCAGTTCTCCAGAAAGGGCTACTCTGGCTCGGCTGCAAAAAATAGGCTGGTCGGTCCCGTCGGCATTCCTTCGCTCATCAAGCGACAAGCAATACCCCCCCCCCCCTCATTGAAAGGAGGAGACGAAAGAAAAAAAGAGTGCCCTGGATTTGAAACAAAAATAATCTAATTAGTCCAGTCGGCATTCCCTCCAGAATGAGAACACCCCATACGACAGATAATGGAAGCAAAGTGTAGTACTCTTCATCTGTTCTGTCATCGGTCAGTGATGGAGAAATCCTTCTCGACTGAGACAATTTAAATTTTGGTCTGTTAGGTATGTGTATATGTTTATAGATTTGTATCTACAATATTCACTTCTTAACTAATTAACTGATCATTATAATGTTTTAACACAGCCGCTAGGCGTAAGGGATCGTAATGTGGGCTATATTTAGCTGAATTTATCTTTATGCAAAGGGAGTAAAAAGTAGGTTTAATCCCTTTCGTGAAAATTCAGATACCTTCTGTGGATTTTTAACAATAAAAATTAGGCATCAATTAATAAATATTTCCCAAATTTCATATTTTGGATAATTTCAAAGGGGTTTTAGGAGCATAGTGTAGGCATAAGCCCCCGTTTGAAGTTTGCTTTGAAGTTGATTCAGTCATTAGACACAGATTAAACAAGATTCCCTGAATTTCAATTTCTTCTTAAGGTCCCCGTAAGCTTAAACCTTCATTAAGAGATATTTTTAGAATCAAAATAATGTAATGGATTTTGATCAACATTGGAATAAAGATTCTAGACATAAGGTTTAGTATCATTATATCTTGATTTTAATCTGCATAAGCGAACATAAAAGTAGTGCAACACTGTTTTGTTCGTGAAATTAATTTTAACTGTCATGGGACGGGTATTTTCTCTCTCTCTCTCTCTCTCTCTCTCTCTCTCTCTCTCTCTCTATATATATATATATATATATATATATATATATATATATATATTCCATGAACAATGCCAGTATACTGAAATCATATGCCCTTAATAGGGTTAAGATGAAAATTCATATACACTAAACACTAAATGTACGAAAGCAAAGAAATTCCCAAATTTTTACACTTTTATTGTCATTAAGGGTATGCGAGCACAACAGGGCTATGTATTTTACTGGTAGGAATTTTTCTTCAGCGCAAAACATCGAACAAGAATTAATCGTTTATACAAAATCTCTTAGGCTTTTCCGAAGGGAATTCGGCTGGAACTCATCGTCTTCTTTTATTGACAAACGTTCTGATCGATCTGATGTTCTTAGGGAAGCTTTCTCTCCCCCTTCCCCCTCTCACTCCTTCTATCCCTCCCTCTCCTTCTCTTCCCTTCTATCCCTTTCTCTTCTTCTCTTCCCTTCTATCCCTCTCTCCCCTTCTCTTCCCTTCTATCCCTTTCTCTCCTTCTCCTCTCCTCTTCCCTTCTGTCCCTTTCCCTCTCTTGCTGTTGGTCACTGATAAGCCCTAAAGCTATTATACTTTATGAGTGTACGCCTACTGTTAAAATGACGCAAACAATTATTATGATTCGCCAGTGTTCGCACTAATATTCACATAAAATAATGCTTGAATCGGTGAAGTTAAAAAGAAATGAGAAAGAAAGAAAACGTCTAAAACGGAAAAGTTTACAAAAAAGAAAAAAAAGGAAGAAAGAACGTATCAATCGGTGTAAACAGAAAAAAGGAAAAAAAAGAAAGAAAACATTTCATTATAAAAATAGAATGCAAGATTTTTTCTGAATTTATTTCAGACGGTGGGGGTTGTCTGACTTGCTATTTGATTGTCTACGTCTTTAATCTAGAATGGAGGATATCGACTCGGGCTTTAGGCTTTGAGAAGGTGCCGATGATCTAATTCCGAACTATAGAATCGCAAACATCTAATCCTATATATTTTAGTCGCTTATGCCTTAAAACCGCTGGGAAAGGTATTAATCCCCATACCCCGAATTTCCTCCAGCTATGGGTACAATAACAATTTGTGTTCTGCGAATTAAAAAAAAATCAGTATTGACTGTCAGTATTATATTATGCATGGGGGCGATATGCCGTAAAACAGGAAAGCCATTTTGTTCAAAGAGAAAGTGTTTATGGAAATGTTTCTATGAAAAACAAAAACTTCTTTGTGAAACTAACAATTGTTCTAATCAGCTGTAATTTGACATTTACTGAGCGAGTCATCGATTTCTTACTAAGTTTCTGTTTATTACTGTCACCCCCTCTCTCTATGTTGTTTGACCTCCGCTCTTATTTTATACAGTCTCTGTCTCTCCCCCTCTCTATCTCTCTCTCTGTTTATTAAATGTCAAAAGTAATAAAACTAACTATAAACAGAAAATTGGAATAGTTCATTAAAAATAGTAGAGAATACCATAACAAGTATTAATACTATTTAACCAAGATAGATAGATAGATAGATAGAAAGGTATATATATATATATATATATATATATATATATATATATATATATATATATATATATATATATATATATATATATATATATGGGAAAATGAAAAAGGAAAACCAAAAAATGGATGTTTTTTATGTGTACATCAACGTTTCGTCTTTATTTATAAGACTTCATCAGGATGATAAAATAGAGAAAAAATGTCATGCAAGTGCAGATACATGTAGGGTAGACATATTGGGAGGAAAAATAGAATGAAATAGTGGCCACTGCTGGGTGGACGTCCGTATTTGTTGGAGAAATAGAAATGAATGTTGAAAAAAGTGAGTGGGGAAAAATGGAGGGATGGGGTGAGCAAGGACTACTGTGGCTGGTGGTAAGACCACAACTTTCGCCCATCCACCAAAATCACAGCCCCCCTCCCTCTCTACCCATCCTCCACCCCCCATACACAAACATTCCAACTTACTTTTTCCCCTACAATCTTGAACCGCAGCCATCTGGTCAAACACCTCCCTCCCCCCTCTTCCTCCACTCTCTCTCTGCCATCCACTTTACCCCTGCTCATCCCCCACCTTTTCTCTTACCACCAGCCACAGTGGTCCTTGCTCACCCCATCGCTCCATTTTTTCCCCACTCACTCTTTTCAACATTCATTTCTATTTCTCCAACAAATACGGACGTCCACCCAGCAGTGGCCACTATTTCATTCTATTTTCCCTCCCAATATGTCTACCCTACATGTATCTGCACTTGCATGACATTTTTTCTCTATTTTATCATCCTGATGAAGTCTTATAAATAAAGACGAAACGTTGATGTACACATAAAAAACATCCATTTTTTGGTTTTCCTTTTTCATTTTCCCATCACGTCGGATTACTTTCATCCTTCTCTTCCCATATATATATATATATATATATATATATATATATATATATATATATATATATATATATATATAGAGAGAGAGAGAGAGAGAGAGAGAGAGAGAGCGAGAGAGAGAGAGAGAGAGAGAGAGAGAGAGAGAGAGAGAGAGAGAGGGTCCCCTTTGTTAGGATTTGAAACCGACGGTACCGATGTTGTTCTGATCTTCTGTAATACAAACAACATTAATAAATAAATATTACGCTCTTTTTTATTTTTTCTTAATAATCGATCACTCTTCTGGGATTATCTCCCATTAACCTGACATAGAAATATATGAAATATATATATATATATATATATATATATATATATATATATACATATCAGATAAATATATGTATATATATATATATATCAGATAAATATTGTGATCACATAGATACTTTAAAATAAATAACATTCATTTTATTCAACCAACTGATGTCGCTAGATTTTCTACGCAGATTATGTTAACAATAAAGTAGTTATTATTGCCTTACTAGAGACACCAAGCTTCGTTTCAAACGAAAACCTCGAGTTGCACATTTCGAAAAAATATGATTAAAAAAGAATTGACAATTAATTATTTACTTTAAAATCAAATTGAATCAGGAGGATGCAGTACCCCTCAGGACCGGCGGGACAGTTATAAAAGTGGGGGGGGGGTGGCTCTCCTAAAAAGTGTGGGGGGCGGTTAAACACATGAATATATAACTTCATTATTGATGACCGTAAAGTGGGGGGGGGGGGCGCCGTCCATGCCCCTCTATCGCAAGAGGGAGAAGAACACTTCGGTCGTGGCCGCCTTACACATGGATGTGGGCCGTGCTCAATTTTTAATCTTAGATACGACAGTGGCGCGTGGAAAATAATATTTTTCTTTTGTTTAAAAGCACAAAAGAATCACAATACTTTATTTACGCTTGGCTTTATTTAAACTCTGATGGAAGCCAGAAAATACGTGTGTAACAACGACAAACTTAGTTTCAAGTAAAACTAAACACTTCCACTAATGAAAAAGTGAAGAGTGTCAGTTGAAGTAAGCAATTTCATTAAAATAAAAACCCGCGAAAAGAAAAAAATGTATGGAGGACAAGCGAAGACAAAAATAGAAACTAGGTTTCATTTTTTATTTGTTTCAAATCTTAAGTGAATTATTTTTAACTGCTATACTTTAGGAATATCATTTTTTTAAAACGTATATCAAGGTTTTTATGAAGCTTTGAAAATTGAAAGTTTTAATCTTTATATCGGATCTGAAGAATACATTTATTACCTCCGCCAAAACGTTAGTTATGTTTTCGGTCTAGTTTTTGTTTGTTTATTTAAAGCCTAACGTGGACATCGCTTGACCAATCGTCAGCAAACTTCGTCAAAATATCGGTAATGGTCAAAACATTTCGAACCTATTTAATTTGGGGATATCTAGCTCAAAAATCAGGTCAAGTTCACGGAAAAGTTCACATTTTGGGCGATAGCTACGGTTCTCTTTATCGTAGAGACTCACTACTTGGCCCATATTCTACCTAAAGAAGTCCTGCATGTTGTATGGCATTGACCTGGACCTTTGACTTTGAAAAGTTCGGTCAAGGGCGAAATTTTGATGGAATTTCCACTTCTGATTTTTCCTAATTTGATGTATGGATCTGATTCTCTTTGATAACAGTAACTACCATGTAAAATTTCAGCCCGATCAGATAAATAGTTTTTGAGTTAACAACATTTCCATGGCATAACTTCGGAAATACATCATACAATATGGCGAAGTAAGGACCACATAGGACGTTGGTTGATCCTTACGTTGTCAGGCAGAGGTATGCAGTCTAACAAGTGACTTATGTTCTTGTTTCGTTTAGTACCAAATTAGTTCATTTTACACCAACTGAATCTTTTTTGATCCCCCGATTTATAAAATCGGGAGACCTATGTTTTGAGGCATTTCCGTCCGTCCGTCCGGATTTTTCTCCGCAACCATCCATTGAATTTCTCTGAAATTTTGCATAAATTTGTAACTTTGGTCAGGTAAGAAAGTGACATTCTCCAATTTTTGAAAAAAAATATGGTTAGCCCCCCAGGGGGTCAAAAGGCCCCGAAATGGCAAAAAATGACATTTTTTGCCCCATAACTTTTCATCCATCCATTCAATTTCTCTGAAACTCGACCAAAATGTAGAGGCAATTGTTCCTAATAGAAAATAAGTATCGCTGACCTTGGAAAAAATCTGGTCGCGCCCCAGGGGGTCAAAAGCCGCCTAAAATGGCAAAAAATGACCCTTTTCTCCCATAACGTTTGATCCATCCATTCAATTTTTCTGAAACTTGGCCAAAATGTAGCGGCAATTGTTCTGGATATAAAATGAGCATCCTTGACCTCAGAAAAATTCTGGTTCGCGCCCCCAGGGGGTCAAAGGGGGGGGGGGGTAAAAAATGCCCCAAATGTATTGCATTTTACACTCGTCACATCGAGTCACATACAGAGGGGGACCACGCATGCGCGGCTTGTTTGTAATAATTTTCCCGTGTCATAAAAATTACTTCAGGTCTTTTAACTAAATGTATTTATTGTAGAATTTATTTAAATGTTTCTTTCTCAAATTTACAAATATATATTTTTTAATTTATAAAAGTAAAAGATTTAAAATTAAAAATGCAAATATACTTTTTATTTTTAAAGATTTATTTATCTTTAAAAATAAAAAGTATATTTGCATTTTTATTTTTTTAATCTTTTACTTGCATTCGTTGATTTTTAGATATTTACGTGTGATGATTTTCTAAGAATTTTATTTACACTTATTTTACTTGTAAAATGAATTTCAATTTATCTATAACTATCGATTTCTTGTCGGAAATTTAACTCTTTTCAGATAAATTCGATATTTAGAATTGTAGCCCGTGTTTTAATAAAAAAATTTGTGCAAGACGAAGAAGAAGAATTAGCATTAATTAAAAAAAAAACCTGCTTGATTCTGTTGTTGGCATTATTTCCTTTTTAGAATCAGATACTCACAGGAGAGACCACGTGAAGGTTACCAACATCCATAGTGAATTTGTATTATTTGAATTATTCGAACGACTGTTCTCATCTTGAGTGTAATTCTCACAACGTATCGGCCGGGTGTATTCTTCAGGTGTATTTTGTCGAACTCGGGAATCTTCTTGTTAAACTTCGGGAATTGTACTGAATTTTGGACGGAAACCTTTATTTAATCCACGGCGGTAGCATGCTCCCGTTCCGTCAGCCATGACCGGGTAGAAGTCTTAAGTAATTCGTAATTGTATTCTTAGTATCGCCCGCACTGAGGATTGAACCTTCAACCCCCGTTCATAGATAAGGCATTATTTTCAAGTGTTTTTCTTCTGATGGGGTCTAGTGATCTCTCGCCTCTCTCAAATCCTCTCTCTCTCTCTCTCTCTCTATATATATATATATATATATATATATATATATATATATATATATATATATATATATTATGTATATATATATATATTTTTTTTTACGGAACTTTTCTTTTCTTTCACTGCGTTTTTTTAATAATATTTTTCATATTTTTCAAATATTTGAACTTTGGTTTTTTCGAAAGCCAACTTATCTATCTGTATTTCTCCTCTGATGATAATATCTCGATCTTTGAAAAGCCTTGGCTTAAGGAAAGAATAACAAACACTAGTTTATTACTGAATACACCTTGCATTGAACAATTGAAATTTGAAATAAATTTGGACAATCGTCGCATATTTATCACTCCTTTTTCTTCTATCTTTATATATATATATATATATATATATATATATATATATATATATATATCAGCATATTGGGAGAGGGCAGTTAGTTTGTTTTCTGGGAATTTCATGGCCAGTTGAGGTTTGTGTTCCTCTCAGAGAGAGATGGGTCCTTGGACTCTTAGCTAATGTTTTGATTCGGTTTGACCTGTGTTTTGATTTAGTTGTGTTCCGAATTCTCATTTGCAAATCTGTTGTTCGGTAGAAGAAAACGAGTATCATTGTAACTTCCACAAAATAAAACTTTGTTAATTGTTTAATTTTATTTGGAGGGAGAATCTTCTGCTGCAGCTCTGGCTAGGACCACACAATTGACACTCGTATAAGGATCGCGCACGGCTACATACATCATCCGTATTAGTGCTGAGTCGATGTATACTTTTCCATCTCTAAACATAGACAAATATTAATTTCAGGAAAATTCTAGCACGTTAGTTTATTCGAAAGACATGAATTAAATAAATCTTTATGATATAAAAGGCAGTTTGTCCCCATACCTTTGATTCAATTCGACTTGCTTTCAGACCGACTTTAAAACAAGCCTTGAAAATAATTTCTATCACCCTAGACTCACTAATATATAATATATTATAGGGGGCGAGTATGCGTTACTCTTGGACACATTATTTAACGAAGGATAGTAAACACAAAATCGCGTTGATCCGTCATATTTTCTGGGCCAAAACGATCGGAAAAGACCAAGAGTTTGTGATCGTTCGATCATCTTATACATCGATAGTTTTATCCATTTCCTTTCGTTGTTTCAAAGGAATACGATACAAAGTGGTCGTGTTACATTGACTGGTTATGACATACGTTAATGTCAGCGTCGTAGAAGAAGAGCTCTCGTCCGTTGATCCGAAATGGGGCGATGTGTCGTTTTTTGATTCGGCGAATTCCAACAGCCCGGGAACTATTCGTACTGCCTTGTGCGTTTTTTCTCGCTGTCATTTGTCGCCGCCTGCAGCTATTTGTACTAACCATACGTCGTTGTCGCATCTTCGTTGTCGCGACTATTCGTACTACCTTGTTGTCTGTAGCTTGATACTGTGTCGACTGCTATCCTCTATCGATGCCACTGTTAGCCTTCGCCACCGTCATAATCTTCGTTTCTTCTAACGATCCTGGCGGTTTCTTCGTGGGCTGAAATCAATCTTTTGCTTCAATAAATCTAACAACGCTTTTACTGTTTTTTTTTTAAAACTCAGAGCCGTTTATTCTATTTACTAGCTAATTAGCCGACAATTGAAAAGTTCGTTGGAGAAGAGAGAGAGAGAGAGAGAGAAAGAGAGAGAGAGAGAGAGAGAGAGAGGCTACGCTAGTTAATTCCCTAAGTTAGTCACGTAATCGCTTGCGAGGGAGGAAGAGGGGGATATCGTTTGGCCCTAACTTGGCTCTTATTTTGGGATTCGGAATCCCTTCTTTATAATAGCTACATGATTGTCCGTTGTTCTCTCGTCAGCTTCCAATCAAGAACTAACTAAATCCCAATTTAGCTTTCTCACAGCGAAAAAACTCTTACGCCACAAAACCTCGTGATCACGCCAGGTGTGACCCAAACTCTTGAACCCAAGGTCACGTCACTGTCTCCGCAAACCGTGGGAAACACATCGCCCAGCTTTACAAATCGCGTAAGTCAAACCCGATCTCCAATAGATGCGTCCATCCTCATAGCCATTATCCAACAGTCGTAATTGAACGGTGTCTACTTCCATTTTCATCGTATCAATTCTACCGAGATCTTTATCTATAGTCGCAAATGAATTAAGTGTTGAAGGGCAATTGAGCTACATTTGATACTAGTAGGGTTATCTGGTGTCGCCAGACTCATAATCTTCGTAAAGTGCGTAGATTACATAAAAAATAAAAATAAAACGAAATTATGTGCGTAATATCATAATTAAAAAAAAATTAAGTTCATTTAAGGATAACATCAGAGTAAAATAATTATTCTCGGGAGAGGTTTGAACTCATAACCTCTGCCTCTAAGTACGGCGTGCTAACCGATTGAACCACCAAATCCACACATACTCTTTCTCTCTTTTTCTTTTTCTCACAGTTGAATGTTGGTTAAGACCACAACAGGCGGGTTTATTTATGTCTTTATATTACTTTATTTTTCTTTCCCATGCCAACCAAAGGCAACGAAAAAAAAGAGAAAGAAAGTGAAAAGAACAAACCAAGACTTCCTTTCACTTTTTTTCACCGGTGAAGATCGAAAAAGTTATCTGTTATTAAATTAGTACCCGGTGTTTTGAGTAGCAGTGTTTGGACTTCTGACTGTGATGTTATGAACTCCTCCGCCTTCCTTTATTTATGACTAATCAAAAATAAAATACTGACCAGAATTAAGTATAAGAATAGCTGAAATCGATTGAAAATAACTTTTTTAACAACGCAGGTCAATACTTGCCTTATTTTACTGACGAAACAGATTTAAGTATTCACCTTGTAGTAAAAAAAAACTATTGATCACATAATCGCGAGTGAAAAACTGAATTTATTTATTTTATATATAAGATGAGAAATTTCTCATAGATGTTTTTGATGCGCAATGATCCTAAATCGTAATAGAAAGGTGCGCCATTTTCGTGCAACCAATAACGCCCTACAATAATATTTCCGTGCAATTTATGTACTGCATAAAATCAATGTTTGGTTGCTAGTTGAAAACTTAAAAATCTATATTCGCATACCCGTCGACTTTCAAGTACGTACCGGTAGCAGTTTGAAATTTGTTTGCACATCATCAAGAGCGGGTCTAGCCTTAATCGCATTAAACACCCTCATGGATAATTGAAGTTTCTGCTCCGATACCTAATAGTGCTCTATAGATTACGCCATCAGTATGCATATTGATCGTACAAAGGTTTCCTAGAGCATCGATTTTTAACGTCGGCATTCCTCTCGTCTTTTCGGTGACCTTCCTATAAACCGACCGGATCAGTTTCCTCGAACTCTGTAGGATCTACATATGCCCTACACGACAACATCTCTAGCAGATGATCGATGGGCGGTTTGAAAATATTCGATCAGCCGGCATTTGAGGTAGCGTTACACTCGTATCATATTTATTTCTGTTCTATCTCATTTGGCCTTTTGGCTAAGATCAAAGTGTAGTATCTGTTCCGATGGATACTGCACCCCATAGACTGGTATTGTCTTGGCCTTCGGGGCTTGATTTACGCAGGTCAATGGGTCTATCCTGTGCAGTTCTAGGAGGTCCACCCTCCCAGGCTTCGCCTCCCCTCTTTGGGGGAGGAGTAAGT
>OY744529.1:6202700-6260200 GCA_963556195.1 Sepiola atlantica
AAATTCCACATAAAGTTAGTTAAGCAGGGGGTTGAAATTTTCCATTAAAAGTTAAGTTAGAGCTACATGTGAGCTGGTGTGAGTATAACACGATTACATTTTGGGCGTATACAAATAAGGTGAAAATGGAAAATTCCACATTAGTTATGTGTTAGAGCTACGTGTCAGGATATGATGTCACGGACAAGATGCCCAAAATGAGACGCGGTGAAAAAGAAAGAAATATCCCTTTCTTTGACCTGTGAGCTGACTGTGTTTCGACAAATTATTTTGTAACCTCTCTATTTGTTCACGCCTCCGAAGAGTGGGCAAGTGGAAGCTCATGCAATGTGTATAATAATAGAATAAAACATCAACAATCCTGACGTCAGTGAGAAAAAATGTTGTTGGCGTTTTTATTTTATTTTGTTATGTTATTGTTACTACAAGGGGTAAGGAAGACACAGACACTTTTGCTGCTACATGACCACTAGGGCCACCTTTGCAACTAGACGTCACTATCCACTGAGCAACTACTTACATGTCAGAAAAATGAACAGCTGTTTCTGTCTACAACACAATGGAGATAGAAGAAAACAACTGATAATATTACAAGTCGTTTATTATCACAGTAATTTTACACTCTCAACTATCTGTAAAATAGCAACTTGTCTTCAATAAATCATATAAAATGCTTTTTTAAAAAGTACGTTTTGTGCTTCATATTGTAATACTCTTAACGGAGTTTATCTACTGTAAAACAGAGATCATTCCGTTTGCTTTTGTCGTATGCGTTACTAAATATGCGTTACTAAGTATACGTTACTAAGTATTTTCTTTTGTCGTATGCGTTACTAAGTATGCGTTACTAAGTATTTTCTTTTGTCGTATGCGTTACTAAGTATGCGTTACTAAGTATTTTCTTTTGTCGTATGCGTTACTAAGTATGCGTTACTAAGTATGCGTTACTAAGTATTTTCTTTTGTCGTATGCGTTACTAAGTATGCGTTACTAAGTATGCGTTACTAAGTATTTTCTTTTGTCGTATGCGTTACTAAGTATGCGTTACTAAGTATGCGTTACTAAGTATTTTCTTTTGTCGTATGCGTTACTAAGTATGCGTTACTAAGTATTTTCTTTTGTCGTATGCGTTACTAAGTATGCGTTACTAAGTATGCGTTACTAAGTATTTTCTTTTGTCGTATGCGTTACTAAGTATGCGTTACTAAGTATGCGTTACTAAGTATTTTCTTTTGTTTCTCTTTAAAAACAGATTCCTGTACGTTAATACAAGAGCAGAAGCGACCCATATCGAAAAACGGGCACATGAAAATGCCGTTGTTCCCACAGAATGAATGAAAGGTAAAAAGAAACACAAACACCCCCGCACATCGATGTTGTCCACTTCGCTGCACACCTATTTAAACAAAGGCACATGTTTGTGTAGGTGTTTTTAGTTGACTACGTGTTCGCAATGCAACAAAATAAAATTCGCGGAAGAGTATTAAACGATTGTGAATAAATATCACATTGGTTGGGACTATCATTTGAGTAATGAGCATTATGTTTGCAATATCCACGTCAGTTGTGATCACCACGTCGGCAACGCCCATCACATTGATCGTGGCTGTTTAACACTCTAGCAGGATCGTACGTGGGATGTGTGGATTACGTAGAAAGGAAATTTCCACTTCAATATATAGATTACGTAAAGAAGAAAGTTTTACTTGGAAGTTTGAGTGGGAAAATTAAGTTGACGTGTCAAAGAAAGTGACATGTCAAAGGAAGTCGAGAGTAAGACATGGCGGAAAAAACTAATAACAACCTCCTGGGTTGTCGATTTGCGAAGGATCTTGAGGTAGTTTTGGAGCTCTTTTTTATTCTTCCACATGGGGGATGGATAGAGAGAAAGAGAAGACTAATATATTGTGTATTTATACCATTTAATGCTATACTAATACTATGTAATAAAACTACATAAAAACATTATTAAACCCAGAATGTGTATTGTTATTTTGCGAGAGAACTATTACAACCGCTGATAAAAAAAGACAAGGACAGGCAACTTTACAACCACCACTACTACGTGTCAACAGCACTTCTGCTACTATACTCAGCTCGACCGTTTGTTGTGGTTCAAAGATTCTCAACGACTAACAAAGATGACATTCATGTCAATGCAAACGAAATGGACTCATCTAAAAAATAATCCTCCATTCTATTTTCTGACTGCAAAACAAAGCAATTAATTTTCCATTAAATTTTTGAATACCACATATATCTATTTTTGGCATCCGTCTGTCCTAGAAGACAATAGAGTTCGGCGCCCCAGATTAGTCTGTTGTCGAGTTGAAACGTCTGCTGTGTCTGTGCAGGCCTATCGAGGATCGGCAAGCTCTATTGGTCTTAATACTTTTTTTTAGCTATTTTCTTTTTTCCCATTTTATTTTTGATGAAATAAATAATGTCTCCTCTGAAATTTGTCGTACTATTTTGATGTACTAATAATCTCTCCCTCCTATTTATCACCCCCTATCTCTCTCTCCCTTCTGTGAAATATGTTTTTTAGCATTTTAAACATTTCACTGGCGGCTTGATTGCTAGATCTGGTAAGTCTCATACGATTGTGGAAAAACTTACTTCTTCCTGCAAAAGTAGATGTTCTTTACACAGTTCTACATAAGTCACGTGACTAAATTGTAATAAAAGTTATCCTTTCCAGTGATAACTTGATTCAAAGAAGGGTAGATGAAATAGCTGAAAACATTGAAGAAACATTGTGTCGCATTCTTGCCGAAACAGAATTTAGCTTTCAGCTAGATGATTCTGTAGCCTGATTGACTGTTTCCGTGGTAGCGCTACGATAAAACTAACGCAAGACAAGTTGTTGGTATAACTCAGTTGTGCACTGCGTGCGAGTGTGTGTGTGTGTGATAGCTTAGGACCCCCAACGCTGTCTGATGATCGCTGCACGGTCGTGTCGGCCCCAGTGAGAATTTTCTTTGACTCTCGGACTCTCTCGGCGAACCGAACTATGACTGACCCAACTCCCCAGGTCTACCCTAATCTAGACTGTCTAATCTGCTTGTCTCATAAATATATCTACTTTTGACCGGAAATCAGAGATGTACGGTCCTTATCCCAGTCATTCTCAGTAGGTCCCCGGTACAAGCTATATCCGTTTTTCTTCTCAGCTTATCGCCATAGAAACTAACAACTAAACTGCCAAGGCGCCATCCCGTCTAGAGAGTTCAATAGATTGGCCGGTCCCTCCATTGTCTCTCACTTATCTTATTTCTTCATCATTTTTTTGTGAATTATTTCCTAAATTAACATTCGCCGGGTCTTGATAGTTGTGGGCAGTCCATAGTATCCCAATTCTACTCTGTTGTGGGCAGTCCATAGTGTCCCAATTCTACTCTGTTGTAGGCAGTCCATAGTATCACAATTCTACTCTGTTGTGGGCAGTCCATAGTATCCCAATTCTATTCTGTTGTGGGCAATCCATAGTATCACAATTCTACTCTGCTGTGGGCAGTCCATAGTATCTCAATTCTACTCTGTTGTAGGCAGTCCATTGTATCACAATTCTATTCTGTTGTGGGCAGTCCATAATATTACAATTCTACTGTTGTGGGCAGTCCATAGTATCACAATTCTACTCTGTTGTGGGCAGTCCATAATATTACAATTCTACTGTTGTGGGCAGTCCATAGTATCACAATTCTACTCTGTTGTGGGCAGTCCATAATATTACAATTCTACTGTTGTGGGCAGTCCATAGTATCACAATTCTACTCTGTTGTGGGCAGTCCATAGTATCACAATTCTACTCTGTTGTGGGCAGTCCATAGTATCACAATTCTACTCTGTTGTGGGCAGTCCATAGTATCACAATTCTACTCTGTTGTGGGCAGTCCATAGTATCACAATTCTACTCTGTTGTGGGCAGTCCATAGTATCACAATTCTACTCTGTTGTGGGCAGTCCATAGTATCACAATTCTACTCTGTTGTGGGCAGTCCATAGTATCACAATTCTACTCTGTTGTGGGCAGTCCATAGTATCACAATTCTACTCTGTTGTGGGCAGTCCATAGTATCACAATTCTACTCTGTTGTGGGCAGTCCATAGTATCACAATTCTACTCTGTTGTGGGCAGTCCATAGTATCACAATTCTACTCTGTTGTGGGCAGTCCATAGTATCACAATTCTACTCTGTTGTGGGCAGTCCATAGTATCACAATTCTACTCTGTTGTGGGCAGTCCATAGTATCACAATTCTACTCTGTTGTGGGCAGTCCATAGTATCACAATTCTACTCTGTTGTGGGCAGTCCATAGTATCACAACTCTACTCTATCTGTACATGAATATTTGCTTCTTGCTTATGTTCGTTTTATCGGATATGAAAAGTAGGTTCAAGAGTTGTTATTTGGAAGACAACTTAAACAGATAGTAAAGGTAATCAGTATTTAATGTTGAGAATTTTTCGAAAGAGAAAAACATGCCGCTTTCTTGTACAACAGATGGAACGCCATTAATGATAGGTCGTCATAATGGATTCATCAATTTTTGTAGAAAAATATACCTCGTATGCTAACAGTTCACTGAGAAATCTAAAAGCCGTGTTTGGTAAGAAAACATACTAAATGGTCTACTTCAAAAATCAATGAATACTGTTATTAGAGTGGTAAATAAAATTCAGGCACATTCTCTCCATTCCAGTCTCCTTCGATGATGAAGAGTTTTATGGCTACACACAAAAGTTAGATGGCTGCCAAAGAGAAACTTCCTCGAATATTTCTATTTGCGATTTAATACAGTTGCAGAATCGATCTAAAAAACCCAGCAAGGATGACATTGATTTTTTTGTCAGAAATATTCACAGAGTTCAATGAAATTAATTTGCATTTGCAAAACTTTTCAAAGTCAAATCTACTCTCCTCACCTTCCCGTTTATTCAAACGAAACTTAGCCCGTCACGAGCTCTACCAGTTTCCAAGCCTCTCTAAGTTAGATAATGTGAAGAGCTGATGATGAGTTTCAAGTGTATTGTGTTCACTCAAAAGAGTTACAAAAATATGTCTGACGTCAACAGTAAGGAAACAGGGGAAGCAGAGGAAGAATTTGTTTCAACCCATAACAATATGTAGCTATGGTTAATGTTCAAGAAATCATATCGAGATTTTTTATTGCAAAAAAAAAGAAAGATCGCTGACTTCTATCAACAACTTTTAGAAAAAGGTCAAGATATATTTTACTGCTTTTCCAGTATTATATTTGGTAGAATAGTTTTTTTTCCTAAGCAAAGGAACAGATTTAAAATGACCGAACGTGAGGACCTACCACCTTTCAGTGAGTTTCAGCCTGACGTTGAGAAACCAATGCCCTTGCACCAGACGTGACTGTGAAAACTAAATAAAATGATTCATTAAATTAATGAGAATTTTACAAACAGAACTTCCATTAACAGAGTTTCTTTCCAAGAATCTTACATCCGGCGAACACGTGGTCACAATATTGTTTCTCTGGAACCCAAAACATGGTCATCTTCAAATCTCAATATCAATAAGCACTTGTCGGTACTGATATTGAATATGTACCAGTTTCCGGGAACTTCGCGTCGGCAGCGTTCGGGCATGTTACGTAAACACCCGAGAGATCACGAGGCGATTATTCAATCAGCTGTCAGCTGACAGACGACATGGAAGGAATGCGGCGTTAGATCACCGAAAACGCAGACTGATTGGAAGAATTTTTTGAGGGAGGTCTGCGAAGACGATTTGTTACGAAATCCTTGTCAGATCGGAGGCACAGGGCATACGGTTGAGATAGACGAGACTCTGTTTAACCCTAACCCGACCGTAACTCTAACCCGACCTTAACCCTAACCCTAACCCGACTGATTAGAAAAGATAATGTCAAAAATAATTTTCGTGTGTGTGTTTTTTTTGGCCCCCCCCCCAAAAAAAACACACACACGAAAATTATTTTCCAGTTTTAAGAATACTTTTTAACCAGTTGATTGAATACAAAAAAAAATGCAAACAAATTAATAAAAATGTATTAACAGTTGTTTAGCATTGTTTTGTTCATTTTTTATTTTTATTTATTAACAGTGATTTCGCTATGTTTTTTTTTTTGTTATTTGTTATCTTTCTTAAAGATAAAACTGAAAAATACGACCCAGCAACGTATCGAAGTTATCGTTTGTCAGTATTCGCCTCGGCATCTCTCGGGTGTATACGTAATATGCCCGAACGCTGCCGACGCGATGTCCTTGGAAACTGGTTCATATTCGATATCAGCTCTCACTTGTCATAAACGTCTTCATAGATAATCACATTTTATTCATCCCATTCATATTCTAAATCCTTTCATAATATTCATCCGTCAATCTATCCGTCTAATGAGCACATCCTCGAATAGTTTTTAGCCTAGATAAGTGGTAACTTATTATTATTATTATTTAAAAAAAAGAAAAGATAAACATGACTACCTTACAGCATTCTACGTAGATATATGTTAAGAGGATTATCAACTCCGCAAGAAAATGGAACGAGCCACGTTGGCCCCCTTTGTTTTGGGTAGATGGGCATTTCCCATTCTTGATCTATGTGGTTGACATGAACACCGGGGGAGAGGAATAAAAGAAGGACAAAATTAGAACATAGGCTGAGATATGAGATACGAAAGCAGACAGGGAGACAACACAAAGATTAGTTGTATGAATACAAACAAGGGAGCAGATGTTAATCGATCCATCAACATCATTTTGTTCGATATACGTAAAACGGCTCTTTTGTAGGAGATCTCCGCAATAAAACTCCTGCCACCCCCAAAACAGATAAAATGCAAGTTTTATTACATACTAAAGAGGATAGAATCCATATTTGCAGAAAAAGATCGCGTGGTGCTTATCCAATATGTGATCTACCGACTGTTTTATAACACTAAATAACCCTAACCCTTACCCTAACCCTAACCCTAACCCTAACCCTAACCATGAACATTCAGTAGATAACATATGTGAAGAGCACCGATCGCGTTTTCCTTATATTTCTGCCCCCACATAAACTAACACAAGAACACCGTTCCAAGATGCGTTCCACGGTGGCTATTATTTCGATTTTCTTTTCAGTCTAAATCTAACTCTTACCTAATCCCAGTCTAACCCTAACCTTAAACCTAACCTAAAAAACTCAAAGAAGTAGACCAAGGGCGTGTGTGCGCACTGTGCATGATTGGCGGGCTATTTATTTGTGAAAACTCTTGTTTCCATTACTGGGGAGGCATTCCTACAAATTACCCCGTGAACAGACGAATTGATTTGACCTCAAAATAACATTTTCAATGGAAAATACGACTCACCATTTTGTCATATTTCCATACATTTTTCTTTTTGATGATTCGTGTTTTCCTTTACTTAACTTTGTCAAAGCGAAACTTCGTATTTACTTATTTTATATATATATATATATATACACACACAAACACACACGCGCACCCCCCCACACACACACATATATATATATATATATATATATATATATATATATATGAGTGAAGTACACGATAAGTTATGAAAATGAAATGCCGTGGTAGACAAAATGTGTGAAAAAAAGACAATCGGATCATCTTTCCATCTCCCATGTGTGTACCTTCAAAATAAAATTGTTTCCAAATCGTCACTTTTTCTGAAGACGTTCGTTAATACGAACGAAACCGGTCAAATCTCTTGTTTTTGTTTTTCTCCTGCATTTTAACCTGTTTTCCGTTTGTCTTTTTTCACCCCCCCCCCACACACACACATATATTTATACTTTTTTGTAAGAATTAAATATGAATTGTCTTATACTTTTAACGGAATGAATGTTATTCTGAGATCAAATTAATATAAACAAACCTTGTTCTATGTTTTGTTGACGTTTCGGAAAGGCGTGGCATTTGGGTGACGTCATATTCGGTATCATGCTTAACCCGTTTCTTTCAATTCCCGGATAACTGAGGTGTCGAAGTTCCATATGGCCAAAGACAGAAAGTCTTGACAAGGATACGGGTATTAGTCTATTGAACACGATATACATATCCTCCGCTCTATAATAAAGACCAATATTTTTTTATTTGTATATAAATACTCCCATCCTGCGACACAAAAGTTAGCGAGTAAAATACATGCCTTTTCCTAGTCCTCGGACGCAACCATTTCAAGTGGTGAAGGAAGATGGAAAGCAAATAGCAAGTCAGACAAACCTCCTTAGACTTAAACCGTCGCTTAAAATGAACCCGGAAATAAATTCTTCCCTCTATAATAAAGAAAAAGTCAACAGTGTGTGTTTTCTTTTTCTTTAGGTCATCAGAAATGCTGATAATTTATACACCAAAAATTAAATTACTGACGTAATTCTATGATCTTATATGAATATTTTAGTTATATATCTAGATAAATAGCTAGTGCAAAACAGGCGAAGCATAATTCATTTTCCGTCATTTTTAACGGATTGTGTACACTAGTATATATATATATATATATATATATATATATATATATATATATATATATATAACTGTATTTATGTATATATTTATTATTAATAGTCAAACTTTTGTTAATTTCTTTAACAACAGAGCATAAATAAATAAACAATAGAATTCTAAATTCCAATGCCCACTTTACTATTTATTCATTTTTCACAAGATAAATATAATTTTACAGACCGTTCCGTCTACACATGAACAACCAAATACAGATATGTATCTTAGATTTTTTCTACGTGCAACTCTTAAGAAGTTTAAAAATTGTGTCCAGAAACATCACAAAAAAACAAAAGACAAAAAAAAACAGCAACACTCACATTGATATAGGATACATAAGATACAATCCTAAAGAGGAACGTGGGTTTCCTAATAGTTACTTGACGCCATCTTTTATACGAACATAGCTAGGAAAGAGTACGTATAACTTAGTTAAATGTCAGCACGGAACTGTATTGAATTTCAGATTTCTTCTGTTTTTTTTTTTAAATGGTAGTTATTATTTTTAATTCTATTTTTTCCCTTGTAAAGAACACCGAAAACGACGTCTTACCAGGGGACTGGGCAGGTTGCTGACACAAACCGAATTACAGAATTTATCACACATCTACCATGGTCCTCTTCTCCGCCTGGTATGTACGAAGTAAAAACGAATAAAAAATGGCACCAAACAAACGAATGCATTTTTGGCTCATAAAACACACACTTTGCTTCATAAAATGGTGGTAAATTTTTTGATTCGACCTTTGGTTACATTTATTATCAATTTCACATTGGGTTGTGGGGGTATGACGTAATGGATAACAAGAATCAGCCAGATGTGTTCACATCCCATAGGATCTACTATAACGTTACAGAACTAATAAGCCGGGGTGTAACATAGTGCTCTACGTAACATAGTGCGTTCAGGTACAATAAATATGCTGGCACGCGTAACAGCTAACAGCTGTGTTTTGTTCACACGCAGGCAATAGCTAAGTTCGTAGTAATTGTCGTCGTGACAGTAGTGACGGTGTGTAAATTTCTTTCTCTCTTTTAACCGCCGTCATCATAGTCGTGATACTGTGTTGATTTCTTTCCTCTTAGATGTGTAGTTATTATCGTTAAAACAATAGCACCATTACTTTGCTCTGGGTCTTTCATGTTCTTCTCTGTAGATTTAATTTATTTTCAAAAATGCAATCGTATTACATACAGTTTATTACCGCAGAGTCACAGTAGTATTGTATAGTATCAAGTTCCCTTTCGCCCGCTTTAAAAAAGATGTCTGTATTCGTTCAGACCGCCAGCAAAAATAGACTGATTTCAATTTATTCACTACATGTCACTCGGGACTTCCTGTCCATGACGTTATATAATGAACACGTCAACGTAATTTCTACTCTGATAATTAGGGTAGACTTTTCTGTATTACTTTACGTGGGAAATTCCATTTCTACATTATTTTAGCACACCCACGTCAAATATTGTTATACTACTGAGAACACTCTTTTACACCTACGGAGGGGGGGGTCAATTCGTAGTCTTTGAAATAGTTGCTATTAATCTTTTTATAACAGGTGTTATGGCATTAAATGACATAGTAAGGGTTGATATGCCGTAAAAAAGACAAACCAACCTCACCAATTAATCTTTTAGAATTGTGTTTTTATATAAAATAATGCAGAAAAAGGGTTGACATATCATAAAGCATGGGAACTATGTTAAAAAAATATTATTCATAATTAAAGAATAGTTTCCGACATATATTAGGCTTCGGGACTTAACAATACCAGAAGGCTTGAAACAGACAAAAGATAATTAATGAATCTTTGACAATAGGTACCGATGCATGGAGTATTGCTGTTACATCTGGGCTTGTGCACCACCCACTAGTCTCTCCCTCTTAAACAGGGTAAAAACAAAGAGCCGCTAATCTAATAGGTCCCACACTGTCTAACAAACTCCATTTCTTGTTCCATCGCCGAAATATTGTATCCCTGTGCTTGTTTTACAAGTAATTCAATGCAAGGTGCTCTTATGAACTGGCTGCACTTGTGTCCTCTCGACGTACATAACCCCGAAATACTCATCAATCAGCAAAATCCCACCCCTTCACTGTAGAGGTCTCTAGATGCCGGAAATGCTTTCTACTCTAATAGCTTATTTCCTCAAACTGCTTGCCTTTTGAATTCCACGACTGTACTAAAATGCAGAAATTTAAATGTAATGCTAACAAATATCTCGCTGCACAACTCCCCACTTAGGATGCCCCTATAAACCTTGTCCCAAATTCATAGTAGCCCCTTACGTCTCAGTGGCAAAGTAAAAAATAAAAATAAATAAAAAGATATTGTGTGTTTGGCATTAAGCAAATCAAAAAGGATTGATATGCTGTAAAACAAATCAAATAATAACACATTATATGATCCAAACAATTGATTGGTCAATTAGGTTTGGCTTTTTGCAATATATAAATCCCTTTACGGTTATTTAATGTCCAAACATTCTTATTAGTAAATCGTTTCTTACAGAATGTTGTGGTATGAAATAACCGAAAAGGGCTTGATATATTACAAAAAGCCAAACCTAATTAACCAATCAATTGTTTGAATTGTATAATGTGTTATTATTAGGTTGGAAAAAAAGTTCCCGCCGTTTTTTAAATCTAAATTTGGAAGGTTTGATAAAGAAATTAATCAAAAATGCCTTCTTCCTTTGCCGTTTACAACTTCTAGCGAGCGTTCAACAAGATTATCAACACCTTGTCAGTAGAAATGAACAAGCAAATAAAAATAAATAAAAGCAAAACAAAACACGTGTCGAAAATGTTAAGTTTTCTTGGCTTGACCTTCCATTTTAACGATTTGAAAATAAACAGAAATTAACCTACATTAACTCGAAATAACAAAACAAAACAAAAACCAATAGAATACAAAATGATTAAAAAAAAAAAAAAGACGCCTGGAACTTAGCAATCCAATACATGACAGACCCCAATACATGGCATAACCGAATACATGACACAACCCAATACATGACATAACCCAATACATTACACACCCCAATACATGGCATAACCCAATACATGACATACCCCCATACATGACACACCCCAATACATGGCATAACCGAATACATGACACAACCCAATACATGACACAACCCAATACGTGGCATAAACGAATACATGACACAACCTAATACATGACATAACCCAATACATGACATAACCCAATACATGACACAACCCAATACATGGCATAACCCAATAGATGACATAACCCAATAGATGACACAACCCAATACATGACACAACCCAATACATGACACAACCCAATACATGACACAACCCAATACATGACATAACCCAATACATGACATAACTCAATACATGACACAACCCAATACATGACACAACCCAATACATGACACAACCCAATAGATGACATAACCCAATATATGACACAACCCAATACATGACACAACCCAATACATTACACACCCCAATACATTACACAACCCAATACATGACACAACCCAATACATGACACAACCCAATACATTACACAACCCAATACATGACATAACCCAATAGATTACACAACCCAATACATGACACAACCCAATACATGACACAACCCAATACATGACATAACCCAATACATTACACAACCCAATAGATGACATAACCCAATACATTACACAACCCAATAGATGACATAACCCAATACATGACATAACCCAATACATTACACAACCCAATACATTACACAACCCAATACATGACATAACCCAATACATTACACAACCCAATAGATGACATAACCCAATACATGACACAACCCAATACATGACATAACCCAATACATTACACAACCCAATACATGACATAACCCAATACATTACACAACCCAATAGATGACATAACCCAATACATTACACAACCCAATACATGACACAACCCAATACATGACATAACCCAATACATTACACAACCCAATACATGACATAACCCAATAGATTACACAACCCAATACATGACACAACCCAATACATCACACACCCCAATACATTACACACCCCAATACATGACATAACCCAATACATGACACAACCCAATAGATGACATAACCCAATACATGACATAACTCAATACATTACACACCCCAATACATTACACACCCCAATACATGGCATAACCCAATACATGACATAACTCAATACATGACATAACCCAATACATTACACAACCCAATACATGACACACCCTAATACATGGCATAACCCAATACATGGCATAACCCAATACATGACACACCCTAATACATGACATAACCCAATACATGACACAACCCAATGCATGACATAATCCAATAAAAGGTTGACATGTCGCAAAAAAAAGAACCCAAAACAATGCACGGAGCGTTTATAATAAGTATTCACTTTTGGTATTACATTCGCCCAAAACGGTTGATATGCCGTGAAAGCGACGTAACGCACGAATAAACGAATCGTTTGAAATAGGTATTGGCCTTTGAAAGTTAATAACCCTAAAAGGTTTCGTATGTCGTGAAACAGATTACACTAATCGTTTACAATATGTATAGTATTTCAGTGTTAAATGACCCTTGACCCCTAGGCTATGAGAAAAGTGTAATATCTGTTCTGATATAATAATTCATGTTTACTGTCCTCGGTCAGTGAAAGAGACATCCATATAGACCGAGGGAATTTTTTATTTTTGTCCCAATCCAATGGCTCTTTTGGAGAACTGGATTTTTCCCACATTTAAAACCGACCTTGTGTCTTACTAGGTCCTCGTGGGGAGGCAAGTAAATAAGGACTGTCTTTTTTTAAAAGTTGCTTTCCGTATTTATTTTATGTACTATTAGCTGTGGTGTCCAGATATATCTGTTAGTATTATTTGGGGCTTAATTTCTGTCATCTGTTTCTTCGTTCGGTCTGAGACCCTCGCCTGACCTATGGACCGTCGTATGTGTACAGCGACTGCTGGTCGTAATTCCAAGGCTATTCTGCCGGAGACTCTTCGAAGTAAATACGGGCTCCAATATGGCGTAACAAAACGAATTAATAAACGTTAAAAATAGGTATTATTTGTTGCCATTTATCAACACATCTCAAACTTTGCATCAGTTTTTAAGAATGTATCTAACTATTCATTTATAGGCCTAACACTGTCTACCAAACTTTACCTCCTGTCCCATCGTTGCATCTCTGTGCTTGTTTTACAAGAACTTCAATGGAATGTGCCCCGACAAACGTGCTGCTCTGGTGCTCCCTCGGCGTAGATACCCCTGACCAACCCGACAATCAGCTAAATCCAGACGGCTTTCTACTCGAATAGCTTCTTTCCTCGAACTTCTAGCCTTTGGAATCCCCCTCTTGCCCTCTGTTTCCCTGACGATACCAACATGCAGAAATTTAAATGTAATGTGAACAAACATCTCGCTGCACAACGCCCCACCTAAGATGTCCTTATGGATATGACCCCTAATTCCCAGTAGCCCCTTACATCTCAGTGGCAATGTGTCTTGTTTGGGGTGAATTAAAGTTTTAAAAAATCTATATAAATAGTCTAGATAGACATTTTAAAAACATTTTAATGTAAATTGGAAGATTATTCTGGGTACTGGAAGGGCTACAAAGAAAGTTCACGAAGATTATTGAAGGCATGATAGCAATTTGAGTTATTAGTGCGATACGATCGTGGCCCGGGGAGTCACTTAGTGTCGTATTCTGGATCTAGGAGGTCATCCTCTCAGGTATTATCTCCTCAAACGAGGTGGTGAGTAGTTTATTGCCTGCTGCCTGAGGCGCCTCAACCGGGGAATGCCGATGGATTCATCCGCAGCTATCTTTGTACTCTTTCAGAGTGCCCCTCCCCCCAGCGGAGGAGATGGTTCCCCTCCACACTAAACTGACCTTTTGTCACATCTTGCTATCGCGAGAGGCACGTAAACAAAGAGCTTTTCCGGCTCTTCTTTTCAGATCAGCCGGAGAATCCTTGGCACGTTCTGATTCTAGAATCTGCTTCACAAAGGGTTTGACCCGATTTGTCTGAATCAGATTCTTGGAGGCAATTTTCCCAGGCATTACCTTCTTCGGGAATGGGATTGGTTTATTGCCGGTCGCCCCTTGCCTGATTCAAACAATCGAACCCAAACTCAATTGGTGACGCAACGGGTCTAATATGTTTTAGTAAGTATATATATTTTTTCATTTGACTACAAAAACACACACAATCAGTTTACGCACTTACAATTCGGCTTTATATTGTAGGAAAACTTAAAAATCGTATAGATTAGAAATTAAGAAATAGATTAAAAATTACACTGGTATGTCCATTAGACATTGTTGAGAAATATATGTAACATAAAAAATAATTAAGAATATTGTATAGTGATACTTACAATTCGGCTTTATATTGTAGGAAAACTTAAAAATCGTATAGATTAGAACTTAAGAAATAGATTAAAAATTACACTGGTATGTCCATTAGACATTGTTGAGAAATATATGTAACATAAAGAATAATTAAGAATATTGTATAGTGATACTTACAATTCGGCTTTATATTGTAGGAAAACTTAAAAATCGTATAGATTAGAACTTAAGAAATAGATTAAAAATTACACTGGTATGTCCATTAGACATTGTTGAGAAATATATGTAACATAAAGAATAATTAAGAATATTGTATAGTGACATTTAGTTAATATTTATTCAACTTATGAAAACCAGAAAATATCTTAGAAATATGTACAGGGTGTCCATAAAGTCTCTTTGCAATTTAAATAATAAAAAAAAATGGTTGTGTCTTCTCTTGAGGAGTAGCCATTTTATAGTGGTTCACTTAGCAGTTGTCCTTCTATTAACAAAATATATGAAATGCAAAATCTTATTGTTAATGATTGGTCTAAACTGGACTTCACCTTGCTTTAGCCATGGGCAGTTTTATGTAGGATGTTCAAGGGTAGGCTCCTATTTTAATTACTTAAATTACTTCCAGTGAAATGATTTATTTTCTGAATCTATTTATTTAACTTAAAAATTAAAATCAGGCTGTTATATTTCCCCGGGCAACGCCGAGACACAGGTCCTGCTAGTTGTTAATAAAGCTTCAATAAACACTGATTAAAATAAAAAGAATCTGATCAAGATATCTCATCAAGTGTTTTCGTAATCATTTTTTTAAATTGTTAAGAGACTTAACAGGCACCCAATATTATTTGGATTATTCGGACTATTGTTCTTATCTTGGGGTTTATTCTCACAACGTTTCGACCGATGTAACTATTGGCCTTCTTCCGGTGCATCTTGGAGTTAAAATCAATTTAGTATTGCATAATAATAGAAACACATTAAAAAAATTTTTTTAAAATTAGTACACCGGCTTATTTTCAATATGGCAGCATGATCGATGAAAAAGGGGAATGGAAACAAAGTGTCACGAAAAGAACAACGAAAAGAAGTAAAGTCTCTTAGTGAGTTCTAAGAAGCAAACAAGAATTATGTTTTGAAACGAATATTTTTATAAATATTTTAATTTTTTAAATAAATAATTTCTATATAAGTTCCTAAAAAAAAACTTTACATTTTTACATTGGATCTAGTTCCGATTCTCGTTTTTAGCGACTACCGTCTGTCCAATGGAACATATCATCTCGGAAATAAGCCGATAATACTAGGATATTTACTAATATGTTATTTTTCTATTTCATACGTAATACTGAATTTATTTTAACTCCAATACTGAATGTCATAATCTTAAAAAAAGTATACAATTTTTGCGTTTATGCAGTTTACGTCCAAACAATAAGACGTTAGCAAATTCGAAGTCGATTTTTAAAACCCCAAAAGTCTTGTGTTCCGAAAAAACAAAAACAAAAACGATAATTTAAATAATATACGCTTTTTGTACACATCCTAACTAAAATAAAAAAAATGGAGACATTTTAACAATTATAAAGAACGACCGAATTCAACTAGTAACAAAAGCATTTTTTAATTTAAATTCTGGCTATATAACATAGTACTAAAATGTATCTTTGTCGTAATTTACTTTATCAACACATCTCAAACTTTGCATCAGTTTTTAGGAATGTATCTAACTATTCATTTATAGGCCTAACACTGTCTACCAAACTGTCTACCGAACTTTACCTCCTGTCACATCGTTGAATTTTTATGTGGAACTCGGAAATCTGTACGGAATTTCGAACGTAACCCTTTATTTAATCCATGGGGGTAGCTTGTTCTCGTCCCGTCAGCCATGACCGAGTAGAAGTCTTTAACTAATTAGTGATTGTATTCTGAAGGATTGAACCATCAACCTCTAGAAGAAAACTATCACTTAGAACTGATTATTACTTAGCAGTTTTATCCGTTGCGCCATAGGTCATTGCGAATTGTTACATTGGCTGAAACGTTGCGAGAATAACATCCAAGATGAGAAAAATAGTCCAAATGATACAAACTAGCGGAACCCGTGTAAATTACACGAAATGATGTTTTCAATACGGGTCCTAATGTAACAAAGCACCCTCTATTTGTTAGTAAGTTTCGCTTGCTTTATTATGAGCCATCTCCCTTCTGGATAAGAGTTAAATAATTGTTTGAAATAGTAACTCGTGTACGATGGACACTGCGCATATCTACTGGAAAAGGTTGATATGCCATCCGTTAAAAAAAAAACAACAAAATAATACTGGCCGATATCCTACTTTTTAAGCAGTCAACGTAATTAAATAGACAATGCCATTAAAAACGCCAACATAAAAACAAAAAATAGTTTTAAGTTTTTAGCAACACAAAAAAGTAGTTTTTAACCAGGTAATAAAAAAATGTATTATTTCTTCCCCTTCCTCTCGAAATGTAGAATAAAAATCTTAGAGGCTGGTTGGGATCGAAGTAAAAAATACCACCTCGCTAACCATTGCGCAAGAGGGATACACATATAAATATCCCTAAACGCAGGCTAGTTGAATGTTTTTCAAAATTTAGGAGCGCCACGCATGCGCAGAGCTTTTGCCGGAAGCGTGACACACGAACACACACGCTATCGTATTAATATACAGATTATCAATCCTCATCTAAAAAATCCTCATCTAAAAAATTCCGAAACATCTTAGAAATAGCCCAGCGAAATAGTATTTTGAGATATTCTTCATTGGTAGAGGGAAAGAATGATAAAGTCTATCCATACACAGATAATTAATTTTTAGTAACAACTTGTTAAGACAACGAAAAATAAAGAGTTAATAATGAATGAGTGTGTAGAGTATTTTAGAACGTTCCAAGTGAAAAGAAGTTTTTTGTTCGTAAGAAGAAATTGAATAGCCATGTTTGTTAAGCCTACCACCGCGTGAGTTTGCGTGTGACGGTATGTATAGAATGTGTGTATATTAGCTTGCCTCTATTTTGTCAGTGAGAGAGTATATGAACATGTGTGTACGTGAGGTCGATAAACTGTGTGTATAGGCGGTCGATGTGTTTAGTAGTTCTTGTTGCAACTGCTGAAGTCTTCGGTTTTAAAGGCCAAAAGGTGAACTTTATATTACGCGTCAAATCGAGAGTCGATACTTAAAAACATTCGCCGCTGGCGCTGCGCCCAATACATTTTATATTTAAATATAGAGTTTTAAAATAAAACAGTTTTTAGCTTAATTGCTCGTGTAGAAGTAGAAATATTACTATTTTAAATTAAAGTTAAAACACATTTTTCTACAAAAGGAATTAGTTTAAAAAGTGACTAAGTATCTACAACGACTTCCGCAGGCTGTGGATATCAAAATGGCCGACGCTTGCTAAGCGAACAGCACAACATTTTGTTTGGAAGAAGCAGACGACCAACATCTAACATCACAACTGAAAACAAAAAAACAAAACAAAAATGGCGGTGAACAAAAAATTGTTTTACATTTGTTTTAATACAGAAAAAAATGTGACCCATTGGGTCACCAATTGAGCTCTGTTTAGATTGTTTGAACAAAATTAGTTTGCAAAGCGAGTTACATTTAAATTATTTTAAATATTTAAAAAATAAAAAGCAGAATCCAAAATTAGTCTAATTCTGCTCGCCATGCCCTCTTCTCTTCTCTATCATTCTTCTCTTTTTCTCTCTGCAGCTATTGGTTAAATAATATTACTACCTCTGACGATATTCCCTTTTGTTTATAATGGATATATAATAATTATAATCATTATACTTATACTTATTGTTGTGAAGTTGTCCAACAGAAAATAATAAATAAAGGAAGTCAAGTCGAGGGCTGGTTTAACAAGTGTATTAACAAAGTAAGAAAGTGACTAGCACTTGGCTAGACAGTTACAAGACTGTGCTTTGTCTTCTCTGTGTCTCTGGTGACTCGCACTATTTATAGTGACAACCGGTGTAGTTTCTCCTATGTAAGAACGGCCGGTGTAACACTTATAATTATAATTATAATTATACATACGATATTATTTAGGTATGATATTATTATATTATTAAAATTATTTTTTAAACATTACATTTTTTGTAATTATTATTATTAAAGTTTTTAAATATCGCATATTTATTAAGTACAGGGTGGGCCAAAATAAGGGTCCTATCTTTAAAGTTAAATAACATTAAAAATAGGACCCTTATTTTGGCCCACCCTGTATAAATTAAACATAAAATAAAATAAAAATAAAATAAACATAAAATAAATATAAAATAAACTATATTATATATAATTTTAATTATAAAATTAATATATTTTAATTATAAAATATATGATAAAAATATAAAATAAACATAAAATAAAATTAAACATATAAATTAAACATAATTTTTTTGTAATTATTATTATTAAATTTTTTAAATTATTGTAATTTAAAAAAATATTATTTTTTAGGTATTATATTATTATATTTAGGTATGAAATTATTTACATATGATATAATTATATACTTATAATTATATCATATAATTATAAGTATATAATAATTATAGTTAGCTTTATTACCTTTGACTATTAATAAACACAGAGAGAGAGAGAGAGAGAGAGAGAGAGAGAGAGAAAGAGAGAGAGATAGAGAGAGAGAGAGATAGAGAGAGAGAGAGAGAGGGGGGGTGAGAGTAATAGATTGAAACTTAGTAAAAGAGTTGTGACGTGGTGATTACATTTCAAATTACGGCTAATTTTAATGATGAACTAAAAAACATACCTAAAAACTGAGGAATATTTTAGAATATATTTTATGTGATTAAAATATATAGGAATAAAGCCATAAATATCACAGAACAGAACGTAACTAATCAATTCCTAAAACAGAAAAAAATGTAACTGACACTTTCCACTTCCAAATCACGAGTTACAAAAAAACACACATCCCTACACTTCCAACCAACTATTGAGCCCCGCAAACATCTACTGTCCCTATATAGTTTAATATTACATGTTTAATTTCAACAATATTGTATTTTTACCCAATTCTAATTTTATTTTATTTTCAACCTTTTTAATTTAACCATTGTATTTTTTATTTGTACATGATATTAATGAATACAGTAATGTTTTATTAGTAGTATCGATGAAAAAAGTCGAGAAATGGATCTGATTCATTATATATATATATATATATATATATATATATATATATATATATATATATATATATATATATATATATATATATATATATATATATCTGACATTCAAGAAATCTAATATATATATATATATATATATATATATATATATATATATATATATATATATATATATATATATATATATATATATGATGGACTCTCCCGTCGATTACGACGTATGAGGACCCAACAGCTTTCATTTGTGTCTCGATCGTTCATGACACCTGAGTCCGGCAAGAGACCTGCAAGGAAAGCCGCAGACAGTGCAAGAGTGTGAGTAATCGGATACCAGGTGTGGAGCACTCTCTCTAGCTTTTCGCCTCACTCTGGCAGTTTTCATATTATCCACACAGGTTTCGTTGAATCTTTCCAGTCCAATGCAACAAGCTGCTCGCCATGTCTTCCTGTCTTTTGTACTGTCTTCAAAGTTTTTGTGAGATACTCCAATTGCCGTCAGCGCATCTTTCAATTTATCTTTGTACCTCAGCAAAGGCCGACCAACATTTCTGTTACCACAAGCTAACTGACTGTACATGAGTGCTTTAGGTATTCTCCCTTCGTCCATTCTTGCTACATGACCAGCCCATCGCAATTGAGACTGCAACAGGAAACTTTCAATTCCACCAATATTGCATCTGTTGTAAAGATCAGTGTTAGCGACTTTGTCCTTTAAACTAAGTCCGCATATGGTCCTAAGGCAGCTCCTGTGGAACACATCCAATTGGCGAATGTGATGCCGGTAAGGCGTCCACGCCTCACATCCATATAGAAGAACTGTTAATATTACAGCCCTATACACATTGATGTGTGTGTATATATATATATATATATATATATATATATATATATATATATATTACTATTTCATGTATCCACATAAAATTTTATAAGGAGATATACATTTTTATGTATCAATTTTCAGTATTTACTTCAACAGTGCTCGATTCGTAAGTAGAGCTAGGTAGTAAGTTATGAAAATATATTCATATATAATAAAATATATTCATATATAATAAAATGAGTCCGATCCATTTAATGATAAACATTTAATTATTATCTACATACGTATACGTTACATCCTCGTGGAATCATCAGTGTAGAGATAACTATTCAAGCTGGTCGCACGATTCGAACCCCGGAACGACAGTTGTTTGTGTATAACTCCAAAGCCGACGCTTTAACCAATGAGGCCGGCATGATTAATCATACGAAATCATGCGAAATAAAATTATTTATGTCAGTAATCGGACATTTTTTAAGCAGCAGTCAGAGAGTGTTCTACACGAAGGAACGTTGCATTGTAGTCAAGGTTGACAGCTGTTTTATCTCGCATTAGAGGGCACAGCTTTTTAACGGGGCCACACACACACACACACACACACACACACACACACACACACACACACACACACACACATATATATATATATTTTAACCGTTAAAATAGCAAATAAGAATTTATAAAAAATAAATAACAAACTTCTGCGGACCTGCTACTAAAAACAAACCAACATTTCCGGCCCCGGCTTTTGGCAAAAAAAAAAAAAACACACTCCAACGAGTGGTAGGATTTATTTTATTCTGAGGATGAGGGATACCCTCGAAAATTAAAAAAAAAAATAATGAAAAGGACACACTCCAACCCAACACCACGGTCACGATACACTGGTAAATAATAAAAAAAAAATATTTGAAAATTATTGACTTTTCAATATTGTCACTTTGTTTTGTTTTTCGATTCCACGTGTCGTATGTGTCACTTTAACAACGCATTGTTATCGCCTTCAAAAATAATATTATTCTTATACTATACACAATGCTCCAAGCGAACTACAACATTCTTCTCATATATATATATATATATATATATATATATATATATATATATATATATATATATATATATATATATATATATATATATATATATATATATTACATTTTGTGAAAGCCAAAAGCGATATATGCTTTTTTTTTCTTTAAAATAAACATTTATTTACCTTAAAATATTCACGCTGCAAGCTTTCGGGTTTAAAAACCATTTTCAAGCAATATTCTTTTAATAAATTATTGTTTTTTTCCTTGGAGATTTCGAAATCTCTCGAGAATATCCGTTGAGGTGTTGACTAGACGATTTGAAAGTCTAGAGTGCCTCACGTGGCTCGCGTAAAAATGTCATAAAAATTCGTTCTTGGCTTTCTCAAAATTTAATATTCAAATACAAAACAATACTTATACAAAAGAGCCAATATTTCTTATAACATTTTCACGCGAGTCACGTGAGGCACGTGAGGCACGTGAGTCACGTGAGGCACTCTAGACTTTCAAATCGTCCAGTTAACACCTCAATGGACATTCTCGAGAGATTTCTACATCTTCAAGGAAAAAAAACAATGATTTAAAAATAAATGTTGCTTGAAAATGTTTTTTTTAAAGCAAAAGCTTGCATTAGCAAACTTCTGCACGTTACTGTCCAGTTGTGTTTACGTGCACAAGAAAAAGGATTGAGAACCCCGCCGTAGACATGTATTCCAGCGACTGCTTTTTATATATCGTTCTTTTGATTTCAAGCCCGAACTTCATGATAACCTTTGTCGTTCTTTTTTTTTTAACTAATGAGTTATCATTTATCGAGGCCAAAAGCCACTCGAGGGTAAGGGTTTATGAGATGGATAGATTGTTAGTTTAATGATGCTTAGAATCCAGCTGCTGTACTTAAATAATGCTTAGAATCCCGCCGCTGTACTTAAATAATGCTTAGAATCCCGCCGCTGTACTTAAATAATGCTTAGAATCCCGCCGCTGTACTTAAATAATGCTTAGAATCCAGCCGCTGTACTTAAATAATGCTTAGAATCCCGCCGCTGTACTTAAATAATGCTTAGAATCCAGCCGCTGTACTTAAATAATGCTTAGAATCCAGCCGCTGTACTTAAATAATGCTTAGACTCCAGCCGGTGTACTTAAATAATGCTTAGAATTCAGCGCTGTACTTAAATAATGCTTAGAATCCAGCCGCTGGACTTAAATAATGCCAGTGCTGCTCGTGATTGCGCAACTATTGCTTCACTATCAACTTCGAATCATACATCTACCGTTTCAGAGGGTATCAATTGTCGCTCGTGTGATCAGTAACATGTATACTTTTAGATTTTACGCTGTTTTGTTATATTTTTAATTAATATATTTTTTAATAATACATCGAACGGCCAACATACACACAAAAAAAAGGTAAGTGAACAATGCAATAAGCACTTCTAAGTTGCATAACTGGCTTGTAATGTAAACGATGGACGACCCGGCTGTACTGGTACTCCGTCGTACTCCTTGAAGCTAGCATCGTCGTCGGAATAGTTCATAGTATACGAAAGTGATATCAGGCCTTTCTTTTCAACCCTAATGTTAAGCAAGAATTATGTGTAGTCTTGTGTTCTTTCTTTTTATCTGAATAGGAGTTTTGGGTGCTTCTTCGACAATGGATGAGAACGCAGAAACACAAGTGGATCCGCAAGCGGGCGAGCAGCATGTGAAAGAGTTGTGGAAAATCCTGGGAATCGGGGAGAATGGGTACCTCACGGTGTCCGAGCTGGGAACCGTCTGTCGACACATCGGAATGGATGAAATGCAAGATTGGGTAAGTTGTGAGATGAGGATTTTTTTTTGGGGGGGGGGGGGAAAAGGAGAAGAAATGAAAAATAAAACAAGAAAGAAAAAAAAGAAGAGAAATGAAACAAAACAAAACTTTGGCGAGATTCTCATCTAATATCACAGATTACATAAATATGGATTGACTCACCTTCGTTTGGGTCATTTAAATTGCATCTTTCCATATCACATATTAATAATTAATTAGTATTAACTAAAAAATAACTAATTAAATAGATTTTTCAAAGATTTGACTTCAGGGTATATAATATAAATTTGCTTAAGCTATTTCAAATACGCCCCCTTCCCCGCAATCAAAATGTATATGGCTATTAATATTCTAATTACAACCCACGAATAATGTTATATGAGGTTTTGAGAGTCAGTTTCGATAAATTGCAATTCGTTTTTAAAGATTTTTTTTGGGTTAAATGCATTTTTTTTTTAGAAATTAGATAGTTTGACAATTTGCTTCTACTTTTAAAATACATTTGTAAATTTTATTAAATTAGTTAACACATTTGTAAATGTTATTAAATTAGTTAACACATTTGTAAATTTTATTAAATTAGTTAACACATTTATGAATTCAATTGGATTTGAAAAAAACATTATTATCGGTAAAATAATTTTTGATTATCTCCCTTTAGTCAATGACTTTAATTTTTAACCCAATTATCTCTGCTTTCGTAAATCTTTGATGATTTGAAATTGATGCCGGGATGGAAGTTCGTTTCTCCGGTGAGATGTTTCCCTTAACGTTGTTTTTGCAAATAACATCCTAGATTTTGATCCTTTGAACATTTTTCACGTTCTTAACCATATTTTTTTGAAAGTGACTGATTAACATAGTTTTAATCATGTTTTTTACTCTTATTGAACCCATGCGATTGAACCTATATTGTCTATTTATGTTTTCAGCTAAGCATTCTGAAGAAAAGTACCTGAATTTTAGGGTAAACTACCTAGGTATTTTGTTTACTGTGCAATCTTTATGGAAACAATTGTAAATCTGTCGAATTTTTATGTGCATAAATTATTATAAGAAAATATAATAATAACAACATTAAAAAACATACATTTATAAGCTCTGTTTAATTTCTAAATATTGAGTTTGTCATTTACAATTGATATTACATTTCTTTATGAATCAATCTGAACTATATACATTAATAATCACCCCCCCCACACACACACACATATATATATATATATATATATATATATATGGGATAAGGTACACGATAAGTCATGAAAATGAAATGCCGTGGTAGACAAGATGTTTGAAAAAACAAACAAACGGAAAACAGGTTAAAATGCAGGAGAAAAACAAAAAAAACAAGAGATTTGACTGGTTTCGTTCGTATTATCGACTATTTCTGAAGACGTTCGATAATACGAACGAAACCGGTCAAATCTCTTGTTTTTTGTTTTTCTCCTGCATTCTAACCTGTTTTCCGTTTGTCTTTGTTCAAACACCCCCCCATATATATATATATATATATATATATATATATATATATATATATATATATATATATATATATATATATATATATATATATATGAGGCTTTTAAAGTTATATTGATGATAAGTGGGTGGTGGTTAAAGTATAAAATGATGTCGTTTTTATAAAAAATGCAATATTTCAAACGCCCTGCGTTCTTTATCGGGGATTATTCTTTCATGAAATCCTGTGGTGATGAAAAAATGGAAATGAAGCCGCCCAGGTACGGAGTATTTATATGCTAAAATTAGACCATCATATGTTTTTGTTGGAGAGGGAGGTGTCGGATAAATGTTGTTTAAATGTGATGTGGTTGTTTATTTAAAAAAAATATTTTTATTATTTATTTTTGTAAATGTAATTGTTTTATTTAAATTATCTCCGAGTCTGTTAGTGTTTATTTCCGGTTGCTGTTCTGTGTCGTGTTAGTCTAATCTTACCTCATAAATAAAACTAATAATGATACCTTCGTTTTGTCCCTAGGAGTACCGTAAGGCTGATGTGAGGTTTGATGACGATCTATCGGTATAAACTTAAAGGGGTCTAGAAATATGAGTCACCCAATAAATCGCTGCTCATCATACATTTCTGTCCATTTAACTACGACACAGTATTTAAGTAAGATTTGATAAAACAAAAGAACAATAATGTTGTCTCCTTGTGAGGATTGAACTGATGAGTAAATGTTTGCAGTGTAGCCTGTTAAACAACAAGTGGGTGTTCACTTCCTCAGCTTTTAAGAATTTGCACAAGGCCAGATTTATGCATAACCTTTCATATTAAAAAATAACTTTTAGAATGAGATTAAACTATAACACCTATTAGTGGTCGTTCAGTGCATGGATTATCCCATCTACGCTGGATTAAAATTTGTTCTAATTTCAACAGGATGTAATGACATTAAACTTTTGCTTGCGTATGTTAATATAAATCTTTATAACATTGGGTACGTTTATATATTTGTATGTACAGGATTGACTCCTAAACTAATTATCCGCTCTTTATGAATTTTGGAACATAGCTGTTAGATGTAAGGTGCCGTAATGTGGGCTATATTTAGTTTCATTTAGTTTCATACAAAGTAGAGGGAAAGAGAGTGGAAGCCCTTCGTGAAAATTCTTCGATTTTTTTAATGTTTTAACAATATGTATTAGTAATCAATTAATAATTAAAAAAAAAATGTTTTAACAATAGGTATTAGCCATCAATTAATATAATTTTTTTTTAATGCTTTAACAATAGGTATTAGTAATCAATTAATAATTTTTTTAATGTTTTAACAATATGTATTATCCATCAATTAATAATTTTTTTTTAATGTTTTAACAATAGGTATTAGTAATCAATTAATAATTTTTTTAAATGTTTTAACAATAGGTATTAGTAATCAATTAATAATTTTTTTAATGTTTTAACAATAGGTATTAGTAATCAATTAATAATTTTTTTAATGTTTTAACAATAGGTATTAACCATCAATTAATAATTTTTTTAATGTTTTAACCATAGGTATTATCCATCAATTAATAATTTTTTTAATGTTTTAACAATAGGATTAGTAATCAATTAATATTTTTTAATGTTTTAACAATAGGTATTAGTAATCAATTAATTTTTTTTAATGTTTTAACAATAGGTATTAGTAATCAATTAATTTTTTTTAATGTTTTAACAATAGGTATTAGTAATCAATTAATAATTTTTTTAAATGTTTTAACAATAGGTATTAACTATCAATTAATAATTTTTTTAATGTTTTAACAATAGGTATTAGTAATCAATTAATATTTTTTAATGTTTTAACAATAGGTATTAGTAATCAATTAATTTTTTTAATGTTTTAACAATAGGTATTAGTAATCAATTAATTTTTTTAATGTTTTAACAATAGGTATTAGTAATCAATTAATTTTTTTAATGTTTTAACAATAGGTATTAGTAATCAATTAATATTTTTTAATGTTTTAACAATAGGTATTAGTAATCAATTAATTTTTTTAATGTTTTAACAATAGGTATTAACCATCAATTAATAATTTTTTTAATGTTTTAACAATAGGTATTATCCATCAATTAATAATTTAAAAAATCTTTTTTAACAATAGGTATTAGCCATCAATTAATAAATATTTTTTAATGTTTTAACAATAGGTATTATCCATCAATTAATAATTTTTTTTTAATGTTTTAACAATAGGTATTAGTAATCAATTAATAATTTTTTTAAATGTTTTAACAATAGGTATTAGTAATCAATTAATAATTTTTTTAAATGTTTTAACAATAGGTATTAGTAATCAATTAATATTTTTTTTAATGTTTTAACAATAGGTATTAGTAATCAATTAATATTTTTTAATGTTTTAACAATAGGTATTAGTAATCAATTAATAATTTTTTTAAATGTTTTAACAATAGGTATTAACTATCAATTAATAATTTTTTTAATGTTTTAACAATAGGTATTAGTAATCAATTAATTTTTTTTAATGTTTTAACAATAGGTATTAGTAATCAATTAATTTTTTTTAATGTTTTAACAATAGGTATTAGTAATCAATTAATTTTTTTTAATGTTTTAACAATAGGTATTAGTAATCAATTAATATTTTTTAATGTTTTAACAATAGGTATTAGTAATCAATTAATTTTTTTTAATGTTTTAACAATAGGTATTAGTAATCAATTAATTTTTTTTAATGTTTTAACAATAGGTATTAGTAATCAATTAATTTTTTTTAATGTTTTAACAATAGGTATTAGTAATCAATTAATTTTTTTTAATGTTTTAACAATAGGTATTAGTAATCAATTAATATTTTTTAATGTTTTAACAATAGGTATTAGTAATCAATTAATTTTTTTAATGTTTTAACAATAGGTATTAACCATCAATTAATAATTTTTTTAATGTTTTAACAATAGGTATTAGTAATCAATTAATAATTTTTTTTAATGTTTTAACAATAGGTATTAGTAATCAATTAATAATTTTTTTTAATGTTTTAACAATAAGTATTAGTAATCAATTAATAATATTTTTTAATGTTTTAACAATAGGTATTATCCATCAATTAATAATTTTTTTTAATGTTTTAACAATAGGTATTAGTAATCAATTAATAATATTTTTTAATGTTTTAACAATAGGTATTAGTAATCAATTAATAATTTTTTTAATGTTTTAACAATAGGTATTAGTAATCAATTAATAATTGTTTTAATGTTTTAACAATAGGTATTAGTAATCAATTAATAATTTTAAAAATCTTTTTTAACAATAGGTATTAGCCATCAATTAATAAATATTTTTAATGTTTTAACAATAGGTATTAGTTATCAATTAATAAATATTCTCTAAATTTCAGTTTCTTTTGAGTATTTTAAAGTGATTTTAGGCCGCTTATTTGCGGCATAACCTCCTATTTCAAAATTCAAATAGTTCAGATTTACATTCATGTTTATACATAATTATTAGACACTTACATTTTAGACATTTTCTAAAATCAAAATAATGTAATGGATTAGAATAAGGATTTTAAACATAAGGTTTAGTATCATTATATTACCCCAGATGCGACAACAAAACTCCATGCATGAGCGGATAGTGGCCTTGTAGAGATATAGGAAACTGCCAGGTGTGAGAAGTTTTCTAGCACGGTAGAGGGAGCCCACTTTTCTTGCAACAGTCTTGACAGTATGTTCTATGTATTTGTTCTAATTCATGTTACCTGTTAATGGTCGGCAGAGAAATTTGAATGTTGGACTCTCGGTGTAGGGTGTTATTAGCCATGGTAATAAGTGTTTTAAAGGGTTTCTCGTAGTTATTAAAGGAAAGGAGCTTTGTCTTAGTAGTATTAAATGTTACCATCTGTGTATGTACTCATTCTACTACAGACTGAAGGTCATTTTCTAAGGATTCAGCCATTGCCGTGGATATGTGCGCATTTGTTTTGTACACATGTCGAGAGTGGTGATATGTTAACAGAATTATGAAATCTATTATATAAAGGACAGTTAGTTGCGTATGTGTGTCCAGCTAAAAGTAAAAAAAACCCTACAAAACAAACAGTTACAAAGTTGGTATATTCTTGATTGGTATTGTCCTGGTTGAATAATATCTTAAATTAAAATAAAAATATCTATTCTTTGGGGGCCAGGTTTCGTCAGGGGGGTAGGTTTTTCATCCATTTTTATCTATTATATAAAAGAGAGATGAATGACTTACATTATTATTATTATTATTATTATTATTATTATTATTATTATTATTATTATTATTATTATTATTATTATTATTATTATTATTATTATTATTATTATTATTATTTCCAATATATTAAAACAATACAGAGGAATGGCCTAGGCGGAGGTGGAAGAGGGGTGGGGATAGGGATGTGGAAAAACGGGGAAGGGGGAAAGAGAGAAAGATAGAGAGACGGATTGAGAGAGGTAGAGAGATAGAAGTTTTAATATAAAGATATGACGCACACATCATACCCTCTTCTATTTTATTTTTTATGGCCTCGCCGGGCAGCTGTAGTAGTTAATTATATAAGTTTGATGGAATCATGTTATTGTGTATTCGTATCTATTGTATTGTACAGAGAGAATTGAAATACGTGCGGATGTTGGAGAGATGCTCATTAAAAATGTATCTTTGATGTTATCTTAGTTATGAATACGGTAGGTTGAGGATGTGTACGGAAAGGTTTTAGTATACGTGGGCGTGTGTGCTCTGCTCAAAAATCTGTGTATGTGTGCATTGTTTGGTGATGAGGGTGGAGGAGGTCACAATGCACTGGGTTTACCAGAGTATTTGTGTAAGTAGTTGTTGCATATGAATTGAACCGTGAAGACAAAACAAATTATAATAAAAAAATAAGCAGGCGTGGTGCCTCCTGGCAATTGATACTGATCCCCGTCGAACCACATACCGAAGTTAGGAAGTGAAAACAAACATAATTCTTATATAACAAGTTTTACGCTAACGAAGAAACAAATATAACATAGCTTTATAAAAATCTAATTATACTTACTCGACGTTACCCGGGATGCAATAAATACATTTTAGTTTTTAAGTTGAGTTTTGTTTGCACATTTTTTTAAAAACTTACACAAAACAGAAAAAGAAATAAAATTTCAGTTGTCATAATATAGGTTGTCTCGGCTGGACTAAGTTATTTTTTAAATAAATTGTAGCGAAGTAAACTATTATATTGCCAATAACATGGTACAGCAATACCAAATGTAAATTGGCGTGTCAAAGTTTTATTTGTCAGCTAAAAGGTAACTTATAGACATAGATACGAATATTTGCTGTTCATTTATTATCACATCGCCACAGAGCAGAGTTAATCTATGAAATAAATATTGCCACCTCCAAAAACAAAACAAAAACTAAAACAAAAGCTAAAACAAAAAACAAATGCAAAAAATTGGTTAATAGCATTTTCTTGTCGTATTTAGTCCAATGAACAACATAAAAATAGGCTAACATAAAAACATGAGAAATCGTCAGAATCCAATATGGCGTCTTCTGCCATGCTGGATATTGACGGATCTTCAATTTCTGTAGTTGATAACATAAAGGGTAATGTAATACTATTTTTATGGGGTTTAGAAGGTAAGTTATTCATTCTAAGATTAGTTTTTTTGATATAGGATTAACCTTAAGATGAAATAAGCGGTTACATGTCAGCTTTAGAATTATTGATATACTAGCATTTTTCGGAAGTTGTATCAAATTGCTGAATAACCCCTCAAAGAAAGTGGCAATGCATTTTAATAGCATTTTCATGCAGTATTTTGTTCAGTGACCAACGTATCAGAAATAGGCAAACCTATGAGCATCAGAAAGGGTCAGAATCGCTCAAATAAGCCAGTTTTTGGATTTAAATACATGGGTGCTTCATGGACCTTTTTTGATGCTTTGTGCGCGTAAAAGTCGAATATAGTGGCCGTAGCTCAATAGTTTAATAGAGCAACAACAACAATATGGCTACACACAGAATCGTTTCACGTAAAAAGTAAAATTTGAAATGAAAAAAAAAAAAGCAAACAAACTACAACAACAACGAAATGCACCGAGATTCATTTTTACTATTGGGTCACCACTTATCAAGGCCAATAGCCACTCAAGGATAAGGGTTTATGGCATGGGATGATTGTCAGTCGAAAGATGACGAACACTATGGAAGTACTAAATTTGATCAAAGAAATGAACAAAGTTTAATTACTTAATAGGACGGTTTATGACAAGTATTGGACTTGAAGACGACCATATTGTACTCTGCAGGGAAGCAATTCAGTAGTAATATGTTCAACAGACAGGCACCCCTTATAAAGAAGGAAAATTTCGTTTGACGTTACGCACATAAAGGAAGAAAAGAAAGTCCTTTTCCGTTTCGGTAGAAAGACAATTTCTTGCTGTGAATATCTTCCAAAGAGGAACAAGTGATTGGAGCTCAGTCGGGTACCTGACATTGAAGTAGCAACGTCTTTTCTATGAAAAAGGGGCTGCAAGGAAGAGAAGAGATCAATACGCACTATATTTTAAAATAAATTTTGTACTCTATAAAAGGGAGGAAAACATTCTTTGAGTGGCACCTCCACAGATGTGGCAGTTGTACTTTATCTTAGGACGTATCTGACTTCCAAGAGTTTATGACCATCGGGTATTCAATCTACAACGTGTGTGTGATTGTAAAGAAGCAACAACTCTTCTTTTATTCTTTTTATTTGTACCCATAAAAAGATTTCGTAGCCAGATGTGTTCAAATTAAGGCCGAGTAAAAAGAGCGACGGGGAGTTTACGCGACAAGCTCGTATAATCTGGTTCGTGAATCACACTAAAGGTTGTGTTTTGGTTTCATTAATTATTTTCATAAACACGTCATGCCCACATCTAGCATGATTCGGGACGTTCTCTCATGATGTGTCACTCATCCGAAAATTAGCTGGGGCTAAATATTTGGCTTCCTTTAAAAATACCCAACATTCGCATCTTACCTTCCGGGCGAATCCGAGGTTATTCAGAACTTTGCGTGGCGACCGGAAGGAAGTAATGATTAAATAATTGAATAAGCTTATAGAAAAAAGTATATGTCAATTACATTATTTTAGACTGAGTGGGCGTGAGAGCTAGAAGAATACCCGTCCCAGGGTAGGTAAAATTAATTCCCCGAAAAGAAGAGTTTTGCGCCATTTTTTAAAACCCTCAAGATGTAATACTACCAAGCCTTATGTCTATAATCCTTATTCTAATTTTGATCAAAATATATTACATGATTTTGATTCTAGTGTCTAAAAGTTAAGGCCCAGGCTTAATGGGCCTTAAGAAGAAATTGAAATTCAGGGCGTCTTGTTTAACTGGAGTCTAATAACTATGGATCTAATTTAATGCAAATCTGAAATATTTGAATTTCCAAATAGGAAGTTGTGCCCATATTATACCCCTTTAACACCACTTAAAATACTTTTATAAGGAATTTAAATTTGAATTTTCAAAAAGGGATTGCCCCTTTTGCATAAAACTAAATTGAACTAAATATAGCACATATAACTCACTGTTACACCTAGCAGTGGTGTTCCAAAATTTATAATGATCGGTTAATTACTTTAGGAGTTAATTCTGTACATACAAATATATAAACATATAAACATACCTAACTTTATATAGACTGGGATATTCTCTCACGTTACAATGGCGTCTATTTATTGCCTCTTCGCATTTTTATGAACGGCGGCAAAAAAAAGATCGTCTTGCGTGTCGTCATATGCTTGCACAAGACGACACACGTGGCGATCCTCAGCCGTCCTTTTCAAAGAAAATTTGTAAATCAATATATAATGACGCTGTTGTGTGTGTTTCTTTTTCTATCGTAGGAAGTGCATCAACTGTTCGAGCAATTGGACGCGGATGGCGACGGTCAAGTGACGTTCGATGAATTCCTCAGCGAGATGTTTCAGCATTCAACGCCGTCGTTCGACGAGACGGAGAACACGATGCCGTCACCGCCGCCGCACCCGTCCTCATATCATCTGCCGTCGGCATCCTCGCAGACCGCGGCTCCCCAAGTGCCGCGTACCAAGTCTCGACGCCGGCGCTCTTTCGTCAGAAAGACTGGTATGCCCCAGCACGAGTCTTTCTTTCTCTCACAGGGAGATGCATCCCTGTCTTTTACAACGTTGGACGTCAACAATCGAGGGTAAGAGGAGGATATCGCATTGTTGCATGCATAAGAAGGCGGGCTTGGAGGTACTAGCGATAAAATGTTGTTTTATACCCCTCGTACTTATCGGAGTGATAGTTTTTTTTTATTGAGAGCTCCCCAGTCCGATAAATAACCATTGCTGAACGCCACAGGGTTGTGAGCACCCTTGTGACGTTCGTTAATGGACACATGTCACATGAAGCTCTACCTTTATCACACCCAGCCGTCGTGCGGAGGCAGGTAGATAGGACACTTTGTTGAGTTAGATCACGTGTTTGAAGAGATGCTAGCATGGGAGTGTTATGGCTCGTTGTCCAATCTACCACGCCTCCTAGCCAACCAAAAATTAATAATCGAAAACAAAACATGCATGATTAAAAATCAGGTGAATTATGATGAACAGCGGTTGTAAGAATAACAACAATTTATTGAGAGAAAGAGAAGAGATCTGTTGGGATAATGTTTATAGGCTTGTTGCATGTGAGAGTTAGTTGGTTGTCAAGAATTGTTTTAGCTGTTTATTTTTTGAGAGTTGTGGTCCGTTTCTCAAGGCAATGATGATGACTTGGATCGTTGAAGTTTGTTGCCATATCGACGTTGTTTACATGCTGAGCATAGCGTCATGAAATAGCAGTTTTCCCAACTAGCCCGATGGCAAAGTTGGAAGAGAGTGGATATGCTTCTTATTTGACCGAGAGTGCAAGACTTTCTGCATGGGCGACTTTGCTCTCTGGTGTAAATAGTTTGGTAAAGAGTATTACTATGCACATGAGCTTGATCGAAGTCACAAATGTATAATTATTATTCCGACCAAGGAATATATATATATATATATATATATATATATATATATATATATATATATATATATATATATATATATATATATATATATATATATATATATATATATATATATATATATAGTAAGCTATGAAAATATATTTATGGCAATTAAGCTACACAGAGTCTCCCGCGTTTCATCCCCGGGGGGCTAAAATGCATGGAATTATTTTTGCCCGGTGTTTTTATATACACGGCTAGCTCGTCCGTTTTTTTAAAAATTAATTTAGTAGTGTAGCTATATATATATATATATATATATATATATATATATGTTTCATCTTAACCAAGAATCATCAGTGTGGCTAGATATAACTGCACCACCGGTCGCAGGATTTTAGCCTCGAACTGAAATCACCTTTAACTTCTATCCGACATCTTTGCCCACACGGCCACTGAGACAGCTATACGACGAAGAAAGTAAAATATCCATAAATTAATTAAGTGAACACAAATCTGGTTCGCGCCCCCAGGGGGTCAAAAGCCCCCAAAATGGCAAAAAATGACCCTTTTCTCCCATAACGTTGGATCCATCTATTCAATTTTTGTGAAACTTGGCAAAAATGTAGAGGCAATTGTTTTGGATATAAAATGAGCATCCTTGACCTCAGAAAATTTCTGGTTCGCGCCCCCAGGGGGTCAAAGGGGGGTGGGGGTAAAAAATGCCCCAAGTTGCCCAAATTTATTGCATTTTACACTCGCCACATCGAGTCACATACAGAGGGGGGACCACACACGCGCGACTTGTTTTTTTAGTTTTGGTCGGATTACTTTTTGAACATATTTTCAAGAAGAAAATCAAGAAGTAAATGAAGGTTCCATTAAAGAGGACGACTTTGTTGCAAGCACGAATGCTGTTTTTTCTTTGCAGCCGTCGTTATGTTAATTTAATAAATACATTTTGTAGATTTTGCTGTATTTATGTTGTCACCTTTGAACTTTTACTGATATTTACCAAATGTTGAATATTATCTTTTTCATGAACAGACGTATAAAGGGTGACGAATTGGTGGAACTTTGGGAGAATTATGGAATTCCCAACGCTATGGAAATACTCAAGGTAAGTAGAAAATAAGAGTCGTTGATTCTTTCTTATTGTTAATGTTAATATGTTACAATTAATAGTCTTAACTCTATCTATCTATCTATCTATCTATCTATCTATCTATCTATCTATCTATCTATCTATCTATCTGATAACATCTAAGCTGTGTTATGATAATGAAATTTTTGGTCACTGAATCGCTTACAATGGATATTGTAATAAACAATTAAAAAGTTCGAATAAGTGTTGATATGCCGCAAACAGGAACACAAAACCAAACCTTTTTCTTCTGGAATTAATTAACTATTGTTGGTTGTTGGGTTTTACGGCATGTCAATAAAAAGAGATTTTGTAAAAATCCTCGGTAACTTTGAGAGGATATAGTTTAGTTACATAGTGTCTCTGTAAAAGTTGCTAAGATTAACATTTTCCTTTTTAATCATGTATAACATGACCTACTTTTCTGAAATCGTTTTTCACTAATCTGAATGTCGAAAATGGCATCCGTTATTTTGAAAGAAAAAATGCTGAGATAGAGTTTTAATAATATCAAAATGGTAAGTTTCAGTTAAATAGTTTCTCTGTAAAAGTTGCTCAGCAGAAAACTTCTGTTCCAATGATGTATAGGATACTGAAAGAAGAAAATACAATAAAATATTCATTGTATGGATTGACTAAGAAAGCATACGACAATCACTCAAGTATCGATAATTGAATTCTTGTCCATATTGACGGGGATACTCGTATCAAGTATAGTTTTGAGTGACTGATAGTTTCAGAATTAGTACCCCAAACTAATCTTTAGTAATATGAAGCAGTGATCAAGCCTTTTGCTCCCTTGGTACGATTGACCCTCAACCACCGCTTTCTAGCGTCTACAAGTTACGAAGTGGGGGTTTCTGATCGAAGAAAGATTAGGTTTAATAGTACAATCAGGATTAGCTTTTCTTTTCTTTTGCTAGGACATGTCGTGACTAGTCGCTTGGATTGATCGGGCCTCTTCAACCTCCCGTCTACCCAAGTAAGGGCCAAAGTTAAGTGTTGCAAATAATATGAGCATTTATGTAACCGGGACACAGATTACTCAGCCATCAGGATCCCGTCCTTAGACATCACGGGTTGCCACCCCCGGCTAACAGGTGCCCCTGTTGGAGGAATCTTAACTCCTTGCTGAGGTGCAGTCAGCATATTCTACAGCCCTTGCTGACAGGGCGTAAAGTTACTAAGTAACTATGTTAAGTTAAAGTTACTAAGTAACTATGTTGAGTTAAGTTAAAGTTATTAAGTTACTGTATGCAATTCACGAGAGTGATCGTAGTTCAATTTTGAATACCATTGGGTTTCTTTTGCCAGGTTTCTATCTTTATATATAGGTATGCACACATTTTCTCTGTCAATATTCTGTAAAGAGATTTTGTAAAAAAAATTATTGGTAACTTAAAAAGGTAGAGTTTAGGTACATAGTGTTGTAGCAGTGATACGTTCACGAACTATTTTCTTTTGGGCAGATTTATTTTTCACGCGGAGTGATAAATATATTATCCAATCAGAACAGTTTGCGTGAGAGGCAGTTCCGTTGAACTGTATATACACTTTTTTCCCGCTTTTCACTATTCGAATGTTTTGATGTCCTGTCAGATAGACGTGTAATGTTCTCGTCTCAACCGACTTGACGACAAGTGGATATGAGACCTAATTGATCGGGCAGGTATATGCGCGCCCGCCGACTCAGCGTGCAGCTATATTTTTTGTTACGTAAACCATTCATGTCCCTTTGCTGTTTATTAGTGGAGCGATGTACAGTTGTACAAGTTGGTTTAAAATGTGATGGAAGAGTTTGTTCTTATATTCGAGCTAACAGTAACCCCTACCAACGGCTACATAATGTTTTTGTTTGATGACGAGTCATGTTGATATCCGCTATTTAAAAAAAAAATGACCCTTAAAAAGGGTGGCCAGAACTTAAGGCCTGTCACCAAAACATGTTATGCCCAGTAGTCCCTGTAAAATCAAATGCAAAAAGTTTCGTCCGTAAACTTTCGTTTTCTTACGGGACTCTAGGCCGGAGACAAGAATTTATGTTTTGTATATAATTTGTTTGTATATAAATATTTTGTAAACAAATGGTCTGTAACGGGATATTTTAGATGATGATTATTTGAATTATTCGGACTACGGTTCTCACCTCGTATGTTATTATCACAACACAACAACACACACACACACACACACACACACACACACACACACACACATATATATATATATATATATATATATATATATATATATATATATATATATATATATATATATAGTGATAAGTAGTAAGACTACACATTTAAAACAAGAGACTAGATTTAAGGCGTGGCGTAACGAAACGATTGCAAAGTAATAATCAGTTCTAGTGACAGTGCTGGCGATACGAAGAATGCAATTACGAATTACTTCCCGAGTTTGATAGAAAGATTCCCGAGTTCGACAAATGAGGTTACTCCGTGAAGATAACAGCCGAGAATAGTGGTAAAAAAAGCGTGATTCCACAGCTCTCAAATTTGGTGAGAACAACTGAATGCAGTTTTGTGTCACGGTTGAGAATGAGAAATTTCTAGGGTTGGGAAATAAGGTAGGCAGTTTTGTGTCATGGTGATGGTAGACCATTTGATATGTATCAAAATTGTTAAATTTACAATTCGCCATGGTGTTAAAGTTGTATAACCTCCCTAATCCTACTAAAAATATTACAAAATAAAGTAAACATTGATTTCCATTCACTTACCCTGAATACCCCCTCCCCCAATTCCTTACTTTCTTCATTCAAATAGACTTTTTAATTTTAATCCTTACATCAAATATTAACTTATTCAACCGCCATCCCAGCTTCCGCGATTTTTTAAAGCCTTTTCTCGGCATAATTTCATCATTTATTATCGCTTAGACAAGGTACCAGCCGGTATCCAATGCTTTGTTTACAATAAGTATTTTGTTTTGGCATTAAAAAAACAGTAAACTAGTTGTGTTTATACACTATTAATTTGAGGGACAGGTTTCGGCTGCTTTAGAATTATGTCAATTTGACGGTTCGCATCAATCCCGAGCAATTGATTGTTGCGTACACGAATGACAATGTCGACCCACCATGGCTTATTTGTCGCTAGAATGGTGGTGTGGACGACGTGTCTGAGGGGATTACATGGGGTTGAATCTTTTTCTCATCAGGATCTGATTTTATTTTTTAAGCATCAGCTTAGGGTTAAAATTAGTTGTGATAGGAAATGATTACATTCTATAAAATTCGGTACAAGTTGCGAGCTGGCGCGTACAAAAATGAGGTATGAATGACTATCCCTGAGCATAGCGCACATAGTTCTAATTCCATTTTGAAACCAACCCTGGTTCAAGGGTTAAGGTAGTCACTTAGCTAGTTGAGTAGGTGAGCGAGTCTTGTCTCCTTTTCCGTAATAGGGATCCACCAAGATGCCCATTTATTTTATCCTTGCCATCCCCAAATTGTATTTATCTTGGAAGGGCACCACTCCAAAACTTCAACACTATTCCATGTGCTCCCTAATAAGTCCCACTCCCACTTAGAGATTGACCTGATTCTTTTTTTATTTTAAACAAACAGGGAGAAATTTAATCTTAGATAGGGTTTTGATAGTCTAACTAACATCCCCATGTTTTCTTTTTGTTTGTATAAAAAAAATGTTTTTGTTGCTCTACTCTCATCAATTTAAATGAAGTTGAAAATATATTTTGTAAATGTTTTTGTAAATAAAATTGATTTAAACCCATTGGGGATATGTGTGATTATCTTTCTGTCGGATGGACTGGTACATTCATGAAGAAGGAGACGCCTACCATTTTAACTTGAAATATACTTTGCTCAACTATAGATATCCATTTTGCCTTAGTCACGAGTTGCTTTTTAGTATCTTCATAGTAAGGCAATAAGGGTCTAAAGCTCCTATCTAGAACGACCTTACATTATTATGTTTCCACGTTAATGTTTAAACCGCAACTGCAATCTAACTTCAAATCCATTCTTTCCATGTCACATGATAAAACTAACCAATCAGATGCAATTCCAGTATATCGAATGACAGATGGACCTAGGGTCAAACCCTGCCAGTCATACATATTAATTTTATGCATTTGGTAAACCTTATCTACACTTACATTCAAAAGCATATTACTGCTTATCCTGTGTATGATTACGTGTGATAATGAGACCTAAATTTGAGGGTTTTGGAGAAATGTAGTTGCTATTACTCTCAAGTCTACGAGACCTGTTTAAAAAGTATCCGACTTTAGGCCAGAAAAAATATTTCAAATAAGTGACGGGGTTGGGACCCTAACCCCCTTCAAAGTAGGCCCTTTGTGCTTGCACACACTTAGGCCACCGATCCATCCACTGCCGGAAACACCCATGGAATGGTGTTTGTTTTGTCAAATGATGCTTCTTGTTATTTTAGTGTCAAAGCTGTCGAGTCGTAGAGCAAGACAGATTCCACCATGACCATAAAATAGCCCCTCTTAAGACTGTCAGAAAGGGAAGACTTCCAGATGATGCGCATTTCATCAAAGACCCCTCATACCTTACCCCTGAGAATCTTTGCGAAGACTTCACGAACTTTTACAGGACTCTAGATGTCATTTGGAGAACCAGTGATGTCTGATAGAGATGGTTGGAAGGAACGAGTCAGGAGAATCTGAAAAGAACTAGCGACCTGATTGATTGATCGTTTAAAAACTATTTATCTATCAAATATACTCTTACAAAACAAATGTATCGCCAAATTACCTTTATACGAAACATACGTGCAGTTTCGACATGAAATGACCTAACAAGGGTTAACATGCCGTAAAACCCAACAACATATTACTGCTAAGTAACAGGTAACAGTTGATATGTCGTATAACAGACTAAGCAAAACAACATTTTATCTATATTCTATATAGATTATGCCAACTGCTACATCTATTAATGTCTTTCATACTTATTTATTACCTTCACCAAGGAGGTTATATTTTCGGTCGATTTTGTAATGATGTTTGTTTATTTGTGTACAGTTTAGCATTCATATTGCGTCACCAAATTTGGTAAAAATATCGGTTATAGTTGAACTTAAACCTGATTTAATTTTGGGATATCTAGGTCAAGGTCACGGAAAAGGTGAACGTCACACTTTTTCCGATAACTTCGGTTCTGTCATGGCCACCGAGAGTTGACAAGGCCAAGCAACTAACTTCCTGCCCCCCTCTGACGTCTCTGCATTCCGTGTCAAAACAATGGCCGTAGTAATAACAATAAGAAGGCATTTCGACTTCTCCATTCACTAAATAATCCATCAAAATTCAGGAAATCAACCAATTTTAATGAAATTTTCAGTATTTATTAATTAATGATCATGGAATATAATAAATCCATTACTTTATTATAAAGCTTGGTGCAAATGTATTATTTCTTGTAAACAAAAAACACCTTTACTAAAGTTATTCAAAATATCAAAACATGTTGACCATACGATATTGTAAATATTTAAAACAAAGCATTAGAAAACTTTAAAAATTGCATGTAACTTTTTTTTTGTATAATTTTTAAACAAATTTCAAAGTCTGAATTACTGACGGTTGATTGGGTTAGAAGTTTTTGACATGTGACCTGAAATGTTCGAAAATTTGACGGAATTTTAACTTTAGATTTTTCTAATTTTGATGTATGGATCTTATGCTCTGCGATAACAATACCCACCAGATAAATAGTTTTTGAGTTATCAAGGTTTCCATGGTATAACTCTGGGAATACTTCATGCAATATGGAGGAGTAAGGCCGAGATAAGACTTTCGCCTACCCTTACATTGTCAGGTGGGTTTATGATGCAGTCTAAGGACTTACTTATGTTCTTGTTTCCATTGTTTTATACTCATTCTTCTTTCGATAGGCTTACGGTCTTCAGCCGGATCGTGAATTAAGTCATGCCAAGTTGGCCGCCGTCCTAGAGGACGAATTGCTTTTTACTGCTGACCACACCCCAAAGCTGCTCGCCGCCATCATCACCAGTTTGCAAGAGTGCAAAAACTTACGGTGAGTCTTAAAAAGAAAAAAAAAACTCCGTTTTTCCCACATAATCTCGAAAATGTTATATTTGGCGAGTTTCTATAATATTTTAAGTCATACATTGCGATCAGCAAGTACTTTTCTTTTAAAAAGGTCTTTCTTTTCTACTTATATTCATCCCAAACAAGGGGCATTGCCACTGAGATGTAAGGGGTTACTGTTAATTAGGGTCCATACCTACAGGAGCATCCAAACAGCGAGATGTTTGTTCACATTACATTTATATTTCTGCATATTGGTACAGTCAGAGGAAACAGGGAGCATGGAAAGAATTCCAAAGGCTAGCAGTTCGAAGAAAGAAGCTATTCGAGTAGAAAGTTTTCGGCATCCGGGAACCTCCACAGTGAAGGGGTGGGATTTTGCCGATTGACGGGTTGGTCGGGGCTATTTATCTCGAGGGGGCACCACTGTAGCATGTTCGTCGGAGAACATTTCTATTGAAGTACTTGTAAAACAAGCACAGAGAAAGCAATATTGCAGTGATGGGACCAGGGCTGGAGCTTGGTAGACAGTGTGGGACCTATTAAATTAAAGGTTCTTTTTTGGATCCCGTCTAAGAGGGAGAGACTAGTGGTTGGTGCACCAGCCCAGATGTGGCAACAATACTCCATGCATGGGTGAATGGTGGCTTTGTAGAGATATAGCATACTGACAGGTGAGATACGTTTTCTAGCACAGTAAACGGAGCCTACATTCTTTGCAGCTGCTTTATCTATCAAAATTTATCGCTGATAAAAATACATGGCTTTCCCTGAAGTCTGAGTGACAGACGGTCTCCTCAGATATGCTACTATTCTCCGTTCCATTCTGTTATTATTTTAACTGTTTGCTACAAAAATGCTAGGTCATATGATATTTTTTAATCATGAAATTAACCGCGCGCAACAAAATAAAAAAAAAGCAGACAAAGTTTTTTTTTTAAAATTCGTATTGCAACCCGGATTTAGGAGTAGTGATAGGGTTTAGGAAGAGCATGTACTTTTTATTACTTTTAACACTGACATCTTGACTCGAATATCAATGAGGAACAATGTATCGCTCATAAATGTGTAACATAAAAACACATACCCTTCCTTAACCCTACCACTAACCCTAAGTCCGAGTGGCAATACGGGAAAAATCTCTCACTGTCTACTTTATGTTTTTTTTGGAACGCACATTTAATTTCATGAGACAGAATGATTTTCCGTCAAACACCGCAAAAAATATCACATGATTTAGCATTTTTGGCCAGCAATTTGGTACCGCGATTTTACCAGAGTACCATGGTTAAAATAAGTAAATATTTTGTTACTGTTCAAATCGACTCTATGCACTTTTTCCAGTAAGGGGTCAAACATTAAAACTAAGAAGGACTCCAGAATACTACAGAAATGATCCCTTAAACCCCTGCCCAACGAGCTCTTCTTCAAGCCGTTTGGAGATAAGTATCGTCGACTGTGTACTGTACAGTTATCAAAATAATTGAAACTCGCAGATTTTTTAGATTAAAATTTTATTTTTTATTTTTTTTAGTATGATTCACCCCAAACAAGGCAGGCCGCCACTGTAGACGTAAGGGGCTACATTCAATCTATAATTTTTTAATTTATTTTTCTTGTTTTTCTTCTTCTTTAAAAGGTGTTTATTGGAGCAGGCATCAGCGGAGAGAGACCGTCTCATCGTTGGACTTCGAGAGTCGAATATCAGGAGCCAAATTCTGGCAGAAGAAGACGACGAACGCCATGCTGCGTTGGAGAAAACTTTACAAACTAAAGTTCTGCAAGTATTCGATTATCACTCTTGGAGACTGAAGCAATCAGTGATGCTGATGGTATCCCAACCACACCCCCCACACACTCCCCCCCCACACACATCTTCAAACTAAATTAGAAACGTTCACGCTCACAACATACAAAACTTAAAGTGAAACAAGTCTACTTGATGACGGCTTCCCGTTTTTAAATCGGAAATTGACAAGCGGTGTTCATCAAAAATCAGTCCTTCATAATTTTAATACCGCTTAGATTATTGAGAAATGTTTAATTTCATTAGTTTGTAAACATTTCGTTCAGAGAGTTACCCAGATTTCTTTTACCACTTTCCGAGTTGCAAGATCATAAAGCCATGCGTAATCGCCTAAAAAGTAGAACGCGTTCCCCAACAAAAAGTTTGATTATTTGTAATAAATAGAAATAAAAATTTCCATTTATAAAAAAACAGTTTCATTTTCTTATGTGTTAATAATTATAAAAAAATGGTGAAAACAAATTATTAATCCCCCCCCCCAAAAAAAAAACAAAAAAAACAAACAAAAAACATCCGCCATTAAATATAATGGTGAACTGTTTTTTTTGATAAACACCGCTTGTCAATTTCCGATTTCAAAACTGGAAGCCATCATAACGTAGACTTGTTCACTTTAACCCATACAAATTATACATAAATACTTTTTGGGGGTTCTAACGTTTTCTATTCTTATTAAGCATGAAAGAAAGAGTAAAAATACGCCAATAACCAACACAGAAAGTAAGAAAGCCAGCGCTCAAAAATACATATAAACATAACAATTTATTTAACGTGATTCAATTAAATTGTATAAATTCCTCAATGAAAAACCTGAGTTTTGTGCACAGGAAAATGTTCATTTTACTGTGTGTATAAAATTGTCTTTTAAAGTTTCTTCTTGGAAAGCACACGTGTTTTGGTGTGCGCGTAATTTAAGGAAAATTAGGTTCATTTAAATTGTATAAATTCCTCAATGAAAGTCTGAGTTTTGTGCACAGGAAAATGTTCATTTTACTGTTTGTATAAATGTCTCTTTTAAAGTTTGTTCTAGAAAAGCACACGTGTTTTGGTGTGCGCGTAAATTAGAGAAAATGAGCCATCTCTCTACCCCTTTTTTTGGTGCGTACGAAATGGCAGGAATTTGGCGTTCGAACATACTTAAAAACAGAGAAATAAAAGAAAGGGTGTAAGCTTACTATTCGTCCTGTGTCCGGTACGGAGGAAAGGGGAGACGGCGTGTAGTAACTGTTAGACAGTAGTAGGCAGTGTTTTCTTGCCCCATGCCTTTTTTGTCTGTTGATGGGATCGTCTTAATCGCTGGTCGTGGGAAGAGAAAGATTTCGTTGACAGGACCGTGTTACTTACTGGGAGCGTGTAAAAAGAGGAGAAGAAAGGCGTATCTTCGTTCATATCACTCAAATCACGCGTGGTCACGCATGATCTCTGGTCTGTGATTGGTCGGAAACCTCTGTCAACGTGATTTGCCGGGATCAAAGGCCCCGCAGGCTCTCTTTCTTAGAGACGAAAAAAGGGCTGAGTCAACAATTGATAGAAAGGTCGTACTTGTCTCCCCTTAGTTATTAGGATGTCAATCCGATAACTTATCTGGCCTTTTGGCTAAGATCACAGTGTAGTATCTGTTCCGATGGATACTGCACCCCATAGACTGGTATTGTCTTGGCGTTCGGGGCTTGATTTACGCCGGTCTATGGGTCTGTCCTGTGCAGTTCTAGGAGGTCCACCCTCCCAGGCTTCGCGCCCCTCTTTGGGGAGGAGTAAGTTTATTGCTTACTGCCTGAGGCGCCTCTATAGGGGAATGCCGACGGGGCTGCCCAGGCAATTTTTAAACCCCACTTTCCCGACCCGACCTTGGGTAACATCTTACTTGTGGGAGTAAGATAAAAACTGGCCTTGTGCCTAACTCCTGGAGAGGAGTAAATCAATACTTATCTGGCATAGACCATCATATAAGGCTTATGTTAGAAGTGAGGTATGGTTATGCTCGGTCTCAAAAAGCCACCCTCACAGGCATTATACCTCCCTTCCCAGTTCGCATACCAGGTAATACCGACTAGTTCCCACCTTCCAGTCTTGTGCCACATTTTACTGCAGTGGGAAGCGAGTAAATAGGGCCCCAAGAGGGAGGAGCATCTTCCCAGGCATAGCCCCCTCCTTTGGGAGTGGGGGAGGCGCTGTTAATTTATTGCTAATCGCCTAAAGCGCCCCCTACAGGGGATGCCGACGTGTTCGATCCAAACTATTTTTGTGACCTATCAGAATACCCTTTCGGGAGGGCTGGATCACCCCCCCCCCATAAATTGACTTCATATCTAGCTTTGCCGCGGTGTGAAGTCGGCCAATAGCTACAGATTAGACATAAACTAGTTGAAGTAACCATTTACGCCGGGTTTCTCAAATTCCCCTTTTCTCTACGCAACTGGGGGAAATATGTTTTATAAACAATTACACCAGAAACAATTGACACTATTCTTTTTGATTAGTACAAGTCTTATAGGAGTTACTTTTTATAACTGAACTAGAAGAATGCCCGTCCCAAGACGAGTAAAATTAATTCACCGACCAATACAGATTTTCAACTTACGAAGGTGTAAAATCAAGATATAATTATACTACTAAACCTTATGTCTAGAATCGTTATTCCAATTTTGATAAAAATCGATTACATGATTTTGATTCGAAAAAAATGTCTAAAAATTAAGCTTACAAAGAAATCGAAATTCAGGGAATCTTGCTTAACTGTTGTCCAATGACTCTGGATTAAATTTAATGTAAATCTGAAATATGTGAATTTTCAAATAGGCGGTTGTGCCCTTATATTTCCGAAAAAACTTTTTAAATATTCCAAAGAAACTGAAATTTAGGGAATATCTATAATTTGATGTCTAATACCTATTGTTAAAATGTCACAAAAATCGACGGTTACTGAATTTTAATAAAACTAAATTAAACTAAATATATCCCACATTATCCACCTTTACGCCTAGCAGCCGTGTTCCAAAATTCATAATGATCGGTTAATTAGTCTAGGAATAAATCTTATATATAGAAATATATAAACATAGATACATACCTAACTTGATATAAAAAGAAATGAATAATATTTATTATTTATTACTTTTCCCACTGTATTGATTTACTCCTCTCCAGGAGTTAGGCACAAGGCCAGTTTTTATCTTACTCCCACAAGTAAGATGTGACCCAAGGTCGGGTCGGGAAAGTGGGGTTTAAAAATTGCCTGGGCAGCCGCGTCGGCATTCCCCAGTAGGGGCGCCTCAGGCAGTAAGCAATAAACTTACTCCTCCCCAAAGAGGGGAGGCGAAGCCTGGGAGGGTGGACCTCCTAGAACTGCACAGGACAGACCCATAGACCGGCGTAAATCAAGCACCGAAGGCCAAGACAATACCAGTCTATGGGGTGCAGTATCCATCGGAACAGATACTACACTTTGATCTTAGCCAAAAGGCCAAGAAAGTGCCATGTCACAAATTTGACTTTTCCCACTGTAGTGGTGTGAGTTAAATGTTGAGATGGGAGATATCCATATTGTTGAGTCGGCTGTGTTTGTATTTATTAGACTGAGCTGACTTCAAACGAAGAGGAAAAAGTTACCAGAGTTCCAAACCAAATAGCAACATCTTATTTAACAGGAACACAAGGCAAGTTTGTTCGGCAGGCGTGTAGTAGAGTAAAAATGTAATTGAGTCCAGGTTCATCTCGAGTGTGAATTTGTATCTCGCCTTTGAGTTCATTTCATGACGAGAGGCGAGAGGAAATGTACGTCTATCTACATTGGTGTCTCGGCTGGAACTGAATCGTATTTGAGCGCGAACCAAGCTGGGCGGAAATTAGGAAAAGGTTGAGAATAGTGCATGTGCAGACGTATTCGATTCGCCCACGCTGTTACGTGAGTCTGGGCATAACAGCGGATGAGCAAGAGATCACATGAAATATATTTCGATCACGTGACTGCTACCCCACTATCAGATTGAACCCAAAAGTAAATTCACAATTTGTAATATGAAGTCTTTGATAAATAAAAACTGACATAGCCAGCATTCTAATGTCAATTATCGTGTAATTCGATCGAATAATTTTGGCGCCTATAAGTGATTATTATTATTATTATTATTATTATTATTATTATTATTATTATTATTATTATTATTATTATTAGTAGTAGTAGTAGTAGTAGTAGTAGTAGTAGTTTAATTTTTACAACCTTCGGAATCCCAAGTGGTCTTCAGGCCAACTTTTGTGGAATTCTTCCCAGCGTCTAAGTGACACCCCCCCCCCACAATTATTTTTGGCGTAATTGAGCTGAGGGAGATAGCTCTAATTTTCGTACACGCCGTTATTCCGAATTCGTGTCATAAACTACACCATGCAGAGGAGATAACTTTTTTATCGCTGCATGAAATAAAATGCGCTTTTTTTTTGTAAATATCACAATGTTAATGCAATCTAATATATAAAATTAAGACAATTTTCCCCTGTACCTTTTTGAAGAATAGGAAAATAACCACATGCTGGCTTCTAAACTCACCACTATATTATGCTTATTCTCTCGAGCATCTTTTAGTACATTAGTTATTATTTTTCTCTAGCTAACACTAAATATTACTTTTGCCCCACCATCTTTGACTCGCCTCAAAACATATTCCATATAGGTGGTAGCAAAACTTCTTCCCCTAACACTTTAGTACTGACCCCTCCCTCATCGACACCGGGAACTAATAAACAACGTCTACTTTTCAAAAAAGTGTCCATTTATATTTACTATTTGTCTGCTATTAATTTACTACATAATACAAAACATTACGCACACATTTAATGGATGCTCCCCTTAATTCCGCTGATTTTCGAGAATATCAGATTACGTTATTTCTACCTATTACGTATATATTTATACTCATTCCGGTTTTTAGAGAATGCAATTAACGAAAATAGTTCCTTGCAGTATTTTATCATTTAACATGGCGGCTGAAATTTCTTCAGCGACTCGACTTTCGAATTAAGTTAATATACGCCAAGCTACTCGACAGATGACCATAAAGGTGACACTTTCTGAATCCTACACCTTTCACATGCATAATATCCATAAATTCAAAACAAAGAAACATCGATTTCTTCGTATAAAAATGACCCTAAACGTGTGACTAGTGGACCTTACATTTGGTCGCCTTCTGGCGGATCGTAACATAAAACGTATGTCACTTTACAGACTTCGTTTAAATCACCTATTTTTCAATAGATTTTCTACCCGCTTTTGTGGCCAAATGGTTACGAACGTAGATCCACGCGTTCGATCCCAGTAAACTCCCACAGTTTTTTTTTTTTACATTACAAACTTTTGCCAACGCGGAGGGAGGACCATGGGCCGTTTTTTTTAAATTCAACATTATTATGTAGTAATTTTAAAATAAATCAATGTAATACGTAGTACTTTAACTATTAAATCAATGTAACACGTAGTACTTTAACTATTTAATCAATGTAACACGTATTACTTTAACTATTTAATCAATGTAACACGTATTACTTTAACTATTTAATCAATGTAATAGGTAGTACTTTAACTATAGTGAATATCATCATTTCTATTCGACCACACATGGGTTATTAGTGCTCTGCAGGCCTCTTTAATTATATTTGTGTGTTTCAGTAATGCTCATTTTTCTTTTTTCTTTCCTCACACAATAATTTATATACAAAGATAACGGGGGGGGGGTTAATAGGGCTCTGTCGGCCGCTTTAATTTTGAAAGTGCCCATTATCATAGATAGAGCAGTTGTTTAATCAAAATTCTGGGGAAATACCGGTACCAGAAACACTCTCACAACCGCGCCTCCTCCCTTCATTCATTTCTACCGTCATTCCTGTCTTCCTCCTATCTCCTTCCACAATTCCAAACTCGACCATTAAAATTGTCCAATGTGACCTATTTGCGTTCTGTCGGATGTTGACACATTTTAATCCATTCTTTCATATTTCTCCCGGGCAACGCCGGGCGACGGGTCTAGCTAATTTTTAATAAAGTACTCTTTAAATGTCACAAAGATAACTTTTAAGCGCTTTTATTTACATGTCACAAATTTTATAACAATTAATAAAAAATGTTACGGTTTTTAACACAAAGAAAGAAAATGCGGCGTTCATTTTTAATAAAGTCTCCATTTTTAAATTGTTTATGGCCACGAATTCAGAATAACGGCGCGTAAGAAAGTTATCTCCCCCAGTTCGGTCACGTTCTATCCAAAAAGCGCCCATTGCCACAGCGGAAAGGACGATAAACAATTATACATTTTCTTTCGTTAAACTGAAATGGACTTATTTTCAAGGGAAATAACTGATAATTATTTTCCATGAGTTATGTCCCTTGCATCCTGCCCCTTTTTGTCGATAAAAAGGATTATTTTTGTCTTTTTAAATTTAATATTCACGTTCATAACAAATAAATTATGTACGAATAAAACTGCTAAAAAAAAGAGAACAAACAAAAAACAAAACAACTGAAAACTTAGAAAACATATTTATAGTAATACAATTTTGTGACCACATATCGCGTGTGTGTGTATTTCTCGCGCCTACGTGACTTACACATTATTATTATTATTATTATTATTATTATTATTATTATTATTATTATTATTATTATTATTATTATTATTATTATTATTATTATTATTTACTCATTAGGAGTTTTCAAACGAGAAATAATTAGTGATCGCTCACTGGTGATGTTCCTGTGAGTCTGATTGACAACAAGTCTCCCCAGATTTCTAGCACTCGCTACCTCTTTAGATAACCGCAGCATTTTGCGTTATCGCAACAGCCGTTTACCATTGATTTCTCACTTGCAACGACCGTTAGTCTTCTCTGGAATTTGAGTAACAATAAGCATCTCCAAGTTGCAATATTCTCCACGCCCTTCCAGCGGAGGTGTGATTGGGACTCCCCCCCCCCCTGCCTCGGTATTCCCATCCTCCTTAACCCGTGACAACAATTCTGTGTGATGCTAGCCGAAGTAAGTGTCACGTGAATTTTAAATAAAATACCAATTTATACACTTTTTTGAAAAATCATATTCATTCTTGCAAGAATTATATTTATTAATAGGGAGTTACTTTCCAATCATCCTGTAATTGTTTGGTGGAGGTCTACATTTTATAGGAAAATCTACATTTTATAAGGAAATCTACATTTTATAGGAAAATCTACATTTTATAGGAAAGTCTAAATTTTATAGGGAAATCTACATTTTATAGGAAAATCTACATTTTATAGAAACATCTACATTTTATAGGAAAATCTACATTTTATAGGAAAGTCTAAATTTTATAGGAAAATCTACATTTTATAGGAAAATCTACATTTTATAGAAACATCTACACTTTATAGGAAAGTCTACATTTTATATGAAAAATCTACATTTTATAGGAAAATCTACATTTTATAGGGAAATCTACATTTTATAGCGAAAATCTACAGTTTATATAAACATCTACATTTTATAGGAAAATCTACATTTTATAGAAACATCTACATTTTATAGGAAAATCTACATTTTATAGGAAAATCTACATTTTATTGGAAAATCTACATTTTATAATGAAATCTACATTTCATAGGAAAATCTACATTTTATAGGAAAGTCTAAATTTTATAGGGAAATCTACATTTTATAGGAAAATCTACATTTTATAGAAACATCTACATTTTATAGGAAAATCTACATTTTATAGGAAAGTCTAAATTTTATAGGAAAATCTACATTTTATAGGAAAATCTACATTTTATAGAAACATCTACATTTTATAGGAAAATCTACATTTTATAGGAAAATCTACATTTTATAGGGAAATCTACATTTTATAGGAAAATCTACATTTTATAGAAACATCTACATTTTATAGGTAAATCTACATTTTATAGAAACATCTACATTTTATAGGAAAATCTACATTTTATAGGGAAATCTACATTTTATAGGAAAATCTACATTTTATAGGAAAATCTACATTTTATAGAAACATCTACATTTTATAGGAAAATCTACATTTTATATGAAAAATCTACATTTTATGGAAAATCTACATTTTATAGGAAAATCTACATTTTATAGGGAAATCTACATTTTATAGGAAAATCTACATTTTATAGGAAAATCTAAATTTTATAGGAAAATCTACATTTTATAGGAAAATCTAAATTTTATAGGAAAATCTACATTTTATAGGAAAATCTACATTTTATAGGGAAATCTACATTTTATAAGGAAATCTACATTTTATAGGAAAATCTACATTTTATAGGAAAATCTACATTTTATAGGAAAATCTACATTTCATATGAAAAATCTAAATTTTATAGGGAAATCTAGATTTTATAGGAAAATCTACATTTTATAGGGAAATCTACATTTTATAGGAAAATCTAAATTTTATAGGGAAATCTACATTTTATAAGAAAATCTACATTTTATAGGAAAATCTACATTTTATAAGGAAATCTACATTTTATAAGAAAATCTACATTTTATAGGAAAATCTACATTTTATAGGAAAATCTACATTTCATATGAAAAATCTAAATTTTATAGGGAAATCTAGATTTTATAGGAAAATCTACATTTTATAGGAAAATCTACATTTTATAGGAAAATCTAAATTTTATAGGGAAACAACCTTCGTTCACCGAGAAGTGTTTTAGTCACATTAGCTTTTAGAAACCGGCCTTTAAATAATATTTGTTTAAATTGTTTATTTTTCTACAATTTAAAGTAAAGGTATATTTTATTCAGTTGAGTTACGGATAGAACGCCGACACACCGGTTACCATAAGATCACCGACGTTCAGCCTGATTAGTACTTGATGGGTGAAGCAGGTTCTGTATGAAAAAACCTCTTAGGAGCTCTGGCAACAGATGGTGCGACTCATCGGTCAAAGTATAACTGTCGAAATCAAACAAATCTGAATGGAAAAATCTAGACTCTGCTTTAGCGGGATGAATACAGAAAAAAGGTTGACTCGACGACGTCAGCAAAATGTAAAATAGAAGACAAGAGTCATTAACATTAATATAATAGACAAGGTGTCAGCAATAAAGAATAAGTCGATGCGTTTGAACGAGAAAAGAAGTTTGAGAGTTCATAATATATAGGATAAAAGTCCTGTTTATAGGTGTTGTGAAGTTGTTCCACCGTAAATAATAAATAAAGGAAGTCAAGTCGAGGGTTGGTTTAACAAGTGTATTAACAAAGTAAGAAAGTGACTAGCTCTTGGCTAGACAGTTACAAGACTGTGCTTTGTCTTCAGTGTCTCTGGTGACTCGCACTATTTATAGTGACAACCGGTGTTGTTTCTCCTGTGTAAGAACGGCCGGTGTAACAATAGGGAACAAAGAAGCGTTCGTAATAGGAGAATGTTCTCAATAGTCCGTACGTATGTAGGTGTTAGTTTAAAGGCAGGCCGAATTCATATGTGGTTTGTAAGTAAGTGTATGTTGTAAGGGTATTGGGAATTAGTCCGTGTGTGGTAGGTCAGCCATCTTGGATATTCAAACCTTTTTGCCGAGAGCTCGTGGCTCGGCGAGTTTGGGTTTGCGTCCCAAGAGAGGAGTTTGGTGTTCGAACTCAGCGACGCGGATTGATTACAAAGTAGGAGCTTGCTTGCAGCAAGAGAGTAAGACAAGCGTCGAGCACTCCTTTAAATAACCTTCGGGACCAGTGATCTGCTCGCATGAGAGATTATTTCTGATTGGGCAAGTCAGAATAGGAATTAAATGTTTGCTCCAATCAGCTACCAGCTTCGAAGTCAAGCATATATTTCAAACATCGTTAATGGCGGCTGTTGCTGCTACAGCTATTTCCGTTATTGTGCTACCGCTACAAATATAATCGATGCGGATTTAACATTTTCGATAATTGATTCTCGTTCTTTTTATGCTCTGTAGTTCGATGGAAGGCGTCTACCAGGAACAGATCAAGACGCTGAAGGAAGAGCTGAAAAAAGAACGCGAGGAACGAATGGATATGATGGAGGAACACGACTTGATAATTGAAAGGATGACGACGTCCTATCGGGAAGAAAGCAAAAAACTCAAAGAAGATTTGACCACAACGCAAGAGGTAAGAAATTACTCGCGCTTTACCGGCTCCACTAATTTGGGAGCTGATCACATTCCGGTTATGTCTAGAAAATTCGAGATGGCCCTCTTCAACGCCCCTTAAATACGAGCCAGTATGCCTCTGTTTCTGAAAAAAAAAGGAACAGATCTTTTTCTTTTCTTCATCTATATCTTTAAAAATCTGTTTAAAATGTCACATACGTTTCCAACATCAGTTTAAAATGTCACATACGTTACGGTTCCAAAATTATTATCAGCTACAACACAGTGTTTTTCGCATAGTTAGTAATAATGTTTCTTTCTAAAACGGTAGTAAAAATGTAAAACAGTTATTTTCGTATATTTAACAATAAGGTCCATTCTAATGCAGTTGTAAACATATAATATAGTTATTTTTCGAATATTTAGTAATATGTTTTTTTTTTTTTTTAATAATAATGTATTAATAATGTAAAAAAGTTATTTTTCGCATATTTTGAAAAGGGGATCATTCTAATATTTTAATAAAAATGTAAAACAATTATTTTTCGCATATAGTCTCTAAAAGCTCAATTTCTGTTCAGCCAGCCATGTACTTATTGCCGAGGGTTGTTCTTAGACAAAGGGTTGAACCCATGTGGGGTGCCCCGACCAAAGGTTGTGGGAGAGATACCTTTATAGCGGCATGTCATTCCCACTGTTCGAAGTAGCCCGACCACGTGTGAATAAGATTACCAGAATAAAACAAACAAAAGGGAAGAAAGAAAACATTATTATTATTATATCTGAAATTATATTAGAAAGAAAGCGAAGGAATAATAAAGCTACACACAAGAATGGTATTTTGTAAAATCAACAATTAGAGTAAAACATTTATATTAAACAAAATAATTTATTTGGCTCAAACATTTTGTAAAGCTACCAGTTACAGAATGGTTGAGTTTATTTTTAAGGAGTGAAAAGTTTCGTTTGTACGAACGCGTACGAGTGAAATGTTTGGTGTGTTTAAGTTCATGTTTGTATGAATGCGTATATGCGAGTGTGTTTGATGTATTTTTGTGGCAATTGTAATGTGTATGCTTGAAAGAATAGTTCGTTATTCGTGGTAGGAATTAAAAGGCATTACCTACTTTTTGAGTTTTGCCCCCCCCGCCTCCTCGGTCTAGCCGGTGTGTGTGTGTGGGGTGTGTGTGTGTCGACGATCTCCTCTGTGTGCGTTCGGCCGGAAAGCGGGAGAAAAAGAGATAAAAGAGAGTGTGTTTTATAGGGAGACAAATCACGCGTGGTCAAGCTGACCTGTTGGTCCCTGATTGGCCGGAATCTTCGGCCAACGTGCTTTCATGTGATAACCTCTTCTTCTCTATCTCAGAGACGAAGAAGGGTTGAGCAAACAGAGGAAGAAAAGATGTCGCAACAAATACCTCCCGGCCGGTAGTAGCATCTGCTACATACTCTCACTTCATTATCACCCATTTACACATTTCATGGGGGATTGCCGACCCTGTACCAAATCAGTAATCTCCATCTTTTAACTTCTGTAAACTGTTTGGGTGAATCTTGAAAACATTGCTCTTGGCATACCACCACAAAACCACAGCACGAGGAGTGATATTTGGATACTGAGCCTCCCACGGAGTTCTTGAGCTAGGGACCATAGACACCTTAGAACGGTAGAACTCCGCGTGTTCATAAAGGTCAAATTAAAACGATACATTCATAATTACTATATTTTTGTACAGCATTAAGTTATATTTGTTTATATAGTAGATGCTCTTGTTGTGCTTATTGTGTTCATGAGTTGCTGTTTTCAATATAATTTACAGATATATTTTTGTTTCCGGCTTAGTTGACATTGGAGATCTAAAAGCAATAACAATAACCTTTTCATCTAAATGAACTTTTGATCAAAATCTTTTGTTTTGTTATTTTGCGCAACATGATTATATTTCAGTTACACATGAACAAGCTGGTGATACCAGATCAGGCTGCCCTGTGGCTCCCTGAGACGAAATTCACCTACATTGACGTTTTTTTTTTTTTTTTTTTTTTTTTTTTGTAAAACTTAATTATGTTCTACAAAACCAAAAACAAAAACAACAGCCCCTCTCCCTTTCTCCCTCCCCTTTTTTATTTTATTTTTAGAACTTGAAGCATAAAAACTTTTACTATAATGACCAGATTCGGCATTAAATAACCCAAAAAGGGTTGATATGCCGTAAAACAAAACTACCAAACTACCACATGAACAACTGAGATTTTTTTTTGATTCATACTATGTGTATGTCGTACAATTTATGAGCTAATGTATGTTCAAACGATAAAATAATCGCATAAAATATTATGTTTAGGTGCGTTTCTTAACGGAGTGCTCAAAAACTTTGAGCAGGTTCTCAACGGGGCCCGTGAGTAAAAAATAGGTTAAGAATCCCGGTTCTAGAGATTACACAACTATTAAAATGTCTTTAAACATGTCTAGTATTTGATTTGCTGTATTGTCTTAAGATTTTAATCAATTTTTTTTATAAGAAAATGTCGTAATTGTCCGAGGGCTACTAAATGTTCAGTGCAGAAATTCTCACTTTTGCTCTTCATACGTTGAAAAGCAAAAAAATTGCCAGGCAACAATTTGTTATCAGGGTATTTTCTTTTATACACATTCACATTTTGTACATATTGGTAAATCAGGCTATAACCATGTTGATGCACCGGCTCCAGTAATATCACCGAAATAAAGCTACGCCGAGCCTGGCCAGTACTAAATGGATGAGGAAACAAAGTGTTATATATAATCCAAAACTCTTTGAATTCAAATGAATCTACAAATCAATTGTATGACAAACAAGCACGATTTTGGCACATAATGCCGTAAAACCCAATAACTACAACAAGCAGAGTAGAAAGTGACTAACTTGGATTTACTCGCTTCCCTTTTATTTTGTCCTTTAGTCCTCCCATTCCATGAGCGATGTTTCTGACAAAGGGGAAAGAATTGCTGTTTTCTGGGTAGGAATCTATCCACCTAACACTTATCGTTAGTTTTTAACCTTGAAGTGGTAATCTTTCTTTCAGCTCCTTACATCAAGTGGCTTCATGCCTTGTCTGGAGCGATTTCCATAAAAAAGATATTCATTCGTCAGATGATTCTATTGTTGGCATTGGTTTCTCCAATATCTTTCTAGTTAGAATTCTTTCTAGAAAGACATCGGGACCACGTGAAGGTTGCCAACATCCTAAGTGAACGTGTTTCTGATGAAGTCAGGCTGTTAGTCCGTGTCGTTAACCCCTTAGTCACCGCCAGCTCCTTACAACATATTGTTCAGTGAAAAGTATACATTCAGAAAACGTAATATGTAGGATCGGTGAATGGAAAACAAAGAATCCGACAATGAACGGTATGGACGTTCGATATGAAAAAGATGTTTTTTGATGGGAATATTGTTTTTTTTTTTTAATGTTTTATGAATTAAATATGATTTGTATTTTTGTATCTTTGTATCTTACCGCTTACATGAACGCTTCAGGTAAAGTTTTTATGTGTGATTATCATTTCGTCCTTTTTAAAACAGGATCTAAGACAAGCGCAGATCGAATTAAACGAAGTTCGGGAGAGAGTGAAAGACTTGGAGAGACAGAAGCATAAACTACAATATCAACTCAGTGTAGAAAAACTCAAGTCAGGGGGGAAAACGGTAAGTTTTTGGTGGTTTCATACGTACCCTCGCTCTCCATAAAACAAACGCCCCAAATACTCCCCCCCAACAATAAAATTGATTGTTTTTACTGATGACACTTACTTAAAGAACCCCCCCCCCCACACACACACACTACATCCACTGGACCATGTTAAAGAAACTGAATATCAGGTGTAGCAGCAGACACTGGGAACATCTACCTGAGAGAACTGTTGGGAATGAGACATACACCATCCATTATGACCATGAAATCCCCACAGCTACCTATCTGGAAAACGCAGCTGTCAAACCTGACATTGTCATATGGAACAACATAGAGAGAGAGAGAGAGAGAGTGGCAACTTTGGTTGAGGTCAGTGTCCCTAATGATGCGGGCCTTAACAGAGCTGAAAAAGAG
>OY744529.1:6265200-6270200 GCA_963556195.1 Sepiola atlantica
CCGTCTCTTTGATCTTCACTCTGTGGTCTGCTGGAACGGCAAAGTCCACGATTTTGCAGGATTTTTCTTTCTTGTTGATTATTATCATATCCGGTCTCCTTGCTGTTATGGGTTTGTCTGTTTGTACATTCATATCCCATATGATTTTGTGTTTTTCGTTTTCTAGTACAGTTTCTGGTTTGTGTTTGTACCGTTTTCTTGCATATTCGAAATTCAGTTGTTTGCACATTTCCCGGTGTACTTCTTTCCCCATGCTGTCATGTCTGTTCTTGTATTCCCTTTGTGCTAGCTTGCTGCATTCACTTATTATATGATTTATCGTTTCGTCTCTTTGTCCACACAATCTGCATTTGCTGTTTTCCTGGGTTTTATCTATCTTTGCTTTAATAAAGTTTGTCCTAATCGCATTGTTCTGTGCGGCCGTCAGCAGAGATTCCGTTTCTCTGTTCAAGTGTCCTTTTCTTAGCCATGCCCAGCTGTTTTCATTGGCTTCATCGCTTGTGAGTCTTATAAAGCGTCCATGTAGTTGTTTTTCTTCCCACTTTTCCTTTCTTGTCTTTTTGTTTCTGGGTTCAGTGCTTCCGGGGTTGTTTGTTGGGCTGGTGTCTCTTGCTGTGGCGATCAGTCTTTCCGTGTTCTGGGTTACATATTTCTCCAGCTCTTTTTTGGTGTCTTCCACACAGTCTTCTATACTTACCAGTCCTCTACCTCTTTCATTTCTTTTCACGTAGAGTCTGTCCGTGTCGTCTTTTGGGTGCAGTGCATTGTGCATAGTCATTAGTTTTCTAGTTCTTTGGTCAAGGTGCCTGAGTTCTTCTTTGGTCCAGCCTATGAATGGTCCAGAGTATCTTATTAGTGATACAGCCCATGTGTTTATCCCTTTTACTAGGTTTCTGCTATATAGTTTAGTTTCTAAGAGTTTCCTTGTTCTTCGTAGATATTCTTTTCCAATCTTCTCTTTCATTTCTGTATATTTGATTGTGTCTGCTTCCAGAACTCCCAGGTATTTGTAACTATCTTGTTCTCCTAGCGCCCTCATCTCCTCTTGGTTGGGGAGTTCTATACCTTCTGTCTTTTCCAGTTTTCCTCTTTTGATCTCTAGCAGTGCACATTTTTCTATTCCAAACTCCATTTGGATATCCTGGCTGAATATCCTGGTTGTGTTTATCAGCTTTTCCAGTTCTTTTTTGTTTTTTGCAAACAGTTTAAGGTCATCCATGTACATCAGGTGGTTTATTCTTTGTTCTGTATCCGTAAACCTGTATCCGGCATCACACTTTCTGAGTATGTAGTTGAGTGGCATCATGGCTATTATAAACAGTAGTGGTGATAGAGAGTCTCCTTGAAAAATGCCTCTCTGTATTTTTATCTCAGACAGGTATTGTCCTCCGGCTGTCAGTTTTAGTCTCCATGTTTCCATTGCTTTCTGGATGAGATTAATAATCCTGTCTGGTATCTTGTATATTTTTAAGCATTCAATTATCCATGTTTGGGGGATTCTGTCGTAGGCTTTCTTGTAGTCAATCCATGCCATGGTTATGTTCTTTTGTCTGCTCTTCACCTCCTTCAGAGTCTTTTGATCAATGTATAGTAGATCATGTGCACCTCTTTGTCCTTTCCGGCATCCTTTTTGTTCCTCGGGGAGCAGTCCACGTTTGTCCAGGGATTGGTAGATTTGTTCTCTCAGTTGTGCTGTGAGAATTTTCCACATTATTGGTAGACATGTTATCGGTCTGTAGTTGCTGGGGGTCGTTCCCTTTTTGGGGTCTTTTTGTATTAGTGTTGTTCTTCCTTCCGTCATCCATTCTGGTATGTCTGTTTTGCGGATACATCCGCTCAGTTTCTGCGCTATTCTTTCATGCAGGGTCGTGAATTTTTTAAACCAGTATGCATGTATTCCATCGTGGCCTGGTGCTCTCCAGTTTGCCATTTTTCTTAGGGTTTTCTTGATCGTTTCTTTGTTGATTTCTGTTTCGGTTCCTTCTTCGATTTCTTGCAGTTCATCTTTCATGTTTTTCAACCATTGGGCATTCTTGTTGTGCTTTTTTGGTTCTTCCCATATCTTGCTCCAGAATTGTTTTGTTTCTGTTGGGTTCGGTTGCTCTGTCGTTGTTTATTATTATTATTATTATTATTATTATTATTATTATTATTATTATTATTATTATTCTTATTATTATTATAATTATTATTATTATTATTATTATTATTATTATTATTATTATTATTATTATTATTATTATTATTATTATTATTATTATTACTCTTATTATTATTATTATTATTATTATTACTCTTATTATTATTATTATTATTATTATTATTACTCTTATTATTATTATTATTATTATTATTATTATTATTACTCTTATTATTATTATTATTATTATTATTATTATTATTATTATTATTATTATTATTACTCTTATTATTATTATTATTATTATTATTATTATTATTAGTATTATTATTATAATTACTCTTATTATTATTATTATTATTATTATTATTATTATTACTCTTATTATTATTATTATTATTATTATTATTACTATTATTATTATTATTATTATTATTATTATTATTATTATTATTATTAGTAGTAGTAGTAGTAGTAGTAGTAGTAGTAGTAGTAGTAGTAGTAGTAACTAAGGATAAAATGTTTAATGATTACTTTATTTGATTCTGTTTTTACACTATAGCTCTGCGTAAAAGTGTAATGTTTATTTCTCCATATGAAAATATAAGTAACAAAAAAATCCCTAAGGTATAATTTCAGTAGTTCGTCTCTAGATGCTTTGCTAACAGTGAATAAATATTGTTATTCAACAAATTATCACTTTATTCGCTCGTAATTGATTAATGATAATTACGACTGGATCACGTGGTTAACGACACGGACTGACAAGTTCGAATCCAGTTCGTTCCACAGAATCACTTTCACTTGGGATGTTGGCTACTTTCACGTAGTCCCTTCCGTAAGTACCCAACGTCTTTCTAGAAAATGAGGTCGAATCTCATCTTCGTCGCCAGTTGATGTGTAGTCGTGGTATTTGTGAGATATTAGACGAATATATATATATATATATATATATATAATATATATATATATATATATATATATATATATATATATATATAATTTAATTCTTTACATATATATATAATTTAATTCTTTACATATATATATATACTTTAATTCTTTACATATATATATATTCTTTAATTCTTTATATATATATATAATTTAATTCTTTATATATATATATATTCTTTAATTCTTTATATATATATAATTTAATTCTTTATATATATATATGTATATATATATATATAATTCTATATATATATATAATTTAATTCTTTACATATATATATATATATATAATTTAATTCTTTACATATATATATATATATATATATATATATATATATATATATATATATATGGTAAAATGAAAAAGGAAAACCAAAAACTGGATGTTTTTTATGTGTACATCAACGTTTCGTCTTTATTTATAAGACTTCATCAGGATGATGATATAGGGAAAAGATATCATGCAAGCACAGATACATGTAGGGTAGACATGTTGGGAAGAAAAATAAAATAAAATGAAAAATAATGGCAGCGTCTTGCTGGACGTCCGTACTTGTTAGAGAATGAAAATGAGTGGGAGAAAAAGGGGAAGGGTGGAGGGAGCAAGGACTACTGTGGCTGGCGATGAGAGAAAGAGGTGGGGGATGAGCAGGGGTAAAATGGATGGCAGAGAGAGATTGGAGGAAGAGGGGGAGGGGGTGTTTGACCAGATGGCTGTGGTCGAGATTGAAGGGGAAGAGTGAGTTGGAATGTTTGTGTGTGGGGGGTGTATGCAGGGAAAATGGGGATGGGTAGAGAGGGAGGGGGGGGGGCTGTGATTTTGGTGGATGGGCGAAAGTTATGGTCTTAGAGAGCGTTTGGAGAAAATGAGGGAATTTAAGAAGAGGTATGGGAGAAAATGGATGAGAGGGGGAAGAGGGAGGATTTGTCGTGATAGGGTGTGAAATATTTGAAATATTTGGAAAATGATAGCAATGAGTGAGGGATTGGAGTGGGTGGGGGAGGGGGTGATTGAAAGGGTGGGTGAGGAATATTTGAAATATTTGGAACATGAGAAAGTTTATTTGGACTGTAGTATTAAATATGTGAGGGAAAAAATTAATTATATATATATATATTATTTAATTCTCTCTCTCTATATATATTATTTAATTCTATATATATATATATATATATATATATATATTATTTAATGCTTTACATATATATATTCTTTAATTCTTTATATATATATATATATATATATATATATATATATATATATATATATATATATATATATATATATATATATATAAGAATTGAATACAACCTCTCAATAACTCAACAATTAACATTTATTCTCCATTTACAAGTGAAGAAAAGAATTAGTTCAAAACATCTTACTTGAAGAGAGGTCTGTAACACGTGCTAATCCAACATTGTCTCTATCTGGAATTCAGGGGACATAACTCTACCACCTAATCTCTTTGAGAAGGCAAAGAGTTACTTCCCTTTTAATATGTTATCTAGATGAAAGATATGATGGAAACCAATGACAACAATAGAATCATCTTATTCATACGAAATGAATGAATGAATGAATGTCTTTGTATGTCCAGTAACAAAATGGCTGGAAAGTTACTGACTAGAAAAAAAAAGATAAGTGAAGAAAGCCGAAGAGTACAACGGCCGAAATGTAGTGAACATAATAACAACAAAGACGAAGAGTATATAAACTTACCGAGCACAAGGTTATCCTTAGGACATTCTGGCACTTAAGGGCTGACTTACTCTAGGACCAGACACTTTTTTCTTGATGTGGTATGGGTCGGTGTCATCATAAAAAGCTATACTTCCAGGCGTCACATCCTCATCCAGTAGAGGGAATAGTTTTATGCCGGTCGTCTGAAGCGCCCCTACC
>OY744529.1:6275200-6307700 GCA_963556195.1 Sepiola atlantica
TACATATGTTCTATTTTTTTGACCAGCACGAGTATATATATATATATATATATATATATATATATATATATATATATATATATATATATATATATATATATATATATATATATATATTATTATTATTATTCTGTGATATGTGTGCTTTTCTTTCTAGTAGATCTAGATGAATTCAACCAAATGCAGAGAGAACTGAAGCAGCTGAGAAAGAACATGGAGATTGAACACAAGGAGATCGAACACGCCTATCTGATAGAGATTGCACAGATCGAAGAGCGCCACAACTACGAAATGTCAGAGACGATAAAACAAACGAAACGCGAAAAGGTAAGCAAAATTATACATAATTCCCTCATTTCGCTTTCTTCATATTTATGTCTCACCAACCGATTCAAAAATGTGACCCTCTCTATAAGGTGGTTTCCCTACCCCCTTCGACTTTCTTCTTTTCTTTCTTTCTCCTTTTTTGTCTTTTACCCTCTCAATAGGGGTGGGTTAGGGTTAGGGTTGTAGGGGTGGGACGTAATGGGTGAACATTTCAGATTCATGCGAGTAGTATTTTTTTGTGTTCATTTATACATAAATAACATTAAACAATCAAACATTTTGAAAATTTTGCAAAATTCAGAAGGCGCAGGCCAAAAATAGCCGTTAGGGCTCCACGGGACTCAAAATCCATCATTTTTTCGGTGAAAAAGTGGTTTCATGCGACATTGCAGGTCCTAAAACATCCTCAAAAGCTATGAATGGTTAAATCTGATATAGTACTGTAATTTAGGACCATTTTCAGGCTGTAAAAGGGTTTTCATGAATGTAGAATAGCCAAAAACTAGTGAAAAATAGCCAAAATAATAATAGCCTGCACCTTCTGAATTTTGCAAATGAATCTGAAATTTTCACCCATTACGTCGCACCCCTAATTTTAACCCATTACGTCGCACCCCTAATTTTCACCCATTACGTCGCCCCCCTAATTTTCACCGATAACGTCCCACACCTAATTTTCACCCATTACGTCGCACCCCTAATGAAATTTTCACCCATTACGTCCCACCCCTAATTTTCACCCATTACGTCGCACCCCTAATTTTCACCCATTACGTCGCACCCCTAATGAAATTTTCACCCATTACGTCCCATCCCTAATTTTCACCCATTACGTCCCACCCCTAATTTTCACCCATTACGTCGCACCCCTAATGAAATTTTCACCCATTACGTCCCACCCATAATTTTAACCCATTACGTCGCACCCCTAATGAAATTTTCACCCATTACGTCCCACCCCTAATTTTCACCCATTAGTCCCACCCCTAATTTTCACCCATTACGTCGCACCCCTAATGAAATTTTCACCCATTACGTCCCACCCATAATTTTCACCCATTACGTCGCACCCCTAATGAAATTTTCACCCATTACGTCCCACCCCTAATTTTCACCTATTACGTCCCACCCCTAATTTTCACCCATTACGTCCCACCCCTAATTTTCACCCATTACGTCCCACCCCTAATATTCACCCATTACGTCCCACCCCTAATTTTCACCCATTACGTCGCACCCCTAATGAAATTTTCACCCATTACGTCCCACACCTAATTTTCACCCATTACGTCGCACCCCTAATGAAATTTTCACCCATTACGTCCCACCCCTAATTTTCACCCATTACGTCCCACCCCTAATTTTCACCCATTACGTCCCACCCCTAATATTCACCCATTACGTCCCACCCCTAATTTTCACCCATTACGTCGCACCCCTAATGAAATTTTCACCCATTACGTCCCACCCCTAATTTTCACCCATTACGTCCCACCCCTAATGAAATTTTCACCCATTACGTCCCACCCCTAATTTTCACCCATTACGTCCCACCCCTAATTTTCACCCATTACGTCCCACCCCTAATTTTCACCCATTACGTCCCACCCCTAATTTTCACCCATTACGTCCCACCCCTAATTTTCACCCATTACGTCCCACCCCTAATATTCACCCATTACGTCCCACAACTAATTTTCACCCATTACGTCGCACCCCTAATGAAATTTTCACCCATTACGTCCCACCCCTAATTTTCACCCATTACGTCGCACCCCTAATGAAATTTTCACCCATTACGTCCCACCCCTAATTTTCACCCATTACGTCCCACCCCTAATTTTCACCCATTACGTCCCACCCCTAATATTCACCCATTACGTCCCACCCCTAATTTTCACCCATTACGTCGCACCCCTAATGAAATTTTCACCCATTACGTCCCACCCCTAATTTTCACCCATTACGTCCCACCCCTAATTAAATTTTCACCCATTACGTCCCACCCCTAATTTTCACCCATTACGCCCACCCCTAATTTTCACCCATTACGTCCCACCCCTAATTTTCACCCATTACGTCCCACCCCTAATATTCACCCATTACGTCCTACCCCTAATTTTCACCCATTACTTCGCACCCCTAATGAAATTTTCACCCATTACCTCGCACCCCTAATTTTCACCCATTACGTCGCACCCCTACTGTCAATTATTTTTTCTTATTCATTTGTAATGTCATCATCGAAATCTTGGCTGAAGAAGGTGTATAATATACCAAAACCGAATTTCTTGTCATCTTTATACCATACTGTCGGATATCTACCACACTCTCTCTTTCTCTCTCCCTCTCATATATATTGTTGTGGACCTGTAAAGGGCCCGGAAGAAAAACAAGAACTCGGAGTTTAAAGAAAACAAGTATATTGAAAAAAGTATAATACAACAGAGGAAAAGAGTGGCTGTACGTCTTTTTTGACTGCCAGTATAGACTGGTGTGGATCCAGGTATTTACTTCTTTTCCACCGCAATAAGATGTGGCACAAGGCCGAAAGGTGGGGGAAGTAAAGTCAGCGCCTCTACAGAAAGAGCACTCTGGCCTATCAAGAATAGCCTTGGCAGCCCCGTCGGCATTCCCCGGTCAAAGCGCCTCAAGCAGTAAGTACTAAACTTACTCCACCCCTAAAAGGAAAGGAAAGGCCTGGGAGGGTGGACCTCTTAGGACTACACAGGATTTATATCCCACAGATAAAAGGCCACCAAAATGACCTAGTTCCTGCCGGACTGATTGGTGAGAACGAATCCTCGACTGGTATTGACCAGTCCGAAGTCTCTTAGCAACTGAAGTTACAGAAAGACAGACGGGCTGGTGTCGGCCCAACACTGAGAAGCAGGTGCTCCCAGTATTTATGGAAGTGGAAGAGTTCAAGTAGTCCGTATAGGTAAGGTATCATACCACCCCTCCCAAGCCTTACCTCCTAAGGAGTAACAGTATCGTTTCCTTTTTTTAATTGCCGCTATTCTGAGGTTGTTTGGAGTATCTGTATGTCGAAAGTGTCGTATCTGGTAACCATAACTTCTTCCTGGGGAGTTCTGTAAGTGTCTTCCTAATTTGATATTGTCGCATAGCTCTTTAATAATTCATACCTTCGTTTCTTCTAGGTTTGCTCTGTGGTTGAGTTCTTTATTCGCCTCTGTAGTGGCCATCTCCGTGAGTTGTCTGTAACAAAAGACCTTTCTCGCTTTATAAGACAACAATCTTTTCATTTTAATTACATTTTATTCGGCGTCAGTTTCTATTGCCCGAGAGATGTTTTGCTCATCGTTGAGAGAGAGAGAGAGAGAGAGAGAGAGAGAGAGAGAGAGAGAGAGAGAGAGAGAGAGAGAGAGAGAGAGAGAGAGAGAGAGAGAAGGATTTACGAATATCGTGGTTAATTCTTAGCTAGCTTATTGTCTAATCAGTCCTTTGTTATCTGAGGAGACAGGGGGGAGAAGGACATCCCGTACGCCCGTATTCTTTTTTAGGGAAAAACATTTCCCGTTCTGACTTGGCTACATCGTAATTCCTTCGTCCGACTTCTGCGCCTCCTAAGTCCGAACTGACTTAAAAACTCCAATTTTCTCACACATGAAAACTGTGACGTCAATATCTCGTGATCACCACACAGGTGCAGGATTACTTTTTGAACTAGGGGTCATCCATTGTCTCGTCACTTGTCATGTTTCGATCCCCAGGAAACAATATCGCACTCTATGCATGCGGCGGCCCGCACTAAATCGCACAAGCCAAGCCAACGACCCCACACCCGTTCTCCACCACATACGTCCATTATCATATAACATTCTCATAAAGGTTTTTATAATCCCACAAGTTACGTCCATATAACATATATAGGCGTCTTCTATAAAAATAAGATTTTATATTATTCAGTTTTTAAATTTTAGACTTCTGATTTGTTAGCACATCTTTTACCTTGGAAAAATGTCTTCTTTGCTTAGACATTCTATCTTCAAAACAAGTCACCGTATCTTTCATAGTTTTTAGCTCTTCTAAAACCTCTTTGTGTTGCACCTTTAACGATTCCAGCTCTTTAACTATAGATTCACTCTCTTAAACCTTCAACTGGTTATCTAAAAAAATGACTTGGTTCTTTTCAGCATGTATTTTGTGTCCTTATGTGCTTTCATTTCTGCCGATAATTTATTTTGAAGCCATTTCATACGATTTTTAATTGTTGAAACAAATTCCTTCTTTCGTTTTTCTAACTCGGTCGTCAGATTTTTTATTTTCTAGACAAAAGTATTGGTTGGTAACCCCATAGCTTGAACCGCCGCATCAAATCTGTGCCAAATAAATTGTTGGTATTTTTTTTTAATATGAACATTTTTACTTTTTTAGTAGGTTTGTTTAAAGTAATGTCGGTAATAATTTCACCCTCGAATTTAATTTTTTTCACCAGTCACCGTTCTGGCTATTTTGTTGGTTCTTAGCATGGTCGGTTTATCCAAACTTCTCCATGTATGAATGTTGATAATCGACACGTCCGAACCAGAATCTAATTGTAGTTTTACATTTTTATTAAGGATTGTTACATGTATATATTTTATTATAATTCTGCCGCCCTGTTCGTTTGTTTTTTTGGATTTAACCCCAGTTTTATTTCCTTTATTCATTCTGCAATGGAACTCTTGTGCCCGACTTTATTACAGATAAGACAGGGCTTAAAATTCTATGAGCAATGCGTTACCCAATGAAGGAAACAGGAGCTAGGCGGAAATTTATCCTGTTTTTATTTGGCTGGCTTGTTTTTTGTAGGAAAGTGAAAATAATCCCTCTTTTTGTTTTTAATTTTTGTTGAGAGTTTAAATGTGATTTTTAACGTACTTTTCTCATGTGCACAATGCCCAACTGTTCAATGTCTTTAGAATCCTGTTTAACACTTACAAATCTCTGATAGTCTTCGGCTAATTTCTGTAATGTTAAATTTGGTTAACTTTCTAACTTGTTTAGTACCCGACGTCTGATTTCTGCGTCTTTTCCTGATGGAAGTCGTTGCACGAAAATTAAACATTTAAAGTTATCCGCTCTTAGTTCAGATAATTTGAAATCGTCACAGTTTTTATTAACGATTGTTGCGAAAGTTACGTAGTCTTCGCCATCGTTTTTGACTAAATTCAAACACTTTCACAGTTTGTGGGACAGGGAAGTTTTTGGGCTAAATAATCCTGTTAAAAGTTTAACCGTTTCAGCAAAAGTAAAGTCGCTAGTTTTCGGGGTAAAATATAGTCTACGAATTTGGTATTTGGTGCCAAATTTTCTGAGCAGTTGGCAACCTTTTTAGAGTCTGCCCAATTTTTACAATCTATTTTGTATAGATCCTCAAACCTTCTGAAATACGAAGCAACGGTTTTATCCTCGTCTTGGGAATAAGTTACATTGTCGATTTCACCCCAAACGGCATTCTGAGAAAGAGAATTTTCGTTTTCATTACTTTGATATATTGTTTGCATTAATACTTCAATCTTTCGATCGGCTTCTTTTTTTGTTCCAGAAGTCTTTCTTCTGTTTTTTTGTCTTCTTTTTTGGTCTAGTAGTTTTTCCTCGGATTTTTATTGTTGTTCCAGTAGAAGCTTTTGATGTTGTTCTAGTAGAAGCTTTCTTCAGCTTCATTTTGCTGTTTCATTTTGGAATTTTACGATTTGAAATCTTCCATGTTTTAAATGTGTCTTTATAGCATACGGCTTTTAGAAGTTCTTTCTTTTATATTACGCTGCTGACGTAATCTTGGTTGTAAAAAGAGAAAGAGAGTATAAAACATCTTTTAGTCGACAAAAAAAACTTTTTTAAAGTAAAATTTTCACGATTTTCACGAGTCAATCAAAAATGAAATTTTTTTTTCTTTCAACGGAAGGACTGTTCTCTTTTGGAGAGAAAAGAAACTATAATGTATACCCTTCTTGTTAAAAATTAACACAGTGCCGGAATCACTGACCTTCTTTCTTTGAGAAGAAATAAGTTGGTCTTTTACGTGTTCTTTTTCTTTTAGGTCCGCCGGTAAAGCCAGTTTTTAGAACTTGGGCGTTGTCGGGTAAATTTGCCGTTGATTTATCCACGTTTATCCTTTTTAAGGTTCTAAAACAACCCATTAATATACTTCGTCGCCAGTTGTCACGTCCATTTTAAGGTTCTCAAGAATCCCTTACTGTACCTCGTCGCCAGTTGTTGTGGGCCTGTAAAGGGGCTGGAAGGAAAATACGTACTCGGAGTTTAGAGAAAATAAGTATATTGAAAAAAGTATAATACAACAGAGAACAATAGTGGTTGTACGTCAGTCTTGACTGCCAGTATAGACTGGTGTGGATCCAACACTAAGAAGCAGGTGCTCCCAGTATTTATGATGAGTGGAAGAGTGCAAGTATTTCGTATAGGGAAGGTATCATGATACACACACACACACACACCCACACACACACACATATATATATATATATGTGTGTGTGTGTGTATGTTTTTTTAAGGTTTACCAAACATTTCGTTCATGAAATCATTCATCACAACAAAAGACTTTTTTCCTTTCAAAGTTTATTTATTTATTTATCAGATTTATCAAAATTAAAGAGTTTATTCCCTACACGTGTTTCTCTACTCAAGCATGTTCTTGCTTGGCAGTTCATCAGGGGAATTATGTACCTGGAATAAGAATTTCAACAACTGACAATACCCAATGTGGTGTTGCCCTAATTGAGGCCATTTAAGAAGAAAACAGAAGAAAAAAGAAAAAACCTCTCAAGAAAGTGGTTCAAGAGATTTTCGCAGTATGGTTGCTACTATGCATACCCAACAAGGAATTGGCCCCAATGCAGTCCAAAAGAATTAGGAACAATGTGTGAAAATACACCTCCTCATCGGGTGGCACAACGATGAAGGCATCCCCCAAACAAAAATAAAACGGTCAACACACCATCCACAAGTTAGCGTTCCAAGCTACTGATAGTGAAAAAAGTATTTTGTTGCGATGAATGATTTCTTGAACGAAATGTTTTGGTAAACATATAAATACTCTGTACCCTGTAACCGAGTATCATCGAGCTTATTTTTGTTGGGCTAATCCCGGTATTCACTAAATCAACTATCTTCTAAGTGGAAAATCTATATATATATATATACATATATATATATATATATATATATATATATATATATATATATATATATATATATATATATATATATATATATATATATATATACATACATACAGGGTGATTCATAAGTCACTTCACTTAGCTATTGTAAATGATTACCATATGAAGCACAAACATACTATGAACTTTTGATAATCGTTATCTTACTCTCTAATTACTGCTATTTGTTATTTTAAATTTGTTCGTTTATATATTTGTTTCTATATATATTTATTTTATAATCAATCAAATATGCTACAAAGAGTCGTAAATTCCTTGCAAAAAAGAATGGAGCTATGCATGCAGAACGAAGGTGGAAATTTTGAACATTTTCTGTAATTTAAAACTCTCATAAATGAATTTGTTGAATAAACTTTCTGTTTTGTATTACCGTATTTTTTATCTTTAGAATTGCAAAAATAAATAGCTAAGTGACTTATGAATCACCCTGTATATATATATATATATATATATATATATATATATATATATATATATATATATATATATATATATATATATATATATATATTCGATACGAATTATTGCGAATTATTACTTATTTTTTGACTTTGAAATGTAGTTTTTATCGCTTGAATATGGACACTTTAAACAAGAGAAAAAACAGATATCCTGAAAACAATACGACATGAACCGTTATATACAAAAATAGAGTTAAATTAGTTGAATTTTGGGAGTAAATAGTGTATAAATTAAACGAATGCATTTAAAATTTTCAGCCTGACTGGAATTTTATACACCGATGAAGCCTTTTCCGTGAATATCAGTGATACGTTTTATATCATGAAGATATATGTTCTTTAAATAGGCAGACACAATTGTTTTGAAATAAAGTGTTTTTTATGGAAATAGTGAATGTTTCTCTGAATAACTATGATTTACATGATATTATATATATATATATATATATATATATATATATATATATATGAAAAAGGAAATAAACAAATAAAAAACAATATTGAACATGAAATAATTTAACACAGAGTCATGCTTCTTTAGATATTTTGTTTCAGTCATGAAAGTTTGCTAAAAATAGAGTAAATAAGATATACACACAGTTGCAATTGGTAGTGACAGGCAAACTTCAAAGGCGGGATTGGAAAAGTAACTGAGTGTGTTAGGGTAAGAGCGAAGTGAACTTTTTTTAGTTGGTAGACGTTTGGTTGCGTGATTAACAATGATTGGTGGAAGAGATTAAGTGGATTGAAGAGAAAAATAGGTAGGTGAAAAAAGGATGTAAGGAGAAATGTTATTGCGGGTATTATAAATGCGAAATCCTAAAAGTTTTATAACAATGCAGGCCCCTCGATAATCACCGACGCCTTAACACGAATGTGTTATTTATTCTGGTCGTGTCGATTCTAGCATTGGCGGTTGTCGAATGCGCAAAGGCACTAGTATTCAATTTGCATTCAAAGTAACAACGCAGACATAGATAGAAACATTGAATAACATGACTTGTTGAACACGGGTGTATGTGTGTGTCGTAAAGGTGCTGTCGTTAGTGTCACTACTTCTGAGCTAAATTCTCATCTTTCAAGTTCAGTATATCAGCTAAGACAACTGTGATCTCGCGAACCCATCTGTTTGTCAAGACCATTCACTGTTGTCCCGCCCGTTGTTCTCATCGAACTAGTCTGTTCGTCTCGTCTAACTCGTATACGGTCAGTGTCCCCCAAATATATCTACTTTCTACCGGAAATCCCATACGTCCGGTCTCCCAGTTACTCTCAGCTTACCCCAACCGGAAATAAATAATTCAATACGATTTCTCTATCTAAACTATTCCCCCGGCTAATTGTTTATGGCGTCACTTCATCTGTACAACACAATCGATCTGTCGCTTTAATTTTGTCATCAACTTTCGCATTGCCATTTACTTCCGTACCACACCATATTGTCATTTACCTTCGCATAGTCATTCACTTCTGCATCACTTTTGTATTTTCATCTACTTCCTAGCTAACATTTTCCAGTGGCAGTATCTGTGGGAGTAGTCTATAGTATCACAGAGTAGGCAATGGGAAAGTTAAAGGTGGTGGGAGACAAATGCACACTAGTAGATAATACATTTAGTTTCACATATGCATGCCAGAAAAACAAAAACAAAACAAAATAAAACAAAAAATGGGTAATAAAACTGAACACACATAAATCAGGTCTGAACTCCGCCTTTGGTATTTAAAACGTATATAAGCATTTCATTTAATAATAATCTCTTACATACCTCACACTAAAGTCTACTACATCTTACGTATAATGATCATAATACTGAAAAAGTAAAATTATTTCTTTGCAAACAAACATACCTGCCAAAGTTCTGTAATGTAAGATCTGGTATGCAAGATTGTTCGTATGAGTTAATTGTTCATTTTGTGTGCGTAAGCTCAGAAAGTTAACTTGTTCTTATTTGTTTGTAGAATGGAGAAGAGGAATTCATCTATGTTTTCTCAGTGTGAGAGTACATGTGTGACATTGTGAATTATTGTAGTTTCCTTTTAACTTCCCTTTGGCAGATGAACGTAATTGAGTTCTGTCTTTTGACCAGCTCTTTCTGTAGCTGCTGCTCGTGGTCGTGTTAAATTTTATCTATCAGGGACGACCGGCTCCCAAGAAAGAATTTGTTTTGGTCCGGTAAAAGTTTTTTTTTTACTTGCGGACGTAAATGTAGGCAAGTCATATGACTTTTTATTTGTTAAATATATAATTTCACTTTTTTCTGCTTGGTGACTCTGTTTGCAGAAAAATATGATTGCTTTTTTTAGATGTAATTTTGAGTCGTGTCTTATTTTTTGTACTCACGCTATTGGTTCATAAATCTAAAATTAAATGATAATCCTATAGGTCTCTTTTATTACATAAAAATCTGCTTGATGAAGTCTTTTGGAAATAAAGATCGCACATAAAGAGGAGTCTTCTTGTCGACGCCGTTAGCCGTTGCTAACGGCGGGAGGTTTATATGACAAGAGAGAAGTTTTATGATCACGCATAGCGATGGGGATGGGGTCGGGGGCAAACAGCTGTGCCTTCTCGTGGCTAGAAAGAGGAAGAATAGTTGTGAGCACTCTCTTCTATAAACTATTCGACCTATCTCTGCTCGCATGAGAGTTAGTTTCTGATTGGGTAAATCAGAATCGAAGTTTAATGTTTGCTCCAATAGCACCCAGCTTAAAAGTCAATCAGCTCTTTCAAACATCGTTAATGGCGGCTTTGCTGCTGCTAGTTTTACCGTTTGTAGTACTACTGCTAATGTTCCACTTATTCTACACCTGTGTGTGCCAAAGGGGGGGGATATCTTTCCTATTGAATGAAACCTCGTTGTGCTTGTATAGATGCATATCTGTTATGTTCCAACAGGAAAAAATTCTTGAAGATCGTGCCAAACGTCAGCAAGAGGCGCTCGCCAAACTGGAGAAGGAATTACAAACGCAGTTCGCGATTGAGAAGCAAGACTTATTACTAAAACATGAGACTGAGAAGAACCTTCTTGAACAGAAATTAGCTGAAGACAAGATCCGTCTGACAGAGAGGTAAGTTCTCACAGATATTATCCATTTATTTGTCTTTAATATGTTTAACCCTTTTTCTGAATACATCAAAAATGTCTTTTTTCTCAATCTGCCCTTCCTCGGTCTTGGCTCGTTTTTCAATCATACTACACATCAATCCACCGTTTGCACTAAACCGGTATCGTCCGGGCCTTTGAGTCAGGATTTACGCCGGTCTATTGGGGGGTGTCGGTCCTGTGCAGTTCTAGGAGGTGCACCCTCCCAGGCTTTGCCTCCCCTCTTTGGGGAGTAGTAAGTTTATTGCTTACTGTCTGAGGCGCCCCTACCGGGGAATGCCGACGGGGCTGCCCAGGCAATTTTAAAACAGCCAGAATGCTCAAATTCTCGAGCGCTGGTTCTTTCCAACTTTCCCGACCTTGTGTCACATCTTACCTTGTGGGAGGGAGATAAATAGAACTGAAGGAATACTTAAAAAAGGAAATAAATAGTATAATAAAAAGAAATAGAAACTATATCATCATATCATATCATAGGAAACATATTATCATGTCATATCATATCGTATCATAGGAAACATATTATCATATCACATCATATCATATCATATAGGAAACATATTATCATATCATATCATATCATATCATAAAAACTATATTATCATGTCATATCATATCATATCATAGGAAATATATTATCATGTCATATCATATCGTATCATAGGAAACATATTATCATATCATATCATATCATATCATATCATATCATATCATATCATAGAAACTATATTATCATGTCATATCATATAATATCATAGGAAACATATTATCATATCATATCATATCATAGAAACTATATTATCATATCATATCATAGAAACTATATTATCATGTCATATCATATCATATCATAGGAACCATATTATCATATCATATGATATCATAGAAACTATATTATCATGTCATATCATATCATAGGAAACATATTATCATATCATATCATATCATATCATAGAAACTATATTATCATGTCATATCATATCATAGGAAACATATTATCATATCATATCATATCATAGAAACTATATTATCATATCATATCATATCATATCATAGGAATCATATTATCATATCATATCATATCATAGAAACTATATTATCATATCATATCATATAGGAAACATATTATCATATCATATCATATCATAGAAACTATATTATCATATCATATCATATCATATCATAGGAAACATATTATCATATCATATCATATCATATCATAGAAACTATATTATCATATCATATCATATCATAGGAAACATATTATCATATCATATCATAGAAAATATCATATCATATCATATCATAGGAAACATATTATCATATCATATCATATAATATCATAGGAAATATATTATCATATCGCGTATATCGTGTGTCAAAAAGATGTATACACAATTCGAATAGTTGTAAAGTAGGTATTTGTTAAAATAAATTTTATTTTCAAAATTTATCAGAACTTACAAACACACATTATTGTATAATCCCCTCATGTTCTTCAAATGATGCCCGTTTTCGTCCAGACACTGCTGAAAACGCGAAGCAATGGAATCGCATACACCACGAAACAAGTCTTCTTGTATTTACGCTCACTCATATTTAATTATTGCCTTTAGTTCAGCTACCGTCTAGGTTTTATGACGTAAGTCTTAGTCTTTTAGATGTTCTCATAAAATGTCCAGGTGTGGTAGGTCTGGTGACCCGGGGAAGTATGCAATAAAACCCTTTCTTCCACTTCGCCTGTTTGGAGAGATCGAATTAAGAAAAGATCCAACAGCTTCAAAGTTTAGTCGCGCTGCCATTATTAAACCCAGGATTTAAATTATTCCACTAAAGAGGAATAACATTCAGTGTTCTAATAAAAACCATATATATTTTTAATTATTGCATCATCGTACAATGGTACAATGGTGCAATGGTACAAGTGTTCAAAGTGTTTATACATCCTTTTGAGACACCCTCTATACGATGGTGATTCGACCAGGGGTTTTTACTCCGCCTAATAGACTGGTATTGTTCGAGCCTTTGGGTCTGAATTTACGCCGGTCTATTGGGGGTTGCCCGTCCTGTGCAGTTCTAGGAGGTCCACCCTCCCAGACTTTGCCTCCCCTCTTTGGGGAGGAGTAAGTTTATTGCTTACTGCCTGAGGCGCCCCTACCGGGGAATGCCAACGGGGCTTCCCAGGCAATTTTTAATGGCCAGAGTGCTTACCTTCTCGGGCGCTGGCTTTTCAACCCCCACTTTCCCGACCCGGCCTTGGGGTCACATCTTACTTGTGGGAGTAAGATAAAAACTGGCCTTGTGCCTAACTCCTGGAGAGGAGTAAATCAATACTCTGCGTTGTCACGCGCAATAAACAACAAAACAGAAGAGGTTACAAAGTGGGTGTAACATATTTCTTTAAAAATTTACCTTTCTCTACGTTTCTCTATAATTCTCTCAGTATTTCTTTCGCTGTCACCTCTCTTTTCTCCCCTCTGTCTCCCCAATGCTAAGTGCTCTGTCTCGTCTACAACACTATACAAAACACATTCAGATTTTTTGCTCCCGGTTAATGCGACGTTTAAGCACACCTGCTCTATAAAAGGTATTGAGCACTTTTGGATCAACATATGCCACTTACCAAATGTATTATTACTTTCATTGCTCCCGGGTTGCATTGGGTTTCTTGTCTACACCATTACAACAAAACACATTGAAGGGCAATGCAGCGTTCAAACACAGCAGCACTATCTAGATTATTGAGCACTGTTAGATAAACATACACGACTTACCAAAGTGTAACGCTGTATTATTATTACTGCTCCCGAGCAACACCGAGTTTATTGTCTAGTATACTACACTATAATAAAACACAGTGAAGTTATTGCTTCCAAGAAACGCGGCGTTCAAAAACACATCTGATCCATCTAGAATATAAAGCACTTTTGGATTAACATATACCACTTACTAAACGTTATTATTAATTTATTTATCCCGGGCAACACCGACGTTTTTGTCTAGTATACCACATTATAACGAAACACATTGAAGTTATGACTATCGATCAACGCAGCGTTTGAATACACTTGCTCTATCTAAGATATTGAGCAATTTTGCATTAACATATACCACTTACTACATGTAATACTGAATTATTACAATTACTGCTCTTGTGCAACGCCGAGTTTCTTGTTTACTATATAACACTATAATGAAAGACGATGTACGTATTGCTCCCAAGTAACGCACCGTTCAAACATACTTGTCCTATCCATAGTATTCAGCAGTTTTGGCTGAACATATACTATTTATTAAATGTAATTATTATTATTATTATTATTATTATTACTACTACTACTCCCGGGAAACGCTGAGTTTCTTGTCTAGTATACAAGACTATAACGAAAAACACCGAAGGACAATACAGCATTCAAACACACGTGATATATATATATATATATATATATATATATATATATATATATATATATATATATATATATATATATATATATATATATATATAGTAGTACTTCATGTATCCACATAAAATATTACAAGGAGATATCATTTTTATGTATCAGTTTTCAGTATTTACTTTAACAGTGCTCGATACGTAAGTAGAGCTAGGTAGTAAGCAATGAAAATATATTTGGCAATCAAGCTACACAGAGGCTCATCCCCGGGGGGAATCGTCAGGCTAAATACCTTTAGCCTGACGATTCCCCCCGGGGATTAAACACGGGAGCCTCTGTGTAGCTTGATTGCCATATATATTTTCATTGCTTACTATATATATATATATATATATATATATATATATATATATATATATATATATATATATATATATATATATATATATATATAAACAGTCAAACTTTTGAATCTCTCATATGTGTAGAACGCCATCACGCTCTCATGTACATTTCAACTTTACAGACGCTTTTCCAAGTTATAAACTACTTGCCGTTATAATTCAAAAATGATCACAACAGTAAAGTCATAATTTGTAAAGACACTAAAACTAATACCGCCTGAAGATGATTTGACGATTCAAATCGAAAGTACTTGCAAAAAAGAAAAAAGAATTGAACAAGAAACTCATGGATCATATTTACATCAATTTGACCGGAACATTAGATGGACAATTCGGAAAATTGAAAAAATAAAAAAAAGTCGCATCAAACAAAACCACTCCGTGTTATTTAATAATGTTTGCCTATATATATATATATATATATATATATATATATATATATATATATATATATATATATATATATATATATATATATATATATATATGGTATTGAGCACATTTTAATTAACATATACCACTTACCAGATGTCATACTGTATTATTACTATTACTATTGTTACTATTATTGTTCACGAACCATTTCGATTTTCTTATCTAGTCTGCAACACTTTTACGAAATCCATTGAAGTTATTACACCCTGGAAACCGTTAAAATACATTGGCTCTATTTAGGGGTATGGGCACTTTTTGACTAACACATACCACTTACCAGATGTAATACTGTATATCCAATTTTATTGTTCCCGACCAACACCGAGTTTCTTTTCTAGTATACAATACTATAACAAAACACATTTAGTTTATTGCTCCCAGGCAACGCAGCATTTAAACAAACCTGCTCTATCTAGAGCATTGAACACTTTTCGTATTAACATATTCTGCTTACCTAATGTAATACTGTATTACTTCTATCATTGCTCCCGGGCAAGACCGAGTTTCTTGTCTAGTATACATCACTATAACACGACACATTAAAGTTATTGCTTCTGGGTAGCACAGCGTTTAAACACATCTGATCAATCTAGAATATTAAGCCCTTTTTGATGAACATATACCATTTACTGAATGTTAGACTGAATTATTAAGATTATTGCTCACTGTCAATACCGAGGTTCTTTTCTAGTATACAAATATACAACAAAACACATTGAAGGCATCGTTTAAAAAACCTGCTTTATCTAGGCTGTTGAGCACTTTTAGGATTAACATATACAGCTTACCAAATGTAATACTGTATAATTACTTTTATTGCTCCCGAGCAAGATTGAGGATCTTGTCAAGTATACAACACTAAAACAAAACACATTCAGTTAATGCGACGTGTAAACGCACCTGCACTATAAAGGGTATTGGAAACTTTTGGATTAAAATAAACCATTTACCATTATAAACCATTACTATTATTGCTTCCGGGCAACATCGAGTTCCTTGTCTAGAATACAACACTTTAATGAAACGCATTGAAGTTATTACTCACGGGCAATGCGGCGGTAAAACACACCTGCTTTATCCAGGGGATTGAGCATTTTGGATCAACAGATACCACTTACCAATATTGTATTCTGACTATTTGTAATACTGTATTATTATTTTATTTCTCCAAGGCAAAACCGAGGTTCTTATCTAGTATAAAACACTATGACGAAACACAGTTAAGTTCTTGCTCCTGGGTAATGAAGCGTTTAAACAAACCCCTATCTAGGGTATTGATCACTTTTTGATTAAGGTATACCACTTACCAAATGCACTACTTTATAATTACTATCATTGCCCCCGGGTAACACTGAGTTTCGTGTCTACTCCCTTCCTCTCTTTAACTAATCTGAAGAGAAATAATGTTCATGAGGACAATAGTCCGAAGCTGGTGTTATTTAACATTTCTTAAATTCATTTTGTAATTGTAATTGTACAAATACGAATGAAGGAAAAAAAGAAAATATAACAAATGTAATCGAAATTGTCGAGTTATTCCTCAGAATGTCTCGGCAATTTCTTTCCAAATTACTACATGATAACATTAAAAAATAGTTCTAAATATCGACCCCTCTTTGACTAATTCTGTTCCATTTGAGCTCCTAAACAATGAATATAAAAAGTGCTTATCGTTTGTCAAAGGCAACGCCGAAAAGAATATATCAGCTTTGTGAGTGAGTCTTGTGTAGTTTTTGACGTTTTTTGGACACACACATACGCACACAGACAGACGGCTCTTTTTTTCTATACAACAGTCGAAAAAGCATTAACAAAGTTTAACTTGTATGAAATAATTATAATTAAATAATTCTAAAATATAAATTATCTGTTTTTAGTTACAAACTTAACAGAAAATTTGGTGCTCAATAAAATGTGTATAATATAAGATAGTAATGATAACAAACAAGCCGCGCGTGCGTGGTCCCCCTCTGTATGTGACTCGATGTGGCGAGTGTAAAATACAATAAATTTGGGCAATTTGGGGAATTTTTGACCCCCCTTTGACCCCCTGAGGGCGCGAACCAGAATTTTTCTGAGGTCAAGGATGCTCATTTTATATCCAGAACAATTGCCTCTACATTTTTGCCAAGTTTCAGAAAAATTGAATCGATGGATCAAACGGTATGGGAGAAAAGGGTAATTTTTTTGCCATTTTGGGGGCTTTCGACCCCCTGGGGGCGCGAACCAGATGTTTTCCCAGGTCAGCGATACTTATTTTCTATTATGGACCAATTGCCTCTATATTTTGACCAAGTTTCAGAGAAATTGAATGGATGAATGAAAAGTTATGGGGCAAAAAATGTCATTTTTTTTGCCATTTTAGGGCCTTTTGACCCCCTGGGGGGCTAACCAGATTTTTTCAAAAATCGGAGAATGTCACTTTCTAACTTGACAGAAGTTACAACTTCATGCAAAATTTCAGAGAAATTCAATGGATGGTTGCGGAGAAAAATCCGGACGGACGGACAGACGGACGGACGGACGGACGGACGGACGGAAATGCCTCAAAACATAAGTTCCCCGATTTTATAAATCGGGGGGCCAATAATAAATAACAAGAATATAAGTCAGTCATGAGACTGCAAACCTCCGTCTGACAACGTAAGGATGGGCCAACGTCTTATCTGGGCCTTACTTCTTCATATTGTATCAAGTGTTCTCAAAGTTATGCCATAGAAACGTTGATAACTCAAAAACTATTTATCTGACCAGGCTGAAAATTTGCATCGTGGTTATCAAAGAGGATCAGATTCATACATCAACTTTGGGAAGTTTAAATTCCGTCCGTGATCCAATTTCTCAAGGTCTAGGTCAAAGGTCAATGTCATATAAAATGTGGGGCTTCATTGGCTACAATATGGGCAAAGTAGCGATTCTCTACAATAAACATAACCCTAGTTGTCGCCAAAAGTGTGACTTTCACCTTTTCTGTGATCTTGACCTTTTAGCTAGATATGCCCAAAATAAATCAGTTCTAAGTTAGACCATGACCGATATTTTGACCAAGTTTAGCGAAGATTGATCATACGATTTGAACTCCAGGCTTTACACAAACAAACAAACATAGTGACAAACCAAGGTACTCGACTGAAAACATAACCTCCTTGGCAGAGGTAATCTATTATATAAAGTGCAGTTGTCTGTGTGTATGTGTGTATGTCCAGCTAATAGTGAAAAACTACAAAACAAAGAGCCACAAACTTGGTATATTCTTGATTAGCGTTGCCCGGAATGAATATCTAAAATTAAACAAAAATATTCATTCTTTGGAGGTCAACTGATCCAGATTTCGTTAGGGAGATTGAGTTTTCAGTTATTTTATTCAGCCATCTTATTTACTAAAAGGGAAGTAACTCTGATTTTTTTTATCAAGGAGTTAATCCTCTTATACCGACCCATTCCTCAAGGAAACTAGATAAAAGAGAATTGTCTGTGTATATTTCCAGCTAGAAAGAAATGGGCTGAGCAGAGAAGAAAGAGGGGGTTGGGAGAGGAAGGTGAAGACGGGAGAGAGATATAGAAGTTTTAATAGAAGTGTGTTACGCTTTTGTCCCGGGCAACGCCGGGTAGCCCTGATAATTACTAAATAAATAAAAATACATAAATAAATAAAGTGTATTATTTTAACTATAGGTTATTTAATGAATTCGTTATCCTTGTGTTAATTGGCATCCATATTTATATAAAAAACAATTTTTTTTGAGCCTTCAAATCGTATAGTTCAAGATATTGTCTATACCATGACGATGACTTATAGAAGTCGAAAGCTTGGACAGAAATTAATCAACGCATGATCAATTTTTGATGTTTCTATTATCCTATATCCCAATACTAGTGGCTTTGTCAGCTCCCTATCGCTTCGCAAATTTTGCTACTTGAAATACTGTTAACTAAAATTTTAAATAATAAGCATTTCATGCATACGTTTCTTGTAAACACATGACTAAAACTTTCGCATTTATTCATATAAATAGAAAAATATTAACATTTTGGTAATTTTAATAAAACAATTATTTGTTTTAAAAACGACTGTAATGCAATCAAAAGAAGGAATAAATAAATTCGCCTGAGAGATGGTGTGTGTATAAGGGGGTTGTTTTTTTAACGTACAATTTAGAAGCACATAGAAACTAGTTGAAAATCAAGTAAGGCACACAAAAGGCCGCAAAGAAACGCTTAAATATGAATGCGAAACGTTTTGTCACAGGATTAAAACAATCATTTAATTTTAAAACCATAAAAAACAAAATAGGCATCGCTAACGTGAGAGGGAAGGAGAAAGAGAGATAGATAGATAGATAGATAGATAGATAGATAGATAGATAGAGAGAGAGAGAGAGAGAGAGAGAGAGAGAGGAGAGAAAGCGAGCCACCCACCCTTTCCCCTTTTCTTTTCTGACTTATTCATCGTAGTTGTAGTTTAATGTAAGAAAGTGTTTTAATCATGTGATTCGTTTTTCTTTTATTAAATCACGTTAATGTATCATTGTTAATAGCGATGGAACTATTGTATATATATATATATATATATATATATATATATATATATATATATATATATATATATATATATATATATATATATATATAATTAAAATAGAACAATACAATTCCAAATTAATGACACCAAGTATAAAAAAATATTATGCAAAAGATTAAGCAGTCAAATAACTACTGTTCTCATCTTGGGTGTTTTTATCACAACGTTTCGGCCGATGTAACCTCCGACCTTCTTCAGGTGTACTTTGTCGAACTCAGTGCGGGCGATACAGAGAATTGTGAATTACTGAAGACTTCTTCCCAGTCATGGCAGATGGAACGAGAGCATGCTACCCCCGTGGATTAAATAAAGGGTTCCGTTCGAAATTTCGTCCAGATTCCCGAGTTCGACAGAAAGACTCCCGAGTTCGACAAAGTACACCTGAAGAAGGTCAGAGGTTACATCGGCCGAAAAGTTGTGATAAAAACACCCAAGATGAGAACAGTAGTCCGAATATACCAAATTCTACGAATTATCAACTCTCATCTAAAAAATTCTGAAGCATATATATATATATATATATATATATATATATATATATATATATATATATATATATATATATATATATATTAGAATCCTACAAAACATTTGTAGGATTCTCTGCACAGTCGGAGAAATTTTTCTTCTGGTTTAATTATTTTTGACAAAAGGAAGTCTCTTTTCCCGAAATATTAAATAGTGATTTTTTATCACCCGGACATCACACGAACAGCTAAAAACACTCTTGCTGTTATGTAAGATTTTAGGAAAAAGGAAAAATAAATAGTAAGTCATATTTCGTATTCGATTTATTGTTATTGTTTTTGTTCCTTACAACTTGCATCTTACCCGGAATTTGCATTGCCCACAGCCTTTCAAACACTTACTACTACTAGACCCAGCAATGCTTCTAGCAAACTACCATTCTCTACTATATATATATATATATATATATATATATATATATATATATATATATATATATATATATATATATATATATATATATATATATTATGTAATTGTTCTGTATTGGTGATGGTAGCATTTTGTTACTTTGCTTACTACTATTTCGATTGTTCACTTCCTAAGTGATACAGATTAATGCAGAAGATAGCCAGAAACACGTGCCCATGGATTATGATGTACGTATAAAGTTTATATATATATATATATATATACATATATATATATATATATATATATATATATATATATATATATATATATATATATATATATATATATAAGAACAGGAAAATAAGGATATAATGCATACCTTTAAATTAGAAGTTACCATGAAAGATACAAGGTGTTTCAAAACAAGTTGTTAAAAAGAGATTAATTTTTTATTCCTTAAGCCATGGCTTTTCAAGGAATGAAATCTTATCATCAGAGTGATGCATCACCCGTCTAACCCCTCACACCACTCCTTCTTTGCTACCTCCCACTTCTTTAAACGCAGCCTGTTTAAATTTGAATTTGAATTTCTGTAACGGCTTAGTCAACTTTTTGATTTCTGCGGAGACGCTGGTTTTTACCAGCTCTTTGCCTGGTTTGAAAACTACTTATTATTATTATCTCACTTTGAATTCAAATTCATAAAAACTATATCTGGAAAGTCCATGGGAGTCCTTCAAATGGCTTTTAATACACAACTTACATCATAAACTTTTACATGAGATAAATGCAAAGCAACCAGACCCGACAGAAACGAACACTTCTGGAGCGATATATGGGAAAAATGAGAAGACCATAACATAAATGCTGAGTGACTGAAAAATGACAAAGAAAGATATCCAGAAAAATAAAGAAAGAACAGAAACTTTAATTTACGAAGAAACACCAAAACGACCATGGGAAAATAAAATTAATGACGAAACATTAAGGAGAAAAACAGCAAACATAAAACATCTGGCTACGACGGAATACATTAATTCTGGTTCAATGAATTCACCACTCTTCATGCAAGACTAGTACAAAACCGAAGGAGATGTATATATGAAACATATCAGAGTAGATGGTTAAAAGAAGAACTACCCCAAAAGATGACGGAAAGGAGACCAGTCTGAGCAATGACAGACAGATAACTTGCCTACCAACAGCGTGGAAAATTTTTACGGTAATCCTTCAAACGTAGTAATAAAAAATCTTAAATATAAAAAGAAATCTGACAAAATTGTACAATTTTATAGAGAAAGTTGGAAAAATGGATACTGGAACTGACAGCTGTTGGACAACAATTGGCAGAGGTAAGGGTACAGAGAGACATTTTCTTTAATATCTAGACCGGGTGTACTGAAAAGGTAATTTGATGACAGTAGGTGCACTTGACATGGATATGCACCTGTCCGAAAGAAAACAACATAATATAATTGATTGCCAAAAAATAAAACAGTCGTTATTTGAAGTCGGACAGCTGCCCGAAAAAAAAAAAAATGGTTGATTGTTAAAAATAGAATAATTGTTGATTGGAACCACATGCGAAGGAAGGCAGAAGGAAATACCTCGTCGCCGAATTAAACGCCCTGAGGGCATGGTTACATTGACCTTGAAGTCCCACGGTCGGCGTTTGCAGGGAGTAAGAACTTGTTATATAACAACCCGAAATTGATATCATCAGTTGGTTGGCGATTTAGTCCTGAGAAAATCCATCCGTAGAATTCCTGTGTATGCGTCTTCCTTCCCAACTAACCCACACTCCTTCACCGCCACCGGCAATAAACATATATCATTATATTTTCATATATAAACGTGTTGTCATTCTTTTAAGCACAGCAAAAATACTACAATTTTCCAGGGAGACTCACTAACTTCACTTCTGTTTGCCATGGTGCCACTCACCGGCATAGAAACTGTAATGAAGGATATAAATTTACAGATAAAAAGGAAAAAAATACCTTTGTATGGATGATATGAAACTACTGGCAAATAATAAAAGCATAGCTGGAAACATGATTAGAATCATTAGCCAGAATTCGGAGTTACAAACATGCTCTGTAAGAAATGAAGAAGAAAACCCAAAACAACGGGAAACATAGAACAATTCACTCAAGACGTAATGAGGACACTTGGTGAACGCGTAAACTATAAACATCTGAGCATCCTAGAAGTAGACGCCATCAACTAAAAAGAGATGAAAGAGAAAATTAAAAAAAATATCTGAGAACAGAAAAGCTCTTTGATTTTGTTTATACTAATGGGTTACCGCTTATCAAGGCCCGGGACCCACTCGAGGATAATTGTTAAATGACACCACAACGAAAGGATTGGAAACAATGGGTAGAATGGGAAGATTACTTAAGAGGAATTGGTTAACCAAGCGGAAGGCTTAACAGTATACGTTTACAGTTGACTTGAAGACGACCATGTTGTAGTCGGTTGGGAAGCAGCCTCCTTGTATCTTTTTCCACAGATGGTATGTTCTAGGAAATAAACTTTGTTCATGGAAGTTTCGTTTTGTTTTTAGTAGAGAGAGAGAGAGAGAGAGATAGAGAGAGAGAGAGAGAGAGAGAGAGAGAGAAACGTTCTTTGCTGTGAATGTTTTATAGGGGGGCATAGATTGGAGCTCAGCCGAGCACCTACTGGCTCCCACAAAGACGAAGCATTTGACACGGACGCGAAGTCGGTTTTGTACTCAGCCAAGGCAAAAAAGAATACTCCGAGCGGAATCTCCCCAGATATGACAGCAATATTTCATCTTAGGACGATTCTGGCTATATATATATATATATATATATATATATATATATATATATATATATATATATATATATATATATATATATATATATATATATTTATATATATATATATATATATATATATATATATATATATATATATATATAGAGAGAGAGAGAGAGAGAGAGAGAGAGAGAGAGAAAGAAACGTTCTTTGCTGTGAATGTTTTATAGGGGAGGGGGCAGGGATTGGAGCTCAGCCGAGCACCTACCATGAACATAACGATAGAGTAGAGAGAGACTAGCAACATCTCTTCTATGTGACACGGACAGTAGGGAATAGAAGAGATCACCCCCCCACTAGATTGCGAAGTCGGTTTTGTACTCAGCCAAGACAAGAAAGGATACTCCTAGCGGAATATCCCCAGATATGACAGCAGTACTTCATCTTAGGACGATTCTGGCTCCCACAAAGACGAAGGATTGCGTCAGGAGTGGGGTATTTTCTGAAGCGGTAGAATAATCCAATCATTTTTCTAGGGACCTTAGCAACAGATTTGATGGAAGTCTGTCATTTTATGTCCTGAGTAAAAATCAGTCATAGACGCTGACCAAAGAAGGTATCTTCCTTAAGCAGTTAAATTATATGATAGAAACATAATGAATGGAATAAACATTTGGGTAGTATAGCTGGTAATACACTCTGGACGCTTCATAAACTCGACAAAAGAAGAACACAGGAACCTGGATAAAAAACCCCGTAAATAATGACTATAGACACCAGATAATGATACTGTACCAGATAATGATACTGGTAGACTCTATGTAAAAAAAAGGATTGGGAATGTGGTCGACTGGGAAATATTCAAGCAAGTGCACTTTGAACGTCCAGACAAACTGTACAAGCATAACCTGCAGTCAATATTTAAAAATGAAAGTGATAAAATCCAATGAGACATGGAAATAGAAACAGAGAAACTAATTCATCATTCAAGCAAGAAGACCGAACGTGATCATAATCAGCAAGAAATAAAAAAAAGCCTCCCAAATAGTAGATTTCACCGTCCCAGCAGTTCACAGGGTGAAAATCTAGAGGCAGAAAAACTAAACAGATACATGGAGTTCTCCAGAGGATTTAAAGGAATGTGAAATATGGAGAAAATAACTATAATAACAATAATAGTAGGACTACTAGGAACAGCTTCGAAAAATATGAAAAAAGACTAGGAGAAATTGGAATCAAAGAGAAGATTGACACCATACAGAGCACGGCACTAACAAAAAATCTGGAAATCTTCAGAAATATCCTCAAGTGCGGCAACTAACTTACGTAACTATAAAACATAGACGAATCACAGATGAAATGAATTAGAACTATGTTACGTAAACACTAAGTAACTATAAAACACTAAGTAACACAAAAACCAAGGGAACTGAAACTGTAAGAGTCGATGAGAAAAATCTCACGATCTGCACCCCTCTAAAAAAACCGCAGTTGCACCGGAATTGGTTGATGCCACAGAAAATGGCCATGAAGGGTGAGGGAGGATTGAAAAACCGAGAAGGAAGAGCACCATCAAGACTTCCACCGGAAGAGCAAGAGGAATACTGGAATCTCGAGGAAGCTTCCTCTCAGTCATATTTTATCAATAAGAGCTCAATGGTAAACAGCTGGTGAGATAACTGAAATCCGCAGACTATTCTTGAACTAAAGAAGGCCATCACAGCCCAAATCATGATAGCGTAAAGAGTTTATCAGAGGTATTGATAATTTTGCACGTTGTATCCAGGTGTGCTTATCCAGGTGTATATCAGAGGTATTGATAATTTTGCACGTTGTATCCAGGTGTGCTTATCATTAGAATAGCGATAAAACAAAAACTGTTGGGCATTCATAACTGAGACTTGGTGAACAAGTCAAGCATAGACCGAAGCTTATTTGAACCAAATATAGTTGGATTGCAGGAAGAATTGTGCATTTTATTAACAATTACATGGGTGGCATTTTTTATGGGTCACCCTATATATTGGATAAATAAACAAACTTTATTTCACCATATTCCATCAAATCTTTTATATTAACCGTAATAATTCTACACCTGTCCCAACACACATTTCTTACTATCTTTTATTTTTCGTGGTCCAAGCTTGACTTCTTTTACAATGGTTAACTTCAAACGTCTATTGTAAATAAATAAATAAAGTTTATTTTATATATAAATAGATTTTTTAATTTCACCATCTATTTATCATAACACTAAAGTTTTCTTAATCAACGTTTGTTTCCTTAAAGCTTTGTTTTTTAAAAGTTTTGTTTTCATACAAAATACATGCTAAAATATTCCTCAGTTTTAGGATTGAGTTATGTTTTTAAAACCTTCATTTTAATTGTTCTAATTAGCCGCAATTTGCAATTAACTCATCAAATGCCCCATCTGTTTCTATCACTTTCACTCTCTATCACTTTATGCAGCGCCAGAAACGATGCCCAAATCAACCTCGAACGCATTAGTTTGCTCATCCAACAGAACCTCTCGAACGAACATAGCTCGTTAACCTTTCCACCTTACTTGTATAGACTCTACGGGCTATTCCTTCACTTCTTTAAAGAAAAAATGTGAAAGCCTAAAAAGCGACAGAAAAACGAAAAATAAAATAAGAAAAAACAAAAACAAACAAACTCAGCGAACCCCTAAAAAAGAAAAACTATGTAAAACAAGCGATGAAAAATATCGATAACAAAAGGAGTAAAAAAAAAAACGAAAAAGAAAGAAAAAGATAAATTCCGATAATTGCCGAAATGTACCGAAAGTCCCGAATACGAACGAAATTATAGTTGTTAATTTTAAATTACTTTTGTGGCTTTCAAAGAGTTTCGAACAAAATTTGATTTTGAAATAAAAAAAAAAACTAAAAAAAAAATGTTTCAGAACGTTAAAGGTAGAAAATTAAATTTTAATGCGTTTGGTAAAAGTTATTTATTGTATAATATTTTTTTTTATGTTTGATTTCTCGGTTGTTAACTATACTGCACATTTACCCCAAATCCTTCACGCTTGTTTAGACAATCTCATCCACTTGATCTTGTCCATCTAGAAAAATACAAATATGGATCTAAGATACATTAAGCACCCCCGAATGAAATACTAAATAAGAAGGCACTTTTGATTTTTAGATCGTTACTTTTTCATTTCCGGTTGATTTGTTAAATAATGCCACATGTATATGTTTTGAATGGGGATTTTGAACGTAAAAAATATTTATTGAACGCCAATTTAATAAACGCAATTTACGTTTTATATTTTTTAATAAAAAATCAAAATCTATAGTTTTTATTGAATCAGAAATCTATGAGGATTTATGTAGGTTTACTAGACTACTCATGACCCGTTGGGTCACTAACACTGTTTGTTGCCCTTCGATCTAAATCGAAAATTCATAAACTCTTATATATTAAGATATTCTTCGTTCATCTCTAAAGATGATAAGTCTTTTTACTTCTATGTTGTCGGTATGGATAATGTAGAAGTAAAACGACCTATTATTTTGCTATCGAATTTACATACGTGTTTACGGCGGGTACGAACACACCATGTAAATTAGTTGGAAAGAGTCACTCTTTCTCTGAATTCTCACAGAAACATAAAAAAATATTAGAGAGTATTTATTTACCTCCTCTCCAGGAGTTAGGCACAAGGCCAGTTTTATCTTACTCTCACAAGTAAGATGTGCCCCAAGGTCGGGGCGGGAAAGTGGGGGTTGAAAAGCCAGCGCCCGAGAAAGTGAGCACTCTGGCCATTAAAAATTGCCTGGGAAGCCCCGTCGACATTCCCCGGTAGGGGCGCCTCAGGCAGTAAGCAATAAACTTACTCCTCCCCAAAGAGGGGAGGCGAAGCCTGGGAGGGTGGATCTCCTAGAACTGCACAGGACCGTCCCATAGACCGGCGTAAATCAAGCCCCGAAGGACAAGACAATACCAGTCTTTGGGGTGTAGAATCCATCGGAACAGATACTACACTTTGAGAGTAGTTGAAACTACATAGAGTGAGAGGGTGCGACAGAAATACATAGACAGCTTAAAGAGAGATAGATAGATAGATAGATAGATAGAGAGAGAGAGAGAGAGAGAGAGAGAGAAGAAAGAAAAATAGTAATTCCGTACTGAATTTGTAATCCCACTTTTTCTTAATTCCAACAATCTAAACCGAACTCAACGTATGACCCAACGTGTTACATTTTTTCAGTATTCTATAAAATCCTTCTAATTTTACAATATTTTCAGACGATAAATAAAACATAAAAGATTTCGACAAAAGTATAGTATAGTTAACAGCCGAGAAATCGAAAATAAGCAAAATATACAACAAATAACTTTTACCAAACGATAGAAAATTTAATTCTCTATTGACCTGCCTAATTTTAAACTTTTGAAACTGTTTTTAACTTTTTAATTTTCGTTACGTTCACCTAGCCGAATTCGTCAATTAAAGATGGCCGTCGACTTTTTTGAGGTGGTCGTTAATTTCATTCAGGCTTAAAAAAGTTTTTAAAAATGGGCTTACTAACCCTAAGTCCCGAGGTGGGTTCCAGTCGGATTAAGGTAAGCTTTTTTTTTCTTTCTTTTTTTTTCTTCTTTTTTTTAATCTGGAATTAGTGAGGACACTTGGTGAACGCGTAAACTATACATATCTGCGGCCATCTTTAATTGCCGAATTCGTCGAGGTGAAAGTAACGAAACAAGTTTTGAAATAACAAAAAATACGAACAGTTTCAAAAGTTAAAAACTATGCAGATCGGTTTGGTAAAGGTTATTTGTTGTATATCCTCTGCCTGTATAAGAGTCCAATACGTCCTAAGATGGGGAGGTACTGTTGCCATATCTCGGGAGGTACCGTTCAGAGCATCCTTTAATGCCTTGACAGATGACAAGACAGACTTCGAAATCTAGCCACTTCCTCACAGAAAAAGGTTGCCAGTCTTTTTTCTGCTCTATCGTTATTTTCATCGCAGATGCTTGGCTGAGCTCCAATCTATGTCCTCTCTCCTCCTTAACAATAACAATTCGTCTAGCCACTGTCAATAATTTTCTTTTCTCCATCTGTGTACCTAAAACTAAACAGAGCTTCCATGAATCAAATTTCTTTTCTAGAACAACCCGTCTGTGGAACACAATAGCGCGGGGGTACTTCACAACTGACTACAACGTAGTCGTTTTCAAGTCAAATGTAAACAAATTCTTGTTGAATCGTCCTCTTGACAAACCGACAAACTCATTGACCCTTATCCTCGAGTGGCCTTCTGGCCTTGATAAGCGGTGACGCTTTAGTAAAAACAAAATTTTGTTCTTATTTTGTTAAGTAATAATATATTTTGTCTACGATGACCTGCATCGCATTTAGTTTGTGTTTTTCTTCGCCAACAAAAAAACCAATCAAAAGGGGAAGTAATTTACAACAAACAAATGATAGTACGAATCGGGTTGTCTCCCTTACACCAGTTTAATTTTGATGATCAAGTAATTAATCATAGCACACCACTCATCACGTTACAAGATGAACTGGAGAAACGAGCAATATTATTGGGTTCCTAGGACCCCCCCCCCCCTGTAACTAAACAAGAACGGATATTCTTCAGACGTATTCATTTAAGTTCTCATTAGATCACCAAAGTTAAGCAACGTTGAGCCTGGTCAGTATCAGATGGGTGACCATTTGGGAATACTAAGCGCTGTATGTTGGGGAGGAGGAGGAGGAGGAGGAGGACGACGACGACGACACTTCCTTGCAAAAGCTAACGTCGTTAAAATGATCTCATCTGACCGGGATACACATACGACTGAGGACCGTTTGTGAATTTGATATTCCCTAGAAACTTCCTTCTTCAGAAGAAGCTGGCTAAACCCGCCTGCGGTGCATGCAGAACCAGGATATCCACCCAATCGGCGCGTTTAACAACAAAAATGCTTTTTCAAACAAGAGTGACAGATAGACTGACGTCATTTCCGACTTGAACTAACGTTAAAATAAAATAGAACTTTAAAATTTAATTCGAATAATCATATTTTCTCAAATGTTAAATTATGTATAAACATGAAAAAAACTTTTATGACATGAAAATACTTAAAAAAATCAACACTTTTAACATAAAAGCAAACCTTTTGGCTAGGAACAAAGTATAGTACCAGTTCAGTGAAAAGGGAAGTCTTTCTAGACTGAGGCAATTAAAATTTTTGTTTCCATCCAGAGTGTCCCTTTTTAGGGAACTGGATTTTCCCCACATTAAAAACCGACCTTGTGTCTAATATTTCCTTCGTGAAGAAGCAAGTAAATGGGAACATAATAAAAAAAAAGGCAAAAATCGAATATATGGTTCCTTTTTGTTCCTAAACCAGAAAACGCATCCATTTTTACAATATAACCCTTCCCATAATGCACCTCGTCTTCAGTGATATTAAAAGTTTAATTTCTTTTCCTTTCATTTTCTGGGAAAGAGAGGTTTTCAAATGAATAATTGTAAGGATAGTAACATGAAAGAATACATCTATCGATAAAAAAAAAATCGGGTTTACAATAAAATCGATCGGACGTCTTACGGAATGTTGAAATTTAAATCATAAAAATATTCTAATTTTGATCAAAATCCATTACATTATTTTGATTCCAGAAAATGTCAAAAATCTAAGGCTTAAGCTTAAGGGGTCTTAAAAAAAGAAATTGAAATTCAGGGTATCTTGCTTAACATGACTATGGATCAAATTTAAGCCAAATCTGAAATATTTAAATTTTCAAATGCAAGGTTGTGTCAATATTGTCTCCTAAAAACCCTTTAATATACCCTAAATAAACTGAAATTTGGGGAATATTTATTAATTGATGTCTAATAGCTATTGTCAAAATTTCGCAATAATCGGAGGTATCTGAAATTTCACGAAGGGCTTACACCACCTCTTTGCTCTCTTTGCACACAACTAAATTAAAATAAATATAGCCCACATTATGACCCCTTACGCTTAACAGCTGTGTTCTAAAATTCATAATGACTGGTTAATTAGTTTTGGGACGAATCCTATACATAAGAAATATATAAACATATACACCCACCTAACTTTATATAAATAGTAGAGCATGACGGTTGGTTTTTTTTTACCAAATTAATATTATTTTAAATATGATTTTGAAACTTAAATTCATTCATCACATTTTTCTTTTTAATTAACTATTTAAAATAAATTATTAATTATTTCGTGGATTTTTATCTTTTCAATTTGACGAATCGCGCTTATCCGTATTCACACACATCCACACGATATCTGATGAAATTCTTCCCGAAATAGGAAAGATGGCGATTCTACTAAAAGGCGCATTTACGGAGTATGTGTATGGATGTGGGTGTCGGCTATATGCTATATCGATTAAGATTAAGAAGGTTGTATTGTCGAAACGTTTTTATTTGTTTGAAGTCAAAATATTGTCTCTAAGTATTTTTTTCTTCCAGGGGCATGGCAGTAATGGTCATGTTTTTGAAAAGAAATTGGCACCGTTTTCACTGCGGACAATGATTCTCGACCAAATCGGTTTCGTTAGGATTGCGGAAGCTGTTAACTCGTAGACACACATACATTAATCGGACCCTTTTTTTTGTACGGTTCGCAGGTAAATTCCTATTTCAGTCACCTAAATTATTTAGAGTGAAATGGGTTTCGGCATGAGGTTTAGCACGACTGCCAGGCAACTTATTTTTTACTTAAACCATGTTTAGTAAAAAACAAAAACATTGAAAACAGTAAGTTACAGTAAGTTTCATCGTACACGCGAAACGCTGAAATGAAAACTATGCGGGTAAAAATATAGTCGCTATCTTTATAAACAAGCCGAGAAAGACGTTAGCTACGAAAGAACGATAACTCAAGTTCATTACATTTCTTGTTAAATTACAGTGTTATTAACTTATTTCATGGTTGTTTTCTCGACTTGTTTATAAAGATAGCCACTATATATTTTCCGGTCTAGTTTTCAGTATTTAACCTTCCTCCCACAAAGAAGAATGGATGTGACACAAGGTCGGTTGTTTAATGTGGGTGATTCAGCACCCTCCAAGAAGAGGGGTTGGGCCCTCTGAAAGATGACATTTTGGCGTTTCGCGTGTACGATGAAACTTATTATTTTGTTTTACATGGTTTAAGTAAGAATAGGTTGCTTGGGAGTCAGGTCGAATCCAATCTCACTCTAAATAATTTATGCAACTAATAGGAATTTACCCGGTGAACATTATATAAACAGATTAATTATTTTTACCTCTGTTATAGTCGCGTGCATTACACACAGCAAGTCACGGTTCTTTGATACGACAGAGGTGCGTCAGAAAGTAGTGTTTTTATTTGGTTTAGAAGTATAAATTAACCATTACTTTCTAATTGACAGCTTAAAGCGTTCAAAACCACTTTTAAATTAAGAAGGATCGCGATCAGTTTGTGATAATTCGAAATTCGAAAGTAACTGGAACTGACTACAAACAATTTCTGGTTTGAATTAAAGTTTAAAAGGCAAACATAAAATCGAAGGGTAAATCATTTTTGGGTGCTTATGCTGATTAGCGGCCAATGAAAAAAATATTATTTATACAAAAACAATATATTAATACTTATTAAGCATTATATTCTTACTCACTGTACGAAAAAGTAGAAAAAAATTATCCACTAGAACTTTAATTACAAGTATTTTTCCATTCTGCGTATCATAACAGCGACTCGTTCAGTAAGCGTCCATCTTGTTTTTAAGAAGATTTCAGTTATCTGCCCTTCAAATCTTCTTAAAAAACAAGATGGAGGGCGCTGTTATGATACGCAGAATGGAAAAATACTTGTAATTAAAGTTCTAGTGGATAATTTTTTCTACTTTTTCGTACAGTGAGTAAAAA
>OY744529.1:6312700-6345200 GCA_963556195.1 Sepiola atlantica
CTGGCCTGTGGAACTAACTCCCTGCTCCCTGCTTCCCTGACAGTACCGACATGCAGAGGTTTAAAACTAATGTAAACAGACATCTCGCTACACTGCTCCCAACATGGGTTGACACCCAAAACCCACACCCAAATTCTCAGTAACTCTTTACGTCTACAGTGGCGGCCTGCCTTGTTGAAATATTTAAAAAAATACTGCTTTTATATTTGGTGTAATTTTTTTCATGATTTTGTTGGTGTATGTGCCAACACCGGACCCGGACAGATTTTTACCTGTGACCCTATCACAGGAATAGTGTTTATCTATCCTATACATCAAAATAAGAGTGTACTATCACACCCATTGTATGTGTTAGATGTTTACAATGAAGAATGGTGATTAGCATTTATTTCAATAGCATAGAACTCGGAAACCAAACATTACATTATGGGAACTTTTTCATTATTTACACAAATTAAAACACATGGCCGAAGTTATGCCATCGATTTTCCAAACATCCTGTATAATAGTAGGCGTGGTAATACGTTAGAACGACCGTTAACACCTGTGCTTCCTATTTGGAATCATAGACTCGTCCAGGTGAAAATAAGGCATTTCGTCGTCAAACAACTGAACGGGTTAAATAATTTAGTCTTTTCAAAATCAAAAGATGAAATAAATAAAAAATATATCTCGGAAAAATTATTTCGTATTTTGCATACAAGACGCACAAGACAATATTTGTTTACTTATATATTATTTGAAGAGATTAAAGTGATGGTTACAATTTTAAATTAGCGAAGTAAAAATTAATTAACCTAAAGAACGATTAATTAAAGAAGACACAGTTTATATATGTATGTGTTTAGGTTCGTTTATTGATTTAAAAGATTCGTTCACTGGCGTTCATTTTGCGTGATATTGTTTCATAGTCAGGAAATAACATTCAACACAGCTTTATACAATATTAGAAGAATACTCGTCCCAAGACGGGTAAAATTAATTCCTCAAACAGAATAGTTTTGCACCACTTTTATGTCCCTTTAAAAATATTCGAATCAAGATATAATGATACTAAACCTTACGTCGAGAATCTTTATTCTAATTTTGATCAAAGAGGTCTTAAGAAGAAATTGAAATTCAGAGAATCTTGCTTAATTTGTGTCGAATGACTATAGATCTAGTTCAATGCAAATCTGAAATATTTGAATGTTCAAATGGGAGGCTGTACCATATGCCTCCTAAAATCCCTTTAAAATGATCCAAACAAACTAACATTTGGGGAATATTTATTAATTGATGTCTAATAGCTTTTGTTAAAAAATTTACAACAATCGAAGGTATCCGAATTTTCACTAAGAGCGACTAACCTTTTTACTCATTGCATAAAACTAAATTAAACTGTATGTAGACCATATTTGGCCCTATTACGTCTAATAGCTATATTCTAAAATTGATAACGATCAGTTAAATAGTTTAGGAGTAAATCATGTATATTCAAATATATAAGCATATCAAACTTTATAAAAACAGAAATATTGGCAGGAAATGAAATTCAACACAGTTTTATACCAGATATAAACGTTTCTTTATTCCTTGTCAGACAAGTTCCTAAATAAAGTTCTTTCTCAATTCATGATCGGGTTTAGTAAGTTTGCTGGAAAATATTATCTGGACGTAATATCAAACAGGGTAGCGAGAGTTAGCTGGTGGGAATTTTGATTGGCTTCAATCAAGAGCTATTGTTACAGCTAACCCCAATCAAAATTGCATATCCCAACACTCGTCATTTCTTACCCTGCAAACGTATATTCGTCATCAATCTCTCGTCTGACAGTGCAACAACCATCTGCAACCTCCAACCTTCCATGGCCATGTATTTTTGCATCTTGTCCTTTAATGCCCTATGGACATTTACTATATTACAATAGATTAATAAATAGTTTTCTTGATATCTTTAACATTCATGATAATTAATGTAGCTTTGTGATATTACGATACATAGCCATCTTATACGATTATACCATAACATTGACAGAGAAATTAAAGATTTTTTTTAATGGAAATCGCTTCAGACAAAGCATGAAGCCACTTGATGTGAATAGCTAAAAAAAAACACTTCAAGGTCAAAAACTAGCTAACAATAAGTGTTAGATGGATAGATTCTAAGGTAAAAAACAGCAATTCTTCCCTCTTTGTCAGAAACATCGCTTATGGAATGTGAGGACTAAAGGACAAAATAAGAGAAGTGAGAGTTACGAGGCTGCCGAAAGTGAACCCAAGGTCCACTTTCTACTCCCTTACTACCCAGATATCGTAATACTAGATAGGGATAATAAGTCCCGCTTTTTGATAGATGTGTCACTACCTGCTGGTTGCAATGGATCCCATAAAATATATCAGAAACTATACGGGCCTCAAAAATGTGGCGCACGAAGACCACAACTATCCCAGTGATAACAGGCGTACCCATACTTATCAATAAGGGAAGTGGGAAATATGATGAAATAACACCTGGTAGACCTTGTATAAAAGAGATTGAGAAAGCTCTGTTTATTAGCACTTCGTATCCGTTACGAAAGGAATTGTTAATCAAATGTCATAGCAAACCGTTTATAGCCGAAGATACCCCGACTGAGCCCTGACTGACAGAATGTGTAGTAAATTTTTTAATAATAATACTAATTATAATAATAATAATGATAATGATAATAATAATAATTAATTATTATTAGTAATAATAAAACTATAAAAAAAATAGAACGAATCTAAAGGAACTGAAAATGCCAGAAACTCGACATTCTAATCTCCTCAAAATGGTGACACCAACCACGAGTTGTCCCCCTTTACCTTTACGAGTCGTTATACCGTTACTATTCCATCATTGCTGAGAGAATGTGTCAGCCTCGGCACGTCATACACAAAGGAACAACAAAGAGAGGGTAGGAGTAAGAACTGTGAAGGGGTAGGAGGAAGAAAAGGAAGAGAAATACGAATGAGTGGAAAGAAAAGAAGGAGATGAAGAGAAGAAAGGAGAGAATAGGAAGGAATTAAAAAGAAAGAAACGAAGGAGGAGGGAAGCAAACAAATAAGTAGAAGTGTGGAGGAGATAAGGAGAGGGAGAACATACAAAAGTAAGTGCAGGCGAGGAGAAGGGAAATAATTATGGTTTGTGGAGAAGGAAAAGGAGTAGATGAAAGAGGAGTAGTAGAAGTGGAAAAAGAGAAAAAGTAAAAAGAAGATGAAGAGAGAAAAAAAATATAGGCAGTGGTTATGGAAAAGGAGAGGGCAGAAAAAAGGAACCTAAAAGGGAGGGCAATAAACACAGAGAGAGAGAGAGAGAGAGAGAGAAAGAGAAAGAGAGAGAGAGAGAGAGAGAAAGAAAGAGAGAAAGAGAGAGAGAGATGGAGAAAGAGGGAGATAGATACAAGGAGAAGGAGAAAAAGGAGGTGAACCGAGGGAGAAGGATGTCAGAGGATCAGAAAAAGAATATATGTGGAGATAGATAGATAGATAGATAGATAGATAGATAGAAAGGAGGGAGGAGGAAAAGCCTTCCAACCCATATTCTTCAAAGAATTGGTCGTCAGTCACTAAATGCACAAGCAAAGAAAACGAACACATTTAAAGGTCAACCCGCACCCGTGGGAAAAAAGAAGACAAATTATAATCTGTCTATTTTCTATTTGATCACGAAGCAGATCAGACGTCGATATTTGCGTCCCGACGGTTTCGCCTGAGTTCGAAACACGAACAAACGAATGGACTCAATAAAAAGAAATGAATTCATTTTCAAAATATTAAGTTTCATCTTTCTACACAGAGACGGTGTTCAATAATATAACAATAATATAAGCTCCATTACAGACCTTTAAAGATAGACTTTAAAGAGACAATAAAACGAAATCAGTTTATTTTTGTAATACAGATTTTGAGTCGAACTAATAATGACTAATAAACTCAGTTGTGACATGAAAATAAACATACAACAATGTGGAAAAAGTTAATAATTTTGTATTTCTTGGATCCTCATATCAGGATGTATCAAACAACACAAACAGAAGTATTGCGTCAATCTTCACTACGTTTGGCAGACAAAATAAAATCATCTGGAGCAGAAAAGATGTATTATGCTTTGAGACGCTTGAGGCTTTACAATGAACTCGTGGTTCAAATAGCCACACATGCTTCTGAGACTTTGACGTTAAAGGCAGAGGATCAGCGAAGGCTCTCTGTATTCGAAAATGTTTCAGAACCAATAATGCTTCCTACCAACATTGAGCGGCTACCCTTCTTCGAAATACAATAGGTTTGGATTCGCTACGATTCAAGCTGTTCTCTCTAATCGTTATAATTCCATTCCGTTATCCCGCACCCGATCGGTTTAACAACACCCTCCGCCCCCCCCCCCCAAAAAAAAAACATGGCGTCGGCTTCGTTTTAGAACAAGCAGGTACGTATTTAGAAAAGTCATTGCGCTATTCTGTTTTCAAAACTGCTGCTTTTATCGTTTTACAGTAATTGACGTTGCCTGTGGGCGTTCGTTTCTCGCCTCGAACCTAATAATCCTATGGGCGCTAAATTTGACAGCAACACGGCTTAATAAACTGGTTATCTTTTACAATAATCCGCATAGTCGCCAACGGGGTCCTAAAAAAACGAACGAGAACGGGGTAAAAATAATAAATATGCAACAAGTGACGGTGACCTACGCCGAGAATAGATATTTTCCTACTTACCTATGAAATTTGTTTGTATTTTTACGTACTATAAATGGGGTTTTATTAGATGTAAAAAAAATTTTCTTGTTTTTCTTAGTACGTATTTTTACTAAAACAAAATGGCCGCCCGCCTTACCTCGTTACGATACCCCCCCCCCATCGCTTGTCCAATGTTTATGTGACAAAAATATTGATTTCTAATAAATAGCAGTTGAAACGGCTTAAAAATACAAACAAATGTCACAGATAAGTAGGAAAATAACTTTTATCGGCTACAGTTTCTTTTAGTTGTTGTATATTTGTTTTTATAGCGTTTTCACTCTGCGGATTATTGTAAAAGATACCATACACTTTCATTTTTTTTGCTTTTCTCTTTTCTTTATTGTTTAACTTCTCCGAGTGAAACAGAATAATACGTCATTTTTTATCTTTTTAATTTACTTCTATTCACTCCAAACAAAGCATATTGCCACTAAAGCGTAAGGACTACTGTGATAGGAGACGAATTTATAGAGGGCAACCTGGGTGTGGGGTTAGCGAGAAAGATGTTTGTTCACATTACATTTAAATTTCTGTACGTGGGTACTATTGGGGAAACAGTGAACAGGAAGGGTATTCTAAAGGCAAGCGGCCCGAGGAAAGTAGCTACTAGAGTAAGAAAATCTTCCGGCATCTAGGGACCTCTACAGTGAAGGGCGTGGATTGAGCAGTTGGGTGGGTCGGGTATTTTTGTTGAGGGGGTACAAGTTCAATAAGTTCATCGGAGTACATTCCATGCAAGTACTTAGAAAACATGCACAGAGATGCAACTCTGCGACGATGCGACAGGAGCTGGAGCTTCGCAGACAATGCGGGACCTATTAGATTAGAAACTCTTTTTACACCCTGTCCAAGAGGAACAGGTTAGTGGAAACAGTACTCCATGCACGGGTAAGTTGTGGATTTATAGAGGTATAGGATATTGGCACGTGTGAGAAATTTTCTAGCCCGCTAGAGGGAGTTTACCATCTTCAGAGCAGCGTTGACAACATCTTCTATGTACTTATTTAATTTCATTTGCCTGAGAATATCATGCCGAGATGTTTGAACGCTAAGATCTCGGAAAGGGTGCTATCGACCATGATAATCGGTGGTTGAAAAGATTTCTTATCGTTGTTAAAGGAAAGAAGCTTTGTCTCGGTAGCATTAAATGTGACCATCTATTTTGGTTCCATTCTACTATAGACTGGTAGTTATTTTCTAGGGATTCAATATTTGCCTTAGATGTGTGGACATTCGATTTGCCCTCATGCTGGAAAGAGAACGTGGTGTCATTAGCAAATGCACCCATATACCGCAGACGGTGATTTAATACTGTTAGGATGTATGGCCATCGAGAACGACATGGAGCTTTCTTTTATCTGAGAAAGATCTAATTATAATAAATAATTGTTCAGTTATATCGTACGAGTTGAGTTTCCTGAGAAGACCTTCATGTCAGATTTTTTCAAAGACTTTGAAGATATCCAGCGCTACCGCCCTAACTTCACATACCTTATTCTGTGTGTGGTATATACGTTTAGAGATTTCGTGACAGAAAAATCCTATTTAGACTAAATAATAATTTCTTTACCAAATTTAATTTAGTCTTAATTCATATCCACTAGAATGTATTTCGGACTCTTAGCAAACAAGTCAGCCATTATAATTAAATACTTCGTGAAATTCTATTTCTCTGGCTTTAATTTAACTTTAATTAAACATTTTAAGTTAAATATTTTTTATGAAGAATTGAAGTAATTGGTTGAATTCAACAATACAAAACGAAAAATAGAAACAACAAAAAATCTACAAAATCTACTAAAAACAACGCTAAAAATTGATTACATAATTATGTTTTTCTTATATATAAAATAAAGTTCGATTTTCCACTGTTTTGTTGACCGGTAACACTTTCTATTCAAAAGATACGTATATTTGGTCATCGATTTAAGCCAATTACTGAAACATTTTATCAGAAACTACAAGTTTCTTTCTTTCACTTTCTTTGATTTTCATATTTAGTCCTGCTCTATATTTTTCTTAAGCTATTCATCCATACAGGAAGTCGGAGGAATTGTCACTCTCACGCTCAGATCTACTACCACTGCTTAAGACAGTTGTATTATATTTCACTATTGAGTTCAATGTTTAGTTTTGTGAATATTAGTTACAAGATTTATACAAAAAACTTTATGCAAACTGAAACTAAACATAAATATCTATACCTGTACTAAATAAAATTATCATCTAAATTGCTGACAGTTCTTACTATTTGAATAAAAAAATGTGATTATTGTTTAATTTCATTAAAGAGATGACGAAACTTATGTAGAGCAAACATGGCTCGGACAGGAAAGCATTAACTTAAACAATTTCGCAACGTTATTGACGCCCCGTAATCGTTTAGTTTCTTCGTTAACCATAATTTCGTTCGTAAACTGGTGCATTTACTTTTTGCATGAAAATTATGTTCGTAAACCGATTTGTTCGTAAAGGGAGACGTTCGTTAACCGAGGTTTGGTTGTATTAATAAAATAGTATTTACAGCTGGCACTTACATAATAAATATATTTAACTATTAATCAATTCTTATCACCCTCACAATACCCCTCGCCCAAAATCCCCCTAGAATCAATAATAAAACCACCAACACATCACACACCTACCCAAACACGTCTTTGTATACATAAGCTAACTTGCTATGTTCACTTATTGTCACATATAGAAATCATTAATAAAATTCACAATCCTTTCTGCAACTTTAGTCATTGTCTGACTTGTCCACCAAGTTTAACTCACGAATCTCTAACAACGTTTTTTTTTTTGCCGTTCAATGATAAGCACAACTGGATACGACGTTCAAAACTGTCAATAACTCTGGCACATTCCTCTTTTGGCATTGGCCTGATTTGGGCTATGATGGCTGGCTTCAATTCAGGAAGAGTTTGGAGATTTCTTTGATAGACATTATCGTTGAGATAATCTTGAGTGTTAAGGTTCGGTGAGTGTGAAGCCCATTCAGGATCACATCTCCTACTGATGAGACGATCACCAAATTACCCCCGTACATAATTGAACGGCAATAGAACAAACACTGTTGGACATTCATGACTGAAACTTGGTGGACAAGTCAAGCATAGACTGAAGTCTATTTAAACCAAATATAGTTGGATTGCAGAAAAAAAGCGTGAATTTAATTAACGATTTCGTGGATAGAATTTTTTGAAGATTACTCTGTATTTAACTGAACGTTTTAAAATGTGAATTTAAAAGATATGTAGAATTAAAAAACATGAACGTTGACCGGATATGGCCCACAGACTATATGCTTGAATCACTTCTGTACCGGGTCACTTATCAAAAACATCATTATTTGTAGATAAGCACTGTGTATATACATAGTGGGACAAAAAGTTCTCCCCGATTTAAAAGGTTAATAAAAAATAAACCCATGCTCATAAGAAAAAAAACTTTGTATTTATAATATGTACATTTCATGTTTTTGTGGTTCAAGTGGTTTTGAAGATTCTGTTAGGCAGATGCGTGTTTTCCTGTTGAACGTCTGGGAGACTGCTGTATTGAAGCTACCACATCTGATACATTTTCTCCCCTGTAGAGATCGTAGGACGGCCAGGACTTTTCTTGTTTAAAGCCTATGATAATTATCTACAGTCAGAAACCCATCGACGAATAGTTTTTTTCTATTTGGTACAAGATCACAACAACAGGGACAATGTGACTTCAGAAAGACCGACGACAGACTCACTTTTCCACAATAAATTGCACGATACTTTCAAGACCAGGTCATGGAGGGATATTACCTTAAACAGACAATATATAACATTTAACATACTTCATAGAGATACGAAGTTTTTTCTTTTATCTTCAAGCGTTTAGATTTTTTATTAACCTTTGAAATCTAGTCAAGATTATGTGTTGCACCGTGTATCATAATACCGCCTCTCTACTATTCTAAGGTGCACGCTGTTTGAACGTCCGACGCGACTATCGCAGAATATTGAATGTCCTTTTACTTGCCACCGGTTCTACACTGCTCTCACTGGAACACATCACTAATGAATCACTGTGTCTACTCTTTAGGCTCGCCGTTTTCAACGCAATTCGCTTTTGGTTGCCGTGGTCTCTGTTGTTCAGCTGCCTCTTTTTGGCCATTGTAACCCTTGACCGACCTAAGTGAACAGTAAGTACATCTCATCTCCTTGCAAAGTAGCCGAGAGAGCGCTTTCTAGTTGAACCTTTGCCCTGTTCACTAAGGCACAGATCGTAAGGCAAGAGAGTAATTGCAGCAACAGAGAGGGAGAAAAACAAACAAAACAAAATAAAAAAGAACCCACCAAAGCTTACCTCACACAGCGAAAACACACGAAAAAGAAATAAACAAAAGGGGACCTTGTATAGTCTTGTATAAGTCGAGTGTATGTAAGTCGAACCCCTTTTATATATGTGACATGACGCTTTCACAAATAGTTTCTAGAATTTTAAGCGAGAAATCATCTTAAACCATGGTTTTATTTCTATTAAAATAAAAAAAGAACTCGGACAGATATTTTCTATAACTAACTGGCTAAACAGAATTAGCTTCTTCTGAAAAAGCTATTAACCATAAAAAACAAGAAACATCAAACCATCGTTAATATATTAAAGCTAAGTTATAGCTGTACCACTGATTTTTGTGTGTTTTTAATTTTCTATATTCTGGTTGGTGTATCGACCATAGATTTGTCATAATTTTAATCTCTATATAAATAAAATCACGTGACTCCTTCTTGTAGGCATGCGTATGTGTGTGTTTCTCGTTTATATGTGATTTATACATTCTTATTTTTATTTACTATTTTTTATTATTACTAATCGATTTTTTATTGAAATAAAAAATGCAATAGCGTAAAATACTAAAACGAACAAAAAAAACTAATTTAACTGCGAAATTAAATCTACCACAATGCATTTGGATTTTTACTAAACAAGTCAGTTATTTTAATCTTTTGTTGAAAAAAAATGAATTGCTTACGTAACCATTCAAAATTTGAAAGAAGTTTAGAAGCATTTAAACTGTCAAATAGAAAGTAATTTCTGACTTTAAAATCCTAGACAAATCCTAATTAAAAGATTGACAGTTTTGGTAGCTATTTACAACCAATCATTTTATAAACAGAAATTAAACTAACATTATCTGAACAAAATTATTTCTAAATTTATTATAAATTGGTTTAATTGATAATTTTATAAACAAACGATATCGTAATAATTAAATTTAACTTTCAAAATCCTATTTAAAAACAAATAATTTCGGAAAAAAAAAAACGAAACAAAAATGAAAGTAAAAAGACTTTCGGGAAACGCCGAAGAGACACAGCTTGGAATATAATAAATATTCCATTGAATAGCGGACCCTATATTCTTAGCCCTATATTATTAATTAATTGTGCATGAAAGATTTAGAGAGCGACTATTATTATTTTTTAGTCAATTTTAATTGTATTGCAGTTTATAAGGCGGCCCTTTATTTTTGACAAGTTTGATTATTCAATTGATTAATTAAGAAAAACCGCTAAATATATCTATGTCGGATATCTGAGAATACGGGGAGTGAAACGAGATTATATTTTCTTAAAATTAGTAGATAAGCAATTCGGCATAAGCAGCAGCAGCACACTGTATAAATCATTTAACAGAAAACCAACTTAATATTAGTAACTCATGCACCAGGAATATGGACAGCATAATAAATGCAAATGATCGCAAGATAAACAAGACACATGAATATAATATCAACACCGACAGGTGTAATTTTAGAATAGAAATGATTGTGCTGGTTGCAGGGGAATTGTAACCTCAGTAACGTTGTATATAAACAAACATTTTCCCGTAAGATCGGAATTTTTTACAGTAACTTGAAAAAACGTTACCATAACCGCATAATTCTTTATCAAAACCTAAATTCACAAAACAAAACAAACGTCTCAGTTGAAATACTATTGGTCATTGGAGGAAAATTGCCGTACATCTATACTTTCCGGGTTTCTTCTATGTAAAGCCAACACCACTAAAAATCAAAGATGCAACCTGTGCCTGGAGAGAAGATTAGAATTTTGAAGTATCAAAACAATATGTTGAATCTAAGGAGCGAATTAATTTCACGATGACAATACAGAAATAAATTCAAGATAATAAATCGGCAAGCACACTAATAGTTCCTCATATGAAATTAAAACAGGATAAAGTATATTTATACATTTATTTAAACTAAATTAAACAATTTTTACATACGACATACGGTAAATTTAGTTGGTCTTTTGTCAGTGTGGTTACATGTATGATATACATGTGTGTGTGAAGTGTGTGTCACGTATGCCCGTATCTTATATATAAGTATATATTTATCACAAAACTCCAATAATTATTTATTGTAAAGTAATCGTTTTCTTCTAGAACAAAAAAATAGGATATCGCCAACTCATAGAGAATATCGTTAAAGGCTGTTTGATTAAATTATATCTAATTTATGTTTATTAGTAGAATTTTTTCTAATATATGCCAAACGATGTAAAGCATACGGTGTAACTTATCTATGTGTGTCTAAGTGTTTCTGTATGTATGTGTGCATGCGTAAACGTGTATGTGTATATGGATGTCGATAGGGTGTGATAATGGGGGTGCGAGGCGAAGTCTATATGGATAGATTCTAGCGAATTCACATCTACTTGTGGAGTCTTGAATGTGTTTATAGACTGGCTACCACCACTAAGATAAAATCAAGGATTAAAACGAGAGATATATCTAATGGCTATAAAAACTATTGGTTCTTTCCAAATATGATATAAGGTTGTTTACTCGCGTACAATTATTCCATAAAGAGAAAAAAACAAACAAACAAACACTAAGGCTTGAAACAATTGTCAGAGAAAGAAAGAGAGAGTCAACAGATGACGATTAGAACGGAAGTGACGCCGCCGTTACTGCCATAGCGTTGCCACGAAAACTGTATTTTACCCGCAAAATAAATAAATGAAAGCCCACTTCCCTTCATCGCACCCCTCTTCCAGGTCCTAAGATAAAAGCATTTTCGAAACCCGGATGTGAATTTTTATCTTTTTTGGGGGGAGTAAAATCAAATGTTCAGCTGTGTCTGATAATTCTGTCGGATGGTAGTGGATGAAATCAAGTTTTAAGCAGTGGATGAAATAAAGTTTTAAGCAGTGGATGAAATAAAGTTTTAAGCAGTGGATGAAATAAAGTTTTAAGTAGTGGATGAAATAAAGTTTTAAGCAGTGGATGAAATAAAGTTTTAAGCAGTGGATGAAATAAAGTTTTAAGCAGTGGATGAAATAAAGTTTTACGCCCCGAAACTCGACTTATACAAGATTGTATACGATAACTATTGTTTATCCATTGTATCGACACGCGTTGCCCATGAAAGTACAGCTCATACCACACGCACATGCATTCTGCTAATACTTATATGCACACGCTACTTTATTCACACACGCACACACACATGTATATATATATATATATATATATATATATATATATATATATATATATATATATATATATATATATGGTGAACTACATGCATTCGAAAGCCAACTGAAGGACCTCATCACCAACGAGCAATACATGGAACTCAAACGACGACTTGCCGATATCATCACAAATTACGAACACGTTCTCCGGATTACTCTCCAAAAGAAATTAAACACATTATAGCAAGGATCGATCTTACTACCCAACCACACGCAGCACTACATTAATCTATCTGACCACGAACTTACAGACAATCAAAAAGAATTTCTAAACCTTAGATCCAACTGCCACCTCTTTAATCGATTCAACCATCAAAACAAAAAAGCTGAAATAGAACTATTATATGAAAACTTAACCAAACTAGAAACAGACAATAAAATTTCATTACATCCCGGTTTACGTGACCTTCTAAAAGCAGAATCTATAAAAACTCGACTTGATAAAAAACAATCAAACTACATATTAACTCATAATCTTAAACAAGCTGCCAACAAACTACATAATCACCCTAACATCATTATAAAAAAGCTGACAAAACAAATATATTCGTAATATTAAATAAATCTGACTATCATACTAAAATCCAAACAATTCTCGATGAACACACTAAATTTAAGAAAATCAACAAAAATCCTACCAATGCATCAAAAACACAAGTCAACAAACTTATCACTGCCAACAATGCCCAAATCGGTAATTATAAACTCCCTAAAATAATCGGAGATTATAAACCCGGATATCTATACGGAACTGTTAAAATACACAAACAAAATTCCCCACACCGCCCAATCATATCGCAAATCACTACCCCTATATACTCCCTAACAAAGACCCTAAATGAACTTATCAGCCCATGCATTCCTAGCAAATACAGCGTTAAGTCCACACAACAACTGTTACAAATCTTACACAGCAAACAAACTGAGAATAAAACCATTGCCTCTCTAGACGTAGAAAGTCTATTTACTAACGTACCTGTAAAAGAAACAATAGATATAATCATAAATGATATATATAATAACCCATCTCTCCCTCCACTTAAAATAAATAAAACAATTCTTAAAAAGCTACTAATAATATGCACCACTGAAGTACCTTTTTACGACCATATGGGAAACATATATACGCTAATTGACGGAGTTTCTATGGGTTCGGTTCTCGGCCCGACTTTTAGTGAATTTTACATGTCCAACCTTGAAAACCTAACATTCAACACAATTGAAAAACCTCCTATTTACGTTAGATATGTTGATGATATACTAATTTTAGCCAATAACACTAAACAAATTAATAAACTTAAAGACCTATTTTAAAAAAAACTCTGTCCTTAAATTCACCATAGAATTAAACACTAATAATAAAATCCCATTCCTAGATGTACTAATTGACACTTCTAACAATACTTTTAACACCTCTACCTATAAAAAACCAACCAGTAAAAACTCCAGCCTATTAAATTTCAAGAGTGAATGCCCCCACCGTTATAAAATAGCTATCGTAAAAAAATTTACTAAACCTAGCAAAATTGATCTCCTCCTCTAAAAAAACACTATTCATCGAACTAAAAAATATAAAACAAGTATTAATTAACTATGAATTTCACAACTACCTCGTCGACTAACTAATAAAATCAATGATAAAAAACTGACAAACACTAATACAAATAATAATATACAACATAACAACTCCAATTACATCAACATATATTACCGCAACCAAATGCAACCAAATTTCAGACTAAAAGAAAAAGCTATAAGAATATTACACAGCGATATATATCTCCAACAGATAAAGAAAATAAAATTAAATTAATTATTTATTGTAAAAGATTTACAACGCAAAACCTTGTAGTAAAAAACAACCCTCTCCAACCCCCAAAACACTAGAAAGGACCAATGTAGTTTAAAAATTTAAATGCCCTTTAGGAGGATGTACCTCCCAAAATAATAATAGCTACATTGGTTTTACAACAACCACTCTATCCCGCCGTCTCACTATGCACCTCGCCAACACTAGTTCAATATACAAACATCTACAAACGCACAACTGCCCTACATCTGAGTTGAGACAGATCTTAGTAATGAACACAAAAATAATACACTCCGAAACTAATTTAAAAAATTAAAAATACTTGAAGCCGTATACATAAAAACACAGCAACCTAAAATTAATAACATTTCATATGAGACAAGTAAAACTATTTTAAAATGCTTAGCTTAGTTCAGTGACACCAACCGGTGTCGCCTTATTCAATTAAAAAAATAGGGACATCTTATTAAAATTACTTACTGCCTATCTCCCCCATTTTCCTTCTCCATAATTATTAGACTAGACCAAATTAAATCAGCCACTATTTTAAATTAAAATTATAACAAATAATAATAATAATAATAATAATAATAATAATAATAAATCAAATTAATAAATAAACGAAGAACTGTTTCAATCGTCACATTTCAAAATGTAGACGTCCGTCTTTTACGTGAACGGTTTGCCGGCGTATTTTTAAAAAAATTCCATTCTTTCACTCGCTTTTTATTCATTTTTGCCATTAAAGACCTGAAGATGATTCCGGAGAGAATCGAAAACGTTAGTCAAACACACGGATCCTACATTAATTCATTCCATTTCAACGTCAAAAAAGATCATTCGACGAATGGAAAAAATAAAAGGAATCACTAAACAAAAGAGTTCTGTCGTTTTCAACAACACATGCATTAATATATATATATATATATATATATATATATATATATATATATATATATATATATATATATATATATATATATATATATATATATATAGGTGTGTTAAAATATATGGTTTTGCATAAATTTTCTATTCTTTTTATATATACCAACCTTTTCAAAGTGTAAGCTCGATATTTGTCAACAACAGAGCAAATATAAATACACAACAGTTTGTTACATTCCAAAAGCTAAGATTTTTATTAATCTTACCGATCATTTTTTTTCAAAACAAAAAACTTGGTAGAATTACCGTAACCCCATGAAGGTTTTTTGTTTTGAAAAAAATGATCGGTAAGATGAATTTTTGAATGCAGTAAATTGTTTATATATATATATATATATATATATATATATATATATATATATATATATATATATATATATATGTTATGGTTGATACTATACGTACAGTGATAATTGGTGTAGTCATATTAGTACTGGCTGTTTCAAAGAATGCAGAAGATCCGGCGTATTTTTTATTTTAGATCGCCTGTATAAATATGATTATCGAATTATCACTGTACGTACAGTATTATCTATAATACAGTTATTACCCTCTTACAGAATAACCGAGCCCCCCTCTGTCCTTATTTCTCCTAATCAGCACACACGGATATATATATATATATATATATATATATATATATATATATATATATATATATATATATATATATATATATGTAGATGGATGAAAAGGAATTAGAAAAGCAAAAGTCAAATCTTTTTCAATTCAGTTGCTCATAGCAAGGTATATTCCGCAAAAGGCAATTTATTCAAGTTAAATTTTTCCTTAAGCCAGGCTTTTCAAAGATCAAAATACTTATATATATATATATATATATATATATATATATATATATATATATATATATATTACGGAAGATCAAAACAACATCAGTACCGTCGGTTTCAAATCTAAACAAAGGGGACCTATAATTGGTCTCCTTTACCGGACTATCTTCAGCCTTTTGTTATGCCTCATGAGATTATAAACAGAGGCCGAAGAGAGTCTGCTAAAAGAGACCAATTATAGATCTCCTGTGTTTGGATTTGAAACCGACGGTATCGATGTGTTTCTGATCTTCTGTAATACATATATCAATAAATATTACGCACTGCTTAGGTTCTTATCCACTAACTTTACACCCCCCACATATATATATATATATATATATATATATATATATATATATATATATATATATATATATATATATATATGAAGAAGAATGGAAAGGAATTAGAGAAAGCAAAAGCCAAATCAAAAAGTTAAATTTAACTTAAGCCAGGAAAATTTTCCTTGAATAAATTGCCTTTCTGCGGAATATACCTTGCTTTGAACTTTTGAATTGAATTTTCATTTGGATTTTGCTTTCTCTAATTCCTTTCCATTCTTCTTCATTTCTACCTGCTCTATCCTGGATATTGAGCTGTATACTCTTCACAATAGGTTTTTACCTTTCCTAAAAGTTCGCTTTTAGTACACCTCTTTATATATATATATATATATATATATATATATATATATATATATATATATATATATATATATATATCACTGTGTAGCTATATAGATTTACACAAACACAAATCCACAAATCGTACATTTAAAACAGCTTACACACGAACACATATTTACGCACCTGAACAAGTAAACATGTATATACAAACTGAACACACATATTTCATATAAGAAACTGAAGATATGTTATGTATATTCGTATGTTTGCTCGCGCTATAACTCCAGAGCGACCTGGCCGATTCTAATGAGATTCGAAATTGGGAATAAATGTATGTAATATCAACCACATATTCCATGTTCGGGTTCGCCGAAACACTTTTTACCACGGATTTTCATGAAATTAAAAGTACATGTAAATGGTATCTAAGGTGACTAAAAGATGCAACCCATGAAATCGTTACTAACATTCACAATCCGTTCTGTTATCCAACCATATTACAAATAAACTTCAGTCTATGCCTGGCTTGTCCACAAAGTTTCAGTCATGAATGTCCAACAGTCTTTCTTTTATCGCTGTCCAATGATGATCACACCTGAATACGACGTGCAAAATTGTCAATAATTAACGCAATCCTGTCTTGGCACTGAGCAAATTATGGACATGATGACTCTCTTCAGTTCAGGAATGGTCTGGGGATTGTTTGATATATATATAATGGTTGAGATAATACCACAGATACAAATCTGGGAGGTTAAGGTCCGGTGAGTGTGAAACCCATTCAGGATTACATCGCCTTGTTCCCGTGCATCATTGAATAAAAGCTCTCGGACGTTAATGATTGAAACATGGTGGACAAGGCATGCATATACTGAAGTTTATTTGTACCAAATATGATTGGATTCTAGAAAGTATTGTAAATTCTATTAACGATTCTATGGGTGCCATTTTGTTTTTCTCACTCAGAAATTGTACAAATTCCGGATACTTGAACACTTTTCAATCATTTTTGAATTCGGAGACTTAATTCATTAATATTATACTTTACTAACGCAAAATCGTGTTGGCTCTATTTAGCTTTTCCCATAGCTTTTTGCATAACTTTACGGTATTTTTGGATCCTTGAACTTATTCAGTATTATGAATACGATGTAGAATGTATACTCCAGCTATGATTAAAAACGGTTTAATATTTTAAAGATAGATTTATAATAACTTTTTTTTTACTGAAAGTAAAGTTATTTCGAGTATATTATTTCCGATTTCGTTACCATAGTCTCTTCTTTAAAGCTGGGTAAAGAGAGCGAGCGGGTAGTTAGCACTACAGGTTGGATAGGCTCGTTTGTGGATCGCACTGAATTCGTCCTCATATCTGGCTTTTTGGTGTTTCTGAATTTCAGGCCTTCATTTTTTATTTTTACAGGCAGGACATGTGCACACTTAGCCTGATTCGGGATGTTGTCCCCTCATGTGTTACCCATAATACATTATGCTGTTCGTTACACAAGTCACCGAGGGATAATTTTTACCTTTCATAAAACATCGGATATATAGCCTAGTCTGCCACAAGTCAGTCATTGTTATAGAAATGTTCCGCTGAGTAAAGCTCTTTAAAAGGATGTTAGGAATGTCAGTTTTGAGTGTATAATTACTCTTTACAGATACAACATTTTCGTATGCCCATAATATATGCGCTGTATCCAGATGATGACTTATGCGAGTCGAAAGCGTTAATTGAAATAAATCGGAACTTTTGTAGCAGACCCACCCCCACAAAACAGACAAAATGCGAGTTGTAATAAAAAAAAAAAAACGTTTTAATACTTACTGAAGCAGATGGCTTCTATTCACGCCGTTTAGTATTATTGACAGGCGGTTAGACAGGAGGTAAGGTAACCCTAACCCTAACCCTCTAAGAGGAAACGTCAGAATGATAAATTAAAAACTAAGAAAATCGAATGAGATATGAGGGGAAAATTGTTTAAGTTGGAGAAAACGATTGAGAGAAAAACAAACAAAAAAACACGTAAATCTCTCAATATATATATATGTATATATATACCCTATATATATATATATATGTATATATACATATACCTATATATATACACTATATATATATATACCCTATATATATACCCTATATATATACCCTATATATATACACCCTATATATATATATATATACATATATATATATACCCTATATATATATATACTCTATATGTATATTCCCTATATATATACCCTATAAATATATATATATATATATATATATATATACACCTATATATACCCTATATATACCCTATATATATACACACCCTATATATATACCCTATATATATACCCTATATATATATATATATATATATATATATACACCCTATATATATACCCTATATATATATATATTCCCTATATATAAATTATATACCCTATATATATACCCTATATATATATATATTCCCTATATATATATACCCTATATATATACCCTATATATAAACCCTATATATATATACACCCTATATATATATATATATATATATATATATATATATATATATATATATATATATATATATATATATATATACTCTTTTTGAAAAGTTAACGCATTAGTAGAAGTGCACCATGGCCAATAAAATGCCTGTTTTATAAAAGGTCAAAATGAGCCGTCAGGATTCCCCGGTAGGGAGGCTTCAGGCGATTAGCAGTAAACCAACCCTCTAGCAAAGAGAGAAGACAAGGCCTGGGATGGTGGACCACCGAAGACTGAACATAAGCATAGCTCAGCTCGACAGAAGTAAGGCCACTGTCGGACTTATAGCTAATTAAACATCTTTCATGTCGTTTAGTATTTGCATAAAAAGATATTTTCTCATATATTTGAGCTTCCACATAAATGCGCACATAGTAGTGTCTATCGTCCCGCGAGGCGTTCCACAGAGGTGTTTATTATGTCTTTTGTACAGCCTAACACAAACTCTTACCTATCGCATGGCTGGACAAAACTTACAAAAGTTGATCAAGGGCGCATGTGCGCACTGCACATGACATGCTGGGTTATTATTATTATTTTTTTTTGCCAAACTCATATTTCCATTATTTGCTGGAGTCTTCTACAAAAGAACCAATAATTTTACATAATATGAATTTTTATGTTTCGTTATAATTAATTTCAAAGAATTTAGACAAAAATGTTAGATCCTTGATAAAGTTGATAAAGAAAACGCAATGGCTACAAAGCGTCTTTTTTTGCAACAACATTTTTTTTTTTATGTTCTTAGCGAATTTGCCGGTTTGTTGGCCTGTCACGTTTCAGTTTAAAATAATGTCTAACGCACAGATTGAATGGACGCATCTTAATTTAGATGCGGCCAAATATTTATACACGAGGCTCTGGCCGTCGGTTAGTCTGTCACGCTTAACTTTTGTCAGTCAGTCAGTCACGCTTAAGTTTGGCATTTTCAATGGTGAAAACGTACAGACTTGCCGCAAAAGAATTTAGACTCTAAAAATGCTTCAAATCTTCAGATGTATTGTTGTTTTTGTTTGTTACGCGAGTCGAAAGTCGTGCCTGAGGATTGTCTGAAGTCCTCTTCGTTGGTCGCAGCTATTTGCTAACCTGCAGGATTGCAGGTTTTTACCCCCTGACACCGAGAGCAGCAAGGCTCATCGGTTGCATACAAAGTCGGGGGAGGTTTGGCCCAGAACACACAAAAGAATGGCACCAAAGCAACATTGCCCTTGTCACTCTATTAATTTGCGGTTCCGCATCTGACACGTCTGTGCTTGCCACACGCAGAGACAACCGGCGGACAACGGATCCGTATGCAGACTCCTCCTTGATTTTCACCAGAACCCTGTTAGCCGGGTAACTTTTAAACAACCACGTTGCCATCGCTTCTACCACGGTGAGGAAAGGTTAGACTACTTGGAGGGGAGTAAGTGATCTACGGCATATCAACCATCGTTGGGTCATTTTAAGCCGAACCGAAATCGTTCATGTTTTTTTTTTGTATACGATTGATTTGTAGATTAATTGGAATTTGAAAATAGGTTTTCCTACATACAACACCTGGTCTTCCGAAATGATCACCCATTTAGTATTGGCCAGGCTTGATCTCGCTTAACTTCGGAGATCTTACAGAAACTGGAATGTCAATGTGATTCTAGCCCTAGACACTGATGTGAAATGCTTCGTTTCTGAATATTTTATATGATGATTGATAATTTGTATTATTTATATTAGTTGGACTACTGTTCTAATCGTGGATGTTATTCTCACAACGTTTCGATCAATGGAACCCCCGACCTTCTTCAGGTATGTCCACATGAACCCCTGCTAAGTAATGATAAATTCTAAGTTACAATCTTCCATAGGTTAAAGGTCAAATTTGCAGTAAAAATGATACAAAGGATACAATTAAGAATTACTTCTACCCGGTCATGGCTGACAGAACGAGAACAATCTACCCCCGTGTTAATACATTTACTAAAGGATTTAGTTCAAAATTTAGTAGAGATTCCCGAGTTCGACATAAATATTCGGATCTAAAAAAGGTCGGAGATTACATCGGCCGAAATGTTGTGAGAATAACATTCAAGATGAGAGCAGTAGTTCGAGTAATCCAAATAATACATGGAATGCTTTTCGCTAAATTAGTTTTATTCCACAATGATTAATTATTACTTTCGTTCTCATTATCATCTAGTTACAATATACGTAAGTGTTGATTTACGAAGATCAGACATTTATAGTTACGGATGACAAGAATAACCTATACTTTTCTCCATCTCTCCTGAATATTAGCACAGTCTAATAATAATAATAATAATAATAATAATAATAATAATAATAATAATAATAATAATAATAATAATAATAATAACTCATTGAATACGGAAGCCAACCCACATAAACCACAAATACTGACCAGCCACAAGGAAGGCACAATAGAAATTAAGAAATAAATGAATAAAGAATAAAATAAAAAAAATAAAAAAATAGAAAGAACCCCTCGCAAATCAAAGCCAACCGATACTGCAAGAGATCGCATAAGCTACATCCTCCAAAAGATGGCACTAGCCTCGGCTGATACCACACAACATAGCCGTGAAGAGTCAAGGAGGATGGAAAGGCCGAGGAGGGAGAGCACTAACCAGACCTCCACTCGAAGGGTGCGGATAGTACTGAGACCTCGGGGAGGCTTATTGCCATCTAAATCTCAGCTCACCAATGGTTGTTGCCAGCGAGAGATCAATGGTAGGCGGCTGTTGCGATAACAAAAATTATTTGCAATGATTATCAAAAATGGCGGAGAATACTGGAAATCTAGGGAGACTTGTTACTACTCAGACTCCAGGGAATACCATCGGTTACTGCCAGTGAGCAATCCCTCATAACGACTCGTGTAAGAACGCTTAATGAGTAAATAATAATAATAATAATAATAATAATAATAATAATAATAATAATAATAATAATAATAATAATAATAATGGCTTATTGCCAATAATATGGCTTATTGCCACCCAAATCCCAGAGAAGACCAATTGTCCTTACCAGCGAGAAATCAATGGTAAGGGGCTGTTGCGATACCGCATCGTTATCGAAAAGAGGTGAAGAATACTGGAAGTCTGGGGAGACTTGTTGTCACTCAGACTCCAGGAAATACCACTGGTTATCGTCGGTGAGCAATCACTGACGATGATCTGTGTGAGAACTTCTAGTGAGTACACATAACAACAATAACAACAACAACAATGATAATAATGATAATAATAATAAGTTATTTATAAACATCAGACTATCATAGTAAAAGATGACCCAATTAATCTATAACGTTTATCCACCTCTCCTAAATACTAACCCTAACCCATATAAGCATTTGTTTATGAACAATCAGATTTTCACAGTTACGGAAGGCCAGCATAATCTATAATTGTGCCCCATCTCTACTAAACACTAATCCAGTCTAATAATAATTTATGCAATAATGTATTCATGAAAACCAGCTATTTATAGTTACGGATAACTCCCTGTTTCTATCTCTCCTAAACATTAACCCAGTCTACTAATAATCTCTACAAACATTTATTTATGAAAAGCAAATTTATATACGTATATGTACGTTCAAGTGACCAAAAGAAGCTATGCTTTCATCAGTCACTCCTAAACAATAGCCACATTTAATAATACTAAACCAGCCGTGACAATGAGCCTAGAATATATAATCTAGATGTAAATAAGTGACGCCAAGACAAGCGTCCATAAATCCGTCAGGTAGAAATACAAAAAAAAAAAAAAAGCAACAAAAAGGCCTTCCGTCACTAAAAACTCTAAATTTCATAAGTAAATGGTTATAGGACCTGTCTATCTATCTATTTATCTATGTCACTTCGAATCGGTATGTCGATTCATTAATGAAGCAACTACTTATTTTCAAATGTTATTTTTTCATGTTGGAACTGGGCGTATTCGATATGGCAAACGAAGTGCCTGAGCCAAATCAGGCGAATGTCCAATCGCGGCTTCATCCTACCGAGAGAATCAAGCTCGCCAGGTAATGTTTCGTCCACAATCAAACGGTCAATTCGCCTTTTTGTTTCTTCTTCGTTCTAATAGTCCTTCGTAGACTGTGCCGCCATGTCTTTTCTTTTTAATTCTCTCTTACTCTTCGGATTTGGTTCAAATAGGAGCGACTCTAATCTCGAAGAACACGCACAAGTCCATGCTTAAAATGTGTCCATGCAATCTGTGCGTTTTGCGATACACAAATGCTATTTTAAACTTCAGCAGGACTAACTGACAGAAAGACAGAAATGTGCTGCATCCATTGATTCACCCACCGTCGTCGTCATCTTCATTCGTCCACTCAACAGGACGCCATATTTGGTGACACCACGCGCTTCGTCTGCCGAGATCTCAATAACAAACAGCATGGAAGATGTGGCGCAATGTGACGCAATGGTGGGGATAGAAAGCCCAGCGCAATAGAGGCAGTGAACTCTGGCCTCGCCAAAAATGCCCGAGCAGTCTCGTCGGCATTCCTCAGTAGGGGATCCTCAGGCGGTTAGCAATAAGATAACTGCTTTCCAAAGTGAGAAGGTAAAGTCTGGGAGAGTGGACCTCTTAGGACTGCACAGAACAATAACCCTAACCCTAACCCTAACCCCTAACCCTAACCCTAACCCTAACCCTAACAATAACCCTAACCCTAACCCTAACCTCAACCCTAACCTCAACCCTAACCCGAACCCGAACCCTAACCCTAACCCGACAATATGTCCCACATTATTAGTCTCCACCATTTCTCGGTCATAATGCTGATCTCCCATCTCCCAAACAGATCCAATCTTGCCGACCCAATCCTTACTCTTATCTCTAAACCAGTCTTAATCAGTATACCAATATTATTACTCCCATAAGCCTTCACTATCCCTTAGTTAATAATGTTAAATCCCGAATACAAATCATTCAATAACCCTGCAGAGTTACTGCCCTTAGACCGCCTGGAGAATGTCTTAAATTCCTTTGGGATTGATTTAAAGTCCTTTAATTCAGGATTTAATTTTGTATTTAATGTTGTTCCTTTAACCTTTTTATCTCGTCATAAGTATAATCCTTAAACCCATTTTATCTCCCTAATTTCTTAAGAAGACACATCATTAAACCCCAAAACAGTAACGGCCAAATATACGCTACTAATAAATACTGGCTCACGGGATTTATATAAAAAATTTTAAATTTTATTTTTTAATTTTTTATATCTCTTTAAATCTTCTCCAGTTTTAAATCTCAACTGTTACTTTCACCCCCCTATTTTTCAAACTTTAGTAAACCTTATTAAACCTTCCTTACACTAAATTTAAACAAACATACATAACACTCTAAGCAAATCACGCGTCCAAACGAGAGTGACACGTGACTTCACATTTCCGAAACAGATGACAACAGAAGCTGAAGAGAGCTGGATGGCTAAGTCCTTCTGTGCTTGAAACCGACAGTACGAATGTTGTACTAATTTTTCTGTACCAATATATATATATATATATATATATATATATATATATATATATATATATATATATATATATATATATATATATATAACATAACAAGACTTATTGTACAACTAACCCTAAATCTGGGGTGGTTTCCAGTCGGATTAGGGTAAGCTATTTTAAAAATCTTTTCACTCTGAAATAAATGAAAGAAAAAAAAAAGCGACGGTCATTTTGTTTGATGAAAGTAACGACGTAAATTTTGAAATACCAAAACTTACAAATAATTTCCAAAAGTTTAAAACAACAGATCGATAGAATATTAAATTTTTCTGTCGTTTGGTAACAGTTATTTGTTGTATATTTTTTTATCCCCCCTTTTTTGTTATTAACTATTGCCAAGATTTCGTTTTCATTTTTTATTGAAAAATACGAAAACTAAGATTTCCTGTTGAAGTGAACAGTAAAATTCAATTATGAAAACATAAGATTATTTAATTATTTTCCTTTTAATAAAGTTATACATTTTCTTTACCTTTCTGTATGTTCAAACTTGACAGCGCGTGATTCATTTCTAAAATTACTAGAAAAAAGAAAGTGACCCGTTGGCTCACCTACTGAACTCGGGTTAGATTGATTGAATCACGAAAATACAGTTAAATATAAAACATAAAAGAACAAAATCCAAAATTAGTCTCTTTCTGCTCGCTATGTATCCCTCTATTTCTCTCCACAGCTACGGATGAAATAATATTACTACTATGCTGATATTCCCTTTTGTTTATAATGGACTATTCCACTATTTTTTATTCTTTCATTTTTTAAAATTACCTTTTACTGTCAATACACTAAGAGTGAGATTGACGGAAGCGAGGGTGATAAACGCCGTATTAAAAAGGGATAGGGTGGGTAACAAACACACAGTGAGAGAGGGTGAGAGTGATAGAAAGACACTTCGTGAATTAATTATAAATTGCGGCAAATTAGAATTATTACTATGCAATGTTTTCAAACAAAATTCAATCCCAAAATTGAGGAATATTTTAACCTGTAATTTGTGCCATGCAAGTATATAGGGAAGAAGCTTTAGGGAAACAAACGTTGATTCACTCAGCTTTAATATAGCAATAGATTTAATTTGACCCTTTGGCTTGGAGTAAAGTGTAGTATCTGTTCTGATACTACACTTCATTTTGTACATCCTCGATCAGTGAAGGAGAAATCCTTCTAGACTGAGGATTACATTTTTTTTCCAACCAAGAGTGCTAATTTTGGGGAGCTGGATTTTACTCATTAAAACCGACCTTGTGTCTGACTTTACACTCGCGGGGAAGCACCTGCGTTCTACTAAGTTATGCAATGAACAAAATAAATAATAATAAAAAAAAATGTCGTATTTTTTTACGGCGCGAGAACATTAGTTTAGAATTAAAATACAAGCACACATTTGATATACACTGCAATTACAACCTCTAGTTAAATATCTATGTACAATACCGCCCAAAATTAAGGAACAAAAATCTTCTCGATCTAAACAAAATTATATATTAATTTTTGTGAAAATTTCACTGGCATTTACTCTAGTATTTACGCGTACAAGTGGTGATGTACCCTGCCATGATATCATGCCGAAAACTATCATACTACCTCCACCAAATTTAACAGTTTTTTTTAATGCAGCTAGGATCCAAACTTTCGCTTTTTCTTCTTCTTACAAATTGTTTTCCATCACTGCCAAATACATTAAATTTCGATTCGTCACTGAAATAAACTTATGTAGTTGGAATTTTACCGAGATTTTCAGATTAATTAAAATAATATTTTTAAAGTTATCCACCATTTTACAGATTTCAAGTGTCCAAAATTAAGGAACAAAATATCATTTGTAACTAAATCACATTAAACAGACAAAAGAGATTTAGAATTTGGTACTTCCACCTTTGTTTTCAATAACTGTTGCGCATCTACGACTGCAGGATTTCACTAAATCTTGACATTGGGCCACAGTTATCTTGGCCTATTCATCTTTCAGTTTCAGCCACAAGTCTTCGATGTTTTCCGGATTCTTTGCCGTAACATTCTGCCCTAGAGTCTTCCATAAGTGTTCTATAGGGTTCATGTCACGACTCTGAGCAGGCCATTCCATTACCTCTACTTCCTGATCAGCCAGATAAAGTCCAACTACATAATTTACATATGTAGTGAAATTTTCACAAATATTAAAATATAATTTATTTGAGATTAGGGCGATTTTATTTTTGTTTAATTTTGGACGGTACTGTATAATGGAGTATCTTTCTGTCTGAACCCGAACCTACACTATTACTTCTATTAATTGTACAATTGTACTATCTTTTTTGCTCAATTCAGTGAGAGAGTAGTGTAGTATCTGTTCTGTAGTGATGATACAATCATCCCAGGCACTACCTCTTTTTATTTGGAGGTAGTGTAGTATCTGTTCTGTTGTCATGATACCATCTTCCCAGGCATTATCTTCTCCTTTAGGGAGGTAATATAGTATCTATTTTGTTGTCATGTTACCATCTTCCTAGACATTACCTCCTCCTTTGAGAGTAGTGTTGTATATGTTTGTTCGTCGTGATACTATCCTCACAGGCTAGCGACAATATGCGACCTGGGGGAGTAATAATAACAGCGTTGCAGAAAGGTAACCAATTCCTGTTTACTAGTTCGAAATTAGCAAAAGCAAAACGTACATTCCTATGAATCAGCTACGACTTTTAACCAGCTCCATTCTTTGGTCTCCCCAGTACTTTTCTAGAATCAGGTACTTACACGTATCTACCTCCCTCCCACTGCGTGAAGATGTGGCACAAGGCCGGAAGATGAGGATGATAGACCAGCGCACTAGAGGCAGCGCTCTCTAGCCCTACAACAATGCCTGAGCAGCCCCGTCGACATTCCCTCAGACAATTGCCCATAAACCAACCCCTTCTCAATAAGATAAGGTAAAATATAGGATGATGGACTTCCTATAGCTAACTAGGACAGATACCCCATCCCGACAAAGCAGGACCAGAAGAATTCACAAAGGTCCACCCTCTGTCGGACTGATTGTCGAGGACGTATTCTCTGCTGGTATTAATGTATCGTAATTAAAAATCGATTATTCCAACTCAGGTACTTACAGGATAGACCATGTGAAGATTGGCAACATTTATATTCAAAGTTAAAATGAAACCGATAGGATTCGAACTTGGCACTCCAGGCCGTCACTCCACGTCGGTATCTACTCAGCAGATAGCATGAATACATTTACTGATACAGGTGCACATATAAAACCGACTTCACAATCTAGTGGGAGATGATCTCTTCTCTTCCCTGCAGTTCTTTTATTACAGAAGAGGCGTTACTAGTCTTTCGCTACTCTATCGTTTATTTCCTATGGAAGATGCTCGACGGAACCCCATCTCCGGTTCCTCTCGGTAAAACATGCACAGCAAGAACTCATCTTTTTATCACAACTGCAAAAAAATTCCTTTCTTCATTTATGTACCGAAGATCAAACAGAATTTCAATAAACAGAGTTTTATTCTTTCAAGAACTTTACATCTGTGGAACACATTGCCACGGGACTACCTTCCTGCAGGCTACAAAAGGGTCGTCTTCAAGTGCAATGTTAATAAATATTTGTTCAGTCATCATCTTACGTAATCAAATGCTGTCAATTCCATCCATCGTTTTCAATCCTCTCATAGTATTGTTCGTCATCTACCTGACGATGATCTCATTAACTCTTATACTCGCGTGGCCTTTGGCCTTGGTTGTTGATGACTCCTGCGTATAAAAATAACAGCAATTACACTTATGGGTCATATTACACAAAACTTCTATCGGATTTCGGGATAATTAACAGGATTAGTATCGCATAGAAATCGATGAAACACCAATCTTTTCATTCTATTTATATACTGTCAACCAACAAAGATTTAGAAAGTATTCAATACAACAGTGTTATAAATATACTGGAATGACCCATGGAAATTCCACGGTTGTTTTCTTCATGTAGAATTTACTGTTAATGTTCTCTTGAGATAATAAATGTTTGTAACGTTTAATAATATTAAATAATTAATTGTTTGCCCCTTTTTTTTATACCCCCTCTCTTTACTTATAATATTTCTATTTTGGCTGGTGAATATTTCTTTTTCTGTCATTTCCAATATGTAACTGTCCCACTAGCATTCTGAAGAAGTCAGGAGGTCGAAATAAATTATAAATGCTGACAGTTGCAATGTGTTTGTAAATTTTGTCTTTCTATATTCTATTCTTGCTCTGTTTTCTACATTGAGCTCTCTTGGATTTCTTACCAAAAGTATTCACTTTAACACACACACACACACACACACACTATATATATATATATATATATATATATATATATATATATATATATACATACACACATACGCATACATATATTTACACATCTATACAAATACACAGACGCACATATATCCATATATATGCACATAGCTGATGACGGACACCGGCTCTGGGATTGAGCTAAAACTATGTATAGATCTAAGTACACTAAAAAAAATAGATTAAGAATTAACTTCGAATATAAATGACAAATAGGTACATTACCGAATCAATCGGTCAGGTGCATTTTAAAAACATATGGATATGTATGCTGTGAATCCCAGTACATACGCACGCATACACATGCACATTTACTTACCCGCACACATACACGTACCAGGTTTCTTTTTAAAACCTTTACTAAATATGGATAGATTTGAACATGGGCCCAACATTATCAGAGTTCAAATGTAATGGCATAATCTCCCGGTACAATAAACCATTTACATCTTCTTTGTTTGTGTGTATGCATCTATATACACACAATCATTCCTGAATACACATCTATACTCCCTCTACATAGTACTCCCTCCTAGACATATATACATTCAGCTTAGCACGAACGTACACACTGTGACATCTACTTTGCCCATAAATATTAAACCGGTATACTAGTGCGATTATTTTAATTACCAGGTATGCTAATTTACATGCAAATAATTAAAAGTTACAATTTAAATTAAAAAAATTAAATATAATTAAATTTTCAAAGTTAACTTAAAACGCCTGAAATCAAAATGACAAATATTAAAATAATAAGAAAATTTAATAAATAATGAAAAAAAAATCAACAATCAAAAAGAATAATAAAAAAATAAACATATATAAAAATAAAATAAACGGTGTATGGAGGGAAGGGGTTGGTAGTAGATTTGTTTTTGCGCAATTAATACTGGTTTCTCAAAATCTGCTCAGTATATGTTCTTTGAAGTGCTTGCAGTTAAGCGTGGTTTCATACCTAACATGAAGTAATTCGTCTTTGTCCTTAAATATTATAATCTCAAGTTTCTCAGTAAGAAATAATACAAAAGGCGAATTTAAGGACCCACAGATCTTGTCTTTCTTAATTATTTCCCATATGTTTTTGTCCCTAATTAATTTCCAGAAATGCTGTGATAGTGAACTATGCTTCTTATATCTTTCATGTCTGAATGTTAATCTATGTCCGTAAAACCTGTCTTTAAACTTCATTGACGTGATCCCTATATAGAACTTTTCCACTTCTGGATTCTCTACTGTGTATATGGTATATCATTGAGGTAGTAAGAGAATTGTTTTGTAAGGGACATTCATTTGGTCTTTGCCAATTACAATTATTTGTAGTTCTCTCATTATTTGTATCGATGTTTGTGTCATTGTATTTTAGTATTTTGTTGATATGTTTATTCATAGGTCGTCGGTACAGCTAACGCTAAATTTTAATGTGTTTTTATTAAATATTTTGTGCAGTGCGCTACCTGGTGGAAAGTGTTTGTTTATAAAGTATAAATATTTATTGCCCATTCTGATTTATTACATTAGACTGAAGGGGGGTGGGGAGTGTAAACAAAATCATAACACGACCGCGATTTTTGTATTGGTTTTTATATTTTTATACTTTATATCGGCGTTGTGTATCCACTATTTTTAGGGCTGTGTTGTAAATTTTTTTATGATTATTAAACATTGTTTCGTCCGAAGACTTGTTATTAATTCTACTTTATATAGACTATTGTCTGTGTGCTTAATTATGGAGGGTGTTGGGGTTTATCGTGAATGCACACATATGGGGTTGAAATTTTCTTTCATAAATGGTTAATATTTATTTGTTATTAGGTTAAATAAGACATCTAGAAAATGTAATTGTTTAATGTTACTAGCAATTTCAAATTTAAGTCCTGGTTTCTTCATCTCCTTATGTATTATAGTTCTAATTCGGTCGTATTTAGTCTTAGTTGGGTCTCCAACTATAATTAAACCATCGTTCCTATATAGTCCTATATACCTTATATTTATATTATTATTGTCTGTGATATTGCGAAATATATATATATATATATATATATATATATATATATATATATATATATATATACAGTCTTACTAAGTTCGATGTTGCTGTGGAGTCCAGCGACCCATAGAGACATTGAAAGATCCAGTTTGTTTATTCTTAGTCCATTGTTCTAATAAGGACGGTTGTGCGACAGTTCTTAGGATATTAATTACATTCCCAAAAATATTCGTGGAATTCTTAGTAAATTATATTGCTTGTTCAAAAAGAACTTTTGTGATGGCCAGGTAGTATTTCATAATATCGAACTGAGTTAATGCGAATTTGATTTTATTAGTAATTCCTGTGACCCATTTAACTATATACATGGTATTAGTCTATTGGTTTAAATTATAAAATTATTAAATTATCATTGACTTGTAGATTAATTTTTTGTTAGTATTCTTTTGCTTATCCTTCCAATTTCTGGTTGGGTTGGGTTTATTAGTCCAGTGGAAGGTTTTGTATGGAAGTCCGATTTGTGGCTTTTTAGTAAAATGTACGTTTTATTTTCATTTAGTTTATCCAACTTCTCGCTTATTTATATTTTATCGGTAATTGTTTTACTTTCTCTATTTCGATTAGGTGTTATTTGTTTTTGCTATTTCTTCATTAGGTTCTTCTTAATCATGTTTTTGTATTCTTTTTTTACTGAGTTCATAAAAGTTTCTTGTTTTATCCGCTTTCCCAAGAATGTTTTTAGTTTTTCTGACGATTCCATCCAGTTTCATTTTAAATGGGTTCTAGTTTTTGTTTAGCTATGTCCTGTTAATCCTTCTCGAACTGTTCTAGTTGCATAATGACTGGAGCAGGATATAATCTTTTAACTCCTTTTCTCTCCATACCTTTTTTATTATATACTAGCGGAACCCGTGACGTCGAATAAAAAAGAAACGGCCTATTGTTGCTTCTCTCTCCCCCCCCCCTATATCGTGTTGGCGAATGCTATAAATTAAAAAAAAGAAAAAAGTGGTAGAGTAGAATCGAACGCTGAAAATGGCGATCATGAAACCTGCCTTCCTAACGACTGCGCCACTGTTTCGAGTTAAACATTCATGTGAAAATAGGTCAATTAAGCTAAGCTTTATTATCGGCATGCGTATTATGTTAAGATTCAGCAATGACACGGTTTATGTCATTTGTAAATGATGAAAATGACTGGATTTGGGCAAGTTTTCTATAATATGCGTGTTTAAGGTGTATGATTTTTAAAATGTAAATGTATCGGCGTCTACCAGTATCTTGGTGCTTATTGAATTAAATAGGAAGTCGATCCGATCAAGGAATTGTAGTCGCCATGTTGAATGAATAAATGTTGCAGGAACTGTGTTCGTTAATTTCATTCGCTTAATTCCGGAATGAATGTAGAAGTCATAGGTAGAATTTGAAATAACGTAATCTGATATTCGCGGAAAATAATCGGAGTGAACGGGAGCGGTCATTAAGTCTTTGCGTATTGCTTTATATTATGTAGTAAATTAATACCAGGAAAATAATAAATAAGAACTGGGTGTTTTGTGAAAATTAAACTGTGCTTATTAGTTCCCGGTGTCGATGAGTAGAGTGACAGTACAGAATTGTTAG
>OY744529.1:6347700-6360200 GCA_963556195.1 Sepiola atlantica
AAGGTTTAATTAAACATCTATAGATTATCCTATAAAATGGACAGGGTTCACAGCAATGAGTTACGATAACCAGAATGTTATGGCAAAACAAGGAGGACACTACTTACAAAAATTTCTAAGGAAAGTTATTCACCTCAAAATCTGAAAGTAGTAATTAAAACTTCTTATTTTAATGTCTCACTAATGACTTGTTATCATCAAGAATCCATCCCAAAGAGTATTCTTTCTTTTTGCAGTATAGAAAAGAGAAAAGGCACTCCCCGGATCCCCATGCTCCACTATAAAAGAAAAACTCAAAAATTAAAAAAATCATTTTATTCTTCAAAAAGTTTGTACACAATGGTATTGCAGAAACAGTGAGTCCTGTGTTTCTAATGATCAATTACCTTTTCTAACTGATTATAAAGCACAAACAACAAACTCCTGTATTTAAAAAGAAAATGAGTTTACCTTTTACAATAAATTAGAAAAAAAGCTTTGACATATATATTCGCACCATATCACAGAATCAACGAATCCTTTGTTTCTAATGATCAATTATTTTTCACTGATCAACAAATATTTTTACTGATGAAAATTTAGAAATAAAAGCTTCAAAATCCATATTTATACCATGCTGCAAAATGAACAAACAGATTAATTCAATAATAAAACTATTTTGACTTCAACATGTATTTTGCACCAGGCTCTTGCAGAAATAATTAGTTCATTTGTTCTTACAGATCAATAATTATTTATAATTGATCAGACTGCTAAACTTTCAAGATAATTTCAAAACCTTTAGTGCTGGTTCTTTACTTGACTTGGGAGACTGAAACAAACAATAATTCTTGAAAAATATATTTGATAATATAATTCCATGCACTCTCTTTGTATTGAAATGATACATTTCAGACACCAACATGAAAATTTTTGTTAAAGAATTTCTGCAAACCTTTGGTTTGATAGCATTGAACATTATGAAACAGGAAAACACCCACTGAACAGTGGTATCCAGTGGAACTTTTAAATCATCATGATCTATTTCTTTCAAAACACTTCCATACACATGATGATAAAAAGCAGTATCATTGAATATTTCCTCCTCTGTAAGACAATCTTTTCGTGTGACACATATCACATTTGAACAAACTGTTTCTCTGTTTGATATCATCAACTGGTGCGGATCCTTTTTTTCTTTTTAACCACAATATACAAGTAATGATCTTTTGACATAAGTACAAATTCTCAAAAAAAACTCCAACATTGAAATAAAAATTCTTTATTGAAATATGCATTTGCCTTTGTTTATTAAAAATTACCTGTCTCTTCATTTATAGGAATTTGTCAATAATTGTAAAATTTATCAATTAGCTCATTGTGGTTTTTATTATTTAGTATGTAAAACACATAAAAACATCAAACTAATCTCACAGAGGAATTTTACCTTTGTTTGCAACTTCTATATCGAATATTTAAGAAAATTCACATGGCCCCCAGTAAAAGACCCCAGTTGCACGATTGCCTGGCCTGTAGTAGGGATGGCCATGGTTGGATCCAAATAGCGACCAAAGGATTATAAAAGACATAACGTTTGAAAAGTCAATGGAGATGAAGGAATATTTGGGATGGGCCATAAAGATAAAAATATATGAACTCCATCACGGAAAGACATACACGGTGTGTGAATATGTATGTATATGCGCACACGTGTACGAATCCATATGTATTTAGATATTAAGTTATGTGTGACTATATAGATAAATAACTCTCTGAGCGCATACATACCTTGCCTCCTCCACTATTTCTTACTCCCTAACTAAAACGTCAAATGTAAAAATGTAATTCATCTATTCCTTTATGGCCGGAAGAAGCTGGATTTTGAATAAAGTCGCTGCAAAAACACGTATGTAGCTAATAATGTTTGTATAAATAAAAAAAATACTATAATACAGTGATACCTGTTATTGAACACTATCTTATAAATATTGCAGTTTCATTGGATAAACATCTAGGAAACAACACGCATACAAGTACTATATATATATATATATATATATATATATATATATATATATATATATATATATATAAAAATACACATTGACATTTATTATAGAGTGCGGAGGATAAATAAAGCGAATATGTTTCTTCTGTATTGACTGAAAGTTGTAACAGTTTAAATGCTGCAAAAGAATAAATAATCTCTTTATTCTAAAGATAATTGGCAGTTAAATATTGTTTTAAAATAAATGAAACATTTTTATATTTCATTGAATTTCGTTTAACAAGTTAAATCATTGTAACATCAATAATCTCTTTCTTTTTACTGTAAAAATAATTGCCAATCTTTCACATACATGAAACGAATGCCACTTTATAAATGTATTTAAAGTTATAACATGTATTTATTAAAATTACATTGAAATAAAGAGAATGAAAAGGGTAGAAATTTAAAACTGGTTTATTCAACGGAAAGACAGAATTTGATTTTTGAACAATTCATTTTAAAATAGGTAAAACCAGAATTATTTTTACCTTTAGTTAACCATCAGTTAATATGTTTCATCTTTGATGGTATGTTACCTAACTGTGCCAGAAAAATAAACAAAAGTTGTGACGGTAATTCAACTTCACCGATTCTCAATACCATCACTTTTTCTCCGCCTTTCTCTCTGCAATCCAAATCGCTTCCCTTGCTTCCAAGCTGTCCTCTTCATTCATATCTGCTGATCCCCACATATGCAAATCAGATTTAACTATAAAAATGTGCACTCATGAAGAAAAGCCCTTCTTTACCCTGCAGACACGACATGCGAAGCACCTCATTCTCTTTCCTGCTAGCAAGTGTTCCTCTTTATTGTCACACTCCCCCCTGATCGTATGATCACATAAGTGACAGGTGGTGTTCCCCTTCATTGTCACACTCCCCCCTGATCGTATGATCACATAAGTGACAGGTGGTGTTCCTCTTCATTGTCACACTCCCCCCTGATCGTATGATCACATAAGTGACAGGTGGTGTTCCTCTTCATTGTCACACTCCCCCCTGATCGTATGATCACACAAGTGACAGGTGGTGTTCCTCTTCATTGTCACACCCCCCTAATCGTATGATCGCACAAGTGACAAGTGGTGGCTGGTCACTTTATCTTAGTACTTCTCCGTAGTGGGACAGTTATTCTTCCTCTCTTACATCAAATGTATCAGAACCTGAATTGGCAATGAGATAAGGCAGATCAACCAAAGAACGTCTGTCTTCTTCCTCACTTTCAGGCACAAAACTACTACTACTTGTATCGGAGGTCTTTCTCGGCCTTTTGGTCAAAATCAAAGTGTAGTATCTGTTCCGATGGATACTGCACCCCATAGACTGGTATTGTCTTGGCCTTCGGAGCTTGATTTACGCCGGTCTATTGGTTTGTCCTGTGCAGTTCTAGGAGGTCCACCCTCCCAGGCTTTGCCTTCTCACCCTTTGAGAATTGGGTTAGTTTATTGCTAATCGCCTGAGGCGCCCCTAAGGGGCTGCTCAGACATTTTTTGTAGGCCAAAGTGCTCACCTTCTCGGGCGCTGGCTTTTCAAATCCCACTTTCCCGACCTTGTGTCACATCTTACCTTGTGGGATGAAGATAAATAACCGGTTCTCTCCATTTAATACTCTCTGATGATGTGTCATCATTGTCGTCCACTACCGATACTAAATTGAGACATGGGTGCACGTCTCCTACATGTCGAGATGTGCCATTGACGACCACCGACTGTGGTCTTATCACTCCGGTGACACGACTTGGTCTGAATTTCGACGTGCAACGTTCTTGTGGATTTTTCACCTAAACTGTGTCCCATTCTTTATAAAGTGTAGTGATCCTATGGTGATTCGGATGGGGCACAACATTGACCCTTTTCACTCTGATCTGGTATGAGTACAACAGATCGGCAGGTGCTGATGAAGCGGACACATCATCGTTGGGGCTAACGTTGTACCAATAGACAGCCTTCATAACAGGGCAGCTCTTTCGTGCAGCAATCCGTTTCACTGTCCTATGACACCTTTCTATAATACTATTCCCTGATGGCATGTATGCACAGTGTGGTCGGAAGTTTACACCCACTCGTTCATGAACTGCCTGAATTTTTGACTGCAGAAGGCAGTGTCATTATCAGACAGAATCTCGGCTGGGGCGGGGGGCACGTTACAAAACACTGATTCTAATTGCCGGATCACATGTGCAGTGTCTTGCCATTGTAGTGGCCGCCAGATTGAAATCCGTGAAGGGTCCACAATCGATCAGTGTAAAAAAATGGCAACCGTTGTAGTGTGTGATGTCCATGCCTAGCCGGTTCCATACCTCCTGCACACTGATCTTTCCTCTTTTTCCATTGCACTGGAGCTGGATCTATTGTCTGGCATTCCTTACAATTCCAAATAACTGCCTTTACTGCCGCTTTAGACACAGACGGATCGATTCTACGCGCAAAATATAATTTTAGCCTGATTCGAGGATGTTCACTATGTCGATGAATTTCGTCCAGCTTTGTTCGATTCAGGTTCCCTGTGGCAAGAGCACACACTGGCTGTGTTGGTTCAATCTCTCTCTTCATATCATTGGGCCACCGCTGTGGAACTCTTGTCAGGGAGTCTGCTCGGTTCTGGTCAGATCTTACCAGTACTATATCAACCGAAATGTCGTACTCTTTCACAAGTGAGATTATCGTGCACAATCTCTGCCTTATGAGCATCTCACTTTCGGCCTTTGTACTTAATCGAGACTTTCGCGTGTGGGCATTGGTCACCCAGTGGTACACACACACACCCACACACACAGTCTGTTTTTATGTGTAACACATTGGCCTTCCATTTGAGTGCAAGGTTTAGTCCTCTTAGTACGGCATACCGCTCTGCCACATTTATATGTTGGTTATCTTTTGTCGGTCGCAACCACCATGCATCCTCGGTGACGGCTCCATTGAAGTCAAGAGCTACGTCCACGGCAAGTGAGCTTGCGTCCACCCACACATTCAGTTCCTTTGTGGCCACGCACCAATTTCCTCGGACGGGATCGTATTGCTGTACACGGTACACCAGTTTGCCACACATGGAGAAGATACATCTTCGTGGCATAGTTCTCGGTGCATCCACAGTACTGGTTCCTCGCCGCCATCGCAGTTGGCCATGCTCTGCCCAAATTTCTAATCCCATCACTCGTGCACCATTTTTTTTTAGTTTTTCTGTGTCCTTACTAGTAAGTCCGTACAGGTCCAGATACTTCCTTACGGATTCTGCCGACGCCACATCCTCATTAATATATATGTCATCAATATACGCCGACGTTGCTCTCCTTATCTTCTCATTCAGGGCTAAACAGCCTCGAGCACAGTCCGCATTACAAGAGGCGCCACATTTAAGCCGAACCCTAACCTGGTTAGACAATATCTTTGTCTTTTAAATATCACTGTCTGGTACGACCAGAGAGATCTCCCAACATGGATCTGTAGGTATGCCGTCTTGTGGTCCAAAATGAATACATTCGTTTCTTGCTGTCTCCATTCTTGCATTTTCTCTGCGCAAACAACATAGGTGTTTAATTCACGATAGTCCATCACAGGACGCACCTTATTTTTATTGGCCTGCAGCACAGCCATCAGTGGTATTAGTCCCTTGGGTCGGCAAAACTCCTGATTATATGGCAACAACCAACTGTTGTTTAGTCAGGTCTGCAACTCATGTTCATGATTCTTCCCTTAATTCATTAGACTTTTTGTTACAATAACATCGTAGGGGGTCTGCATTCGCGCCGGATATCCGTAAAAAGCAAATACGACTTTTTACTTTATTTTATTTTATTAATTTCCGGGTATATTAAAGCGGTTAGTTCCTAAAATGCCCGCCAAATTTTAGCGACTACATTTGTCTGTGTTTTCTGATTTTTATGTACTAACGAGTCACCGTTTATCAATGCCCGAAGGCCACTCGAGGATAATGGTTAATGAGTTTGTGAGGTGGACGGTGAGACAACACCGTGAGGATTGGTAACGATGGTTGAAACTGGGCAGAATTTTGTTGTAGTCAGCTGGGAAACGGCCCCATGGTATTGTGTTCCGCAGACGGGTAGTTCTTGGAAATAAACTTTGCCCATGGAAGTTCCATTTAGTTTTAGGTACACAGAGGAAGAAAATAAGATTATTTACAGTGTTTGTAGCTGGACAATTAAATTACAATAGTTACATTCAGGAATTCCTCTGGCGCAGTTGTATAAAAGACAATTTCTTCGGCAATATTCTATATCAACTACACCATTATTATGATGTTTAATTCAGATGCTTCAATTTAATTTTTGATACACACTTAGATTTTATTATTTGTTCTCATGACGTCACTTGCATAATTCCTTCTTTAATAGAAGTAGAATGCCTGGACATCGTGCCGCTTTTAAATGTGTTAAATTATCATTGTTTATCGGCTATTCAAATATTGGCCGCGCGGTTAGCGACGTTGGATTTGAGTTGAAAAATACTGGTAGTCCAGGGTTTCGAATCGTATGACCGGTAGTGAATAGTCATATCTCTATGCTGATGAGTCTCGATTGAAAAGGAACGAAACGTATACATATATAGATAATAAACAATAACAAATATTTTATATATATATATATATATATATATTCCCTCTTAACCCCTACCACTAACTCTAAGTCCAAGTGGCAAGAAATTAATATTTGAAAAAAAAATTATTTAAAAAATATCCGCAAAAATCAGAAAATAAATTAAAATTATCAAAATAAAAATGAAAAATAAACAAACAAAAAAGAAATCCGAATCCCTACCCGAGAAAACAGATTAATAGGTGGATTGATTAGTCCTGTCACCATTTCTCAAAACAAACAAAAACTAGTCGATTAAATTTGGCAGCTATTTCTGGAACTAACCGATTCAATATACCCTTATTTTGTTGAAGATAATTTATCTAGACATTGTTCGAGGAAACTTGAATGCCACCCTTGCTGACAGCTTGGCCGTGGGATCCATATTTAACAGGAAATGAAAAACAATATTGACCCTTTTACTCAAAACTATTTTCATTATTTATTTTTTCTATTTTTTGTTATTTTTATGATAAATAATCTCAATCATACATACCTTAATCATGGCCCTTAGTTTCAAAAGAAATATATAATGAACTTATCTTGGGTGTTAGTCCACAAAATTTCGGTCCATATAACCTCCGACCTTCTTCGGGTGCGTCTTGTCGAATCGGGAATTTGTACGGATACGTGGACTCGTAGTTCAACGGATCAATCTGCTCTCGTGAATTAAATAAAAGAGTTTCGTTCGACATAAATATTCCAGAGTTTGACAAGACGCACCTGAAGAAGGTGACTGTTTTAATAGGCCGGAACGTTGTGAGAATAAAAACCAAGATGAGAAAAGTAGTCCGAATAATCCAAATGATACAAATTATCAATCGTCATCTCAAAGATACGGAAACATATATAACAAAATCATTCAAATTGTGTAAATTTCAAATAAAATAAATAATACAGAAAACAATTTTAATATTATCTCCAAGCATAACCGAAAATAATGAAAAAGAACTTAGAATCAAAGATGGCGGTTTTGGAAGCCATTATTCAAAGATGGCGGATTGGGAAGCCATCATTCAAAGATGGCGGTTTGGGAAGCCATTATTCAAAGATGGCGGATTGGAAAGCCATCATTCAAAGATGGCGGTTTGGGAAGCCATCATTCAAAGATGATGGTTTGGGAAGCCATTATTCAAAGATGGCGAATTGGAAAGCCATTATTCAAAGATGGCGGATTGGGAAGCCATCATTCAAAGATGGCGGTTTGGGAAGCCATTATTCAAATATGGCGGATTGGGAAGCCATTATTCAAAGATGGCGGATTGGGAAGCCATCATTCAAAGATGACGGTTTGGGAAGCCATTATTCAAAGATGGCGAATTGGGAAGCCATCATTCAAAGATGGCGGTTTAGGAAGCCATCATTCAAAGATGGCGGATTGGGAAGCCATCATTCAAAGATGGCGGTTTAGGAAGCCATTATTCAAAGATGGCGAATTGGGAAGCCATCATTCAAAGATGGCGGTTTAGGAAACCATCATTCAAAGATGGCGGTTTAGGAAGCCATCATTCAAAGATGGCGGATTGGGAAGCCATCATTCAAAGATGGCGGTTTTGGAAGCCATCATTCAAAGATGGCGGTTTTGGAAGCCATCATTCAAAGATGGCGGTTTGGGAAGCCATCATTCAAAGATGGCAGATTGGGAAGCCATCATTCAAAGATGGCGGATTGGAAAGCCATCATTCAAAGATGGCGGTTTTGGAACCATCATTCAAAGATGGGGGATTGGGAAGCCATCATTCAAAGATGGCGGATTGAGAAGCCATCATTCAAAGATGGCGGATTTGGAAGCCATCATTCAAAGATGGCGGATTGGGAAGCTATCATTCTCGCCGTCATTATCAGACGAAAACTGAGTTCAGTTCTTTAGTCACTATAACGTTGAATATCTTATATTAATATGTGCGTAGAATTTAAAGTCTTAATTTAGAAGCGGTTTGGAAGATCATATGGACCAATGCTTGCATATATGCACATTGTCGTCTCACATCATTTAGTAGCCGCATGACTGACACTGAAAATTGATACAGTTTGAAACTCCGTATAAATCTTAAGTTCGGCATAAAGATTCTCGTTGTGAGAATAGTAGTCCGAATAATCAAAATAATACAATTATCTATCTTCATCTAAAAAATTCCGAAGCATAATATTCGTAGTTTTAATAATCTGACAGTAGTTAGTGAACGGACAAACAGACAATCTTTGCCCTTTATATGTAGCGGTATGGGCTGTAGGTCCACGTAGACGAACGCGAGAGCAAGTTTTAAACCATCTACAATACATGCAAATGCATCTTATATAATGTCCTTCTTTCTGTTTCAGACTCCGTTTCGAATATCTGGACGATCTTCACCGGAAAACCCGCCAGATGGAAATATCCATGTCCGGCGAATGTCAACCCTGGCAAGTGGGCCCTGGTCCCTCACACTCGACCAACGAAAAAGGCTCCGTGGAAGCTGCTCGGGGGCTTGTTTCTCCGCCCCCTGCTTCGGACAATGTCCCTAGTCGACCAGCCGCCAACAGCGGCAATCATGAATCCCCGAACAACGATGGCAGCCCCGGCGGCAGAAACCAACCTTGGTCCACCGCCGCCGCCAACCCACCATTCATCCAGCCGGTCGGGTCTCAACAGGCCCTGCAGCAGCCTAGAGACGGAAGTGTCGAACAGTCCAAAACGGGCTACGGCCCCCCAAACAAAGGTGCAAACAACTCATTCGCCGAATCCCGCCGCCGCAGTTACCAATCCGCCCCCACCGCAAACCCCATATTTACGACCGAAATGATGGGTGGTCTGCCGGATATTTACGAAGAAATAGCCTTGGTCAGTTCTCAACATTCGTCAACGGCTTCCGTTGAGTATCAATGGACTGGCAGGTCAGCAGGAGGTGGTGCGGCTGGAGTTGGAGATGTAGTGGATGGCGATTGTAAGGTGTTGGATGGTGGTAGCGGCGAGAAGGGAGCGGTAGCGACAAACATGAGCAACAATGATCAGCTTGACGGTAAGCGGTTGGTCATCCAGTTATGTTGTATGGAAGAGCTGCATCAGGTAGAGGGATCGAAACTTCAGAAACTTTTCGAAAAGGTGAGATTTGCTCAGGTTTATCTTTTCTTCGTGTGCGTTCTATAAATGTAAGCATGACAGACATTGCCCCTCTCTCTCCCCAATTTTTTTTTTGTTAATTTTCTTTTTTACTAATGTGCTACCACTTATCAAGGACCCAAACTACTCGAGGATAAGGATAAATGAGATGGAATGATTGTCAGTTGAGAGATGAAGAATATTATGAGAGGATTGAGAATGATTGTCAGTTGAGAGATGAAGAATATTATGAGAGGATTGAGAACGATTGTCAGTTGAGAGATGAAGAATATTATGAGAGGATTGAGAATGATTGTCAGTTGAGAGATGAAGAATATTATGAGAGGATTGAGAATGATTGTCAGTTGAGAGATGAAGAATATTATGAGAGGATTGAGAATGATTGTCAGTTGAGAGATGAAGAATATTATGAGAGGATTGAGAACGATTGTCAGTTGAGAGATGAAGAATATTATGAGAGGATTGAGAATGATTGTCAGTTGAGAGATGAAGAATATTATGAGAGGATTGAGAATGATTGTCAGTTGAGAGATGAAGAATATTATGAGAGGATTGAGAATGATTGTCAGTTGAGAGATGAAGCATATTATGAGACGATTCAGAATGATTGTCAGTTGAGAGATGAAGAATATTATGAGAGGATTGAGAATGATTGTCAGTTGAAAGATGAAGAATATTATGAGAGGATTGAGAATGATTGTCAGTTGAGAGATGAAGAATATTATGAGAGGATTGAGAACGATTGTCAGTTGAGAGATGAAGTATATTATGAGAGGATTGAGAATGATTGTCAGTTGAGAGATGAAGAATATTATGAGAGGATTGAGAATGATTGTCAGTTGAGAGATGAAGAATATTATGAGAGGATTGAGAATGATTGTCAGTTGAGAGATGAAGAATATTATGAGAGGATTGAGAATGATTGTCAGTTGAGAGATGAAGAATATTATGAGAGGATTGAGAATGATTGTCAGTTGAGAGATGAAGAATATTATGAGAGGATTGAGAACGATTGTCAGTTGAGAGATGAATAATATTATGAGAGGATTGAGAATGATTGTCAGTTGAGAGATGAAGAATATTATGAGAGGATTGAGAATGATTGTCAGTTGAGAGATGAAGAATATTATGAGAGGATTGAGAACGATTGTCAGTTGAGAGATGAAGAATATTATGAGAGGATTGAGAATGATTGTCAGTTGAGAGATGAAGAATATTATGAGAGGATTGAGAACGATTGTCAGTTGAGAGATGAAGAATATTATGAGAGGATTGAGAACGATTGTCAGTTGAGAGATGAAGAATATTATGAGAGGATTGAGAACGATTGACAGTTGAGAGATGAAGAAACTTAGCACTTTATGAGAGGATTGAGAATGATTGCTGGGTTGGACCAAGTTTGGATACTTGTGGGGGCGATTTGTAACACGAATCTATTCACACTGAATTTGAAGACGACCATGTTGTAATTTGGGGTGACGGAATTAATTACAAACCGGAAGTAATTTTATATGTCGCCGAGAAGTTAGAAATCTCGTAAGCGAAATATCGTCTGATTTCTTGGTTATGTCTAAAACTAGACTTGTGAAATGCCAAACGTGACGAAATTTCTACCGTCGTATATTTGATCATGTAAAGAATTTGTTAAGTCGTATATAATCATATTTTTTTAAAGAAATGTGTAAAGTCGTATATTAATCATATTTTTTTAAAGAAATTTGTAGTATATTTTATCTATTAAGAAAATTAAGTATATTTATATTATTTTTTAAATAAATTTGTAAAGTATATTTATATAATTTTGTTAGGAAATTTGTAAAGTAAAAGTAAAAAAAAAACTTCTGCCCCAAAATAATAGTCGCAATATGAGTGAAGGTAAGAAATAAAGTAAATGTCAATAGTGATGATAAAATGAAATAAAACTTTTTTTTTTAATTCGTACAATATAATTTTGTAAATGAAAGAAATAAAATGAGATTTATTAGTTGAATAAAAAATAAAATTGATAAATTAAGTCCAAGTTGTAATTAATTTCGAGTTGTAATTAATTCCGGGTTGTAATTAATTCCAAACCCCGTAATTTGTCTATTTTTGTCTTTCTATTAACCCCCTATCTCGCTCCCTTTTCCTCTCCCCTTCTTTTGGTATGCCCGTCTTCATATCAGTATATCTTTCTGTTTGTTTTACCCACCGAATCTGTCTGCTTTATTTTGTATCTCTATTTTGCGTCCCTCACATTTTTCTTTTGAATTAAAATCAAACGTTTCATCAATAATCATCGGTAGTCATTTCTAAGTAGACCATAGAATTTACTTGGTTCTTTAAATCTATAAAACAAACATCAACTAAAAAGAACCGAAACTGCTTATTCTTCTTAAAAACATTATTATATAAGTAAAACTATTTAAACGTTCATTATATATTCACTTGATATTTAGTAATTAAACAGATTTATCGATGGGTTCACATTTTAATGAATAAAATAAATAAAGCATATAAGTACATTTGTTTCATAGGTGAAGGGTAACCAATTAATTTAAACCTATGTCTTTGTTCAATAATAAAGGCCATAGAACGGCGAATTGGTCTAAAGCAACAGACTAGGAATTATTGTCAGCTGTGGGGCCAAGAGGTAACCACAGCGAATAAGCGGAAGTTCAGAATATAAGGTAATTTTCCCGAAGTGCATTGTGGCCTCTTTTCTGGCAGATTTAAAAGCAAGTAGACGCAAAAAACCGCTACGCGTTCCAAAACCCCAATGTGGTGAGACGAGCGAACA
>OY744529.1:6365200-6395200 GCA_963556195.1 Sepiola atlantica
TTAAAAAATTATTTTAAAAATCATTTTTATACTTAAAATCTTAAAACATTGATTCTGGGATTTAGTTTGGCTGCTTTTTTTTACGGCATATAAATCCATTTTCGATTTATTTTATTATATTAAAAAACCGTTTTCTCTTTGTTTCCAGGACCGAGGAATTTACCATCGTCTCCTTCGTCGACGTCCTCGACGTCATCGTCTTCAGTTTCGGAATCACAGAAGTCCAAAGATTCGTTTCGTTTCAGAAACAAACGTACGTTTTTTTTTGCATTTTATAATTTACTTCACGATTTTCAGGTATATACAGGTTAACCCTAATCTCAAAACGGACCCGACATTCAATGAGCCTCATTTCTTAATTTCCTGCAATTATAAAATGAAACTTTGGTAATAACTGGTTTATTATGTTTCAAACATCATATAAAAACATGAGCATCTTTGTAGTCTTTTTCTTTATTCTCAAGCGTATGTTCGAGATGATCTCCATTTATTGAGGCGTAGTACATATTTCTCAATAACATCATTACAAAAAGGCCGAGAAATAGGTCCGACCTTCTGTTTGGTGGCTTTCTTGTGTTCCGTGATGATCCTGGATATCTTTGCTCAACCCAGTCTTTAAAAAAGCCACAGAAGTAGAAATCTGGCGCGCGTGTGTGTTTGTTTGTACTAACCTCTGGGCTGTTAATACCCCCATTCCAATCAGTCTTGAGACGGATCACACAGCCTTCAAAGCTCTCTTTCAGCCAATCTCGGTGTAGATGTGAGGTGTGACAGCTTGTCTTATCTTACTGGAACCATAACTGTACAATACGCGATGTGAACAGAGTTTTTTCTTTTGTACTATAGATCAACTTAACTGTACGTTTCTTGGAGTGAATGACCAAGTTCCCTAAAACTCTAATGGTCTTTCGGTGTTCTCTGACGAACCCCAGGTCATGCCGCTCCACATCTTCATTAAAGGACTAAAAACTCACTTCAGATGGCTATATTACGTTGCGGTCCACTATTGTAAAGTGCTGAGTGGAGAGGGTGGTTGCCAGAAAGTCATACGTATGGCAGCAGGACCCAGCTCCGTGTCACATCTCCAGTAGTGGCTGTTTGAAAACTTCCACGACTTCACCAAGCTCAACATCTGCCGTTCCCCAACTCGCCCGATTGCAACCCGATTGACTATTATACATGGAGCGCAGTATAGAAAGACACTAACCGTACCACCAAGGACGAGCTGATTGTCAGGATAAAACTGATGTCCAGACATCTCTCCGTGAATGCCGCATTCTCCAGGTTCAGGTCGTGCCTGAATGCCTTACTGGGGGCTCAGAGCGGATTCTGTGTGTGAACTGTATTCGGCAAAGGCCCCTCTCAAAGATTAAATTTAATTTTTTTTAAATACATCAATTATTGGCGAAGATATGACATTTTTATTTCCGTTCTAAAAAATGTCAAATTTTTCGAAAAATCTCTGTAATTAAGCAACTGAATAAATTAACATATTCAAATAAGCATTTATTCCAAAACTGAGTAGACATTTGAATAATAGAAAAAACTGAGTAGACATTTGAATAAAAGAAAAAACTGAGTAGACATTTGAATAATAGAAAAAACAAACCAACATTATTTTCCTCTCGAGCTTACGGCTATATAACATTAAAACATCCGTTTGTGTCTGATTACAGAAGTTAAGATATTAGCTTGGTTAGAACTTAGAAGGGTGACCATTTGGGTATGCCGTATGTTTGCAAGTGAAAGTAGTTTTAAAATCATTTTCTCTAGTACCGTTTGGCAAGGTATGCACCTCTAGCTATTAGATGAAATAGTAGGGTAGACTAGACTTTTAAGCCTTGGTAGGGCAACTAGTCTAGAATAAGTAAAACTCCGAAATAAAACCGGTGATTCTCTTCTTATGCCACCATTGCTTCTTGTCGTCATGTATTTTCTCACTGCAACACGATTTAATCAATGTAGGTTAAAAAAGGAGCGGTTGGTGATTGTACAACCCTTGCTTTACAATAAACTCTTAATAACAAAGACACCCTTTCAGATGGTATCCATCGTCTCTGGAAATAGAAAGAAACTAACCAGTCAGTTTTTCTTACTGTAAGGAATAGTATCCTAAAAAAATATGGAAGGAACGAATACATTTATGCCAAGAAATAAGTGATTACAAAAAGGTATATTGAGAAATTGCCAAACGAGGTTATTTTTCAATAGATGTTGGCATTAGTTTCCACGTAAGGTACTCACAGGAAGGACCACGCGAAAGTTTCACACACCTTTAGTAGAAGCGGTCTTTTGTAGACAACACCGTCACTAATGGAAAAATAAGTTTTTGAAAAAAGAAAGAAAAAAAATCCCGCCTGTAATGCGTAGTGCGCGTACACATTGTTTGTGAGTCCTATGTAGACATGCGTCGGATTAGAGTTGTTCATGTTGATGTGTAAAAAAATGCAGTATAACTGCCACTGTGGAACGCATCGCGGATTGGTAGACAGCTGCGCGAGTTTATGTGGAAGCCGAACTATAGGGGAAACGATCTTTTTTATGCAGATACTCAATGACATGAATTCCATCCTATTGATGAAGTAATAACTACAAACACTTTTACTACAAACACTTTTTTTGGGTGTGGAGGGGGTGACGGTGAGGGTGTATTTTTTAAGCAGAAATTTTCTACAGAAGTTGTCCTATGGATGCGATAAGACTCGAACACGGAACGCCGAGGCTTTCACTCGGCGCCGATAGCCATTTCATCGTCGCCATCAACCGTAAAGACTTGTGAAGCTACTTGTGACGACCACCCGGCGTGTTGGTCGCACCGCCACTCTTTCAAGGGGTATCCATTGTCTCTTGAGGTAGATGCTAATTAGTCAGTGTTCCTACCAATATAATAAATCATCTCTCTATCAAAATATTCGGTTATATCGAAGCGGTTAGCTCCCGAAATGGCTGCCAAATTTTATCGATTAGTTTTGTCGGATTCGTAAAACGGTGAAAGGGCAAATTAACCCCCCTTATTATTTTGTTGTCTAATTTTTGCAGCCCACTCTTTTATAAATTTAATTTTGCAAATATTAATTTGTTTTTTCATTTTTACGGATTTTTAAATTTTATTTTAATTGTTGCAAATATTAATTAATTAACAAATAATAAAAAAAACAGTGTTTATTAAAAATGTTGCTACCCGGATTTAGTGGTAAGGAATGGAGGCTATGTTTTGTTTTGTACGAAACAAATCATAAAGTCAAAAAGTGTTTATCAAAAATGAAATTGAAATATAGTATAAATTAAACATCATAATAAAGGCGTATCCAATATAGAATATTGCCAAAGAAATTGTCTGTTCGAGAACGGCGCCAGAGAGGGGAAGAGGGCGGTGCCACCCGCAATTAAAGTTAGTTGTCTAATTAAGTGAGGATATGTTTTGTTTTAATAATTAAAAAGCATAAATATTAAAGGAGCGCACAAAAATAATTTGAATGGTAGACTAATTTGCAACAATCAAAAAACAATTTTTGTAGAAAAAAAATCAGAAAACGATATTTGCAAAACAATGATACAAAAAAGGTAAAAATCAGAAAAAAATAATATTTTCAAAAATAAATAAAATGAAATCAGAAAAAAATCAGGAAACAAATTAATGTTTGAAAAAAAAATCGGCAAAAATTAGAAAACATATTAATATTTGCAAAATAATGATACAAAAAAAGAAATAGGTAAAAATCAGAAAAAAATAATATTTGCAAAAGATAAATAAACTGAAATCAAAAAAAAATCAGAAAACAAATTAATATTTGAAAAAAATAAATCGGCAAAAATCAGAAAGCATATTAATATTTGCAAAACAATGATACAAAAAAAAAGAAATAGGTAAAAATCAGAAAAAAATAATATTTGCAAAAATAAATAAAATGAAATCAGAAAAAAAAATCAGAAAACCAATTAATATTTAAAAAAAAATCGGCAAAAACTAGAAAACATATTAATATTTGCAAAACAATGATACAAAAAAGAAATAGGTAAAAATCAGAAAAAATATTATTTGCAAAAATAAATAAAATGAAATCAGAAAAAAATCAGAAAACAAATTAGTTTTTAAAAAAAAATCGGCAAAAACAAGAAAACATATTAATATTTGCAAAACAATGATACAAAAAAAGAAATAGGTAAAAATCAGAAAAAAAAATAATATTTGCAAAAATAAATAAACTGAAATCAGAAAAACAATTAGAAAACAAATAAATAGTTGAAAAAAATAAATCGGCAAAAATTAGAAAGCATATTAATATTTGCAAAACAATCATACAAAAAAAAATAGGTAAAAATCAGAAAAAAATAATATTTGCAAAAATAAATAAAATGAAATCAGAAAAAAATCAGAAAACAAATTAATGTTTGAAAAAAAAAATCGGCAAAAATTAGAAAACATATTAATATTTGGAAAACAATGATACAAAAAAAGAAATAGGGAAAAATCAGAAAAAAAATAATATTTGCAAAAATAAATAAAATGAAATCAGAAAAAAAATCAGAAAACAAATTAATATTTGAAAAAAAAATCGGCAAAAACTAGAAAACATATAAATATTTGCAAAACAATGATACAAAAAAGGAAATAGGTAAAAATTAGAAAAAAAAATATTTGCAAAAATAAATAAAATGAAATCAGAAAAAAATCAGGAAACAAATTTATATTTGAAAAAAAAAAATCGGCAAAAACTAGAAAACATATTAATATTTGGAAAACAATGATACAAAAAAAGAAATAGGGAAAAATCAGAAAAAAATAATATTTGCAAAAATAAATAAACTGAAATCAGAAAAAAAATCAGAAAACAAATTAATATTTAGAAAAAAATCGGCAAAAACTAGAAACCATATCAATATTTGCAAAACAATGATACAAAAAAGAAATAGGTAAAAATTAGAAAAAATAATATTTGCAAAAATAAATAAACTGAAATCAGAAAAACAATTAGAAAACAAATAAATAGTTGAAAAAAATAAATCGGCAAAAATTAGAAAGCATATTAATATTTGCAAAACAATCATACAAAAAAAAAATAGGTAAAAATCAGAAAAAAATAATATTTGCAAAAATAAATAAAATGAAATAAGAAAAAAATCAGAAAACAAATTAATGTTTGAAAAAAAAAATCGGTAAAAATTAGAAAACATATTAATATTTGGAAAACAATGATACAAAAAAAGAAATAGGGAAAAATCAGAAAAAAAATAATATTTGCAAAAATAAATAAAATGAAATCAGAAAAAAAATCAGAAAACAAATTAATATTTGAAAAAAAAATCGGCAAAAACTAGAAAACATATAAATATTTGCAAAACAATGATACAAAAAAGGAAATAGGTAAAAATTAGAAAAAAAAATATTTGCAAAAATAAATAAAATGAAATCAGAAAAAAAATCAGAAAACAAATTAATATTTGAAAAAAAATCGGCAAAAACTAGAAAACATTAATATTTACAAAACAATGATCCAAAAAAGAAATAGGTAAAAATTAGAAAAAATAATATTTGCAAAAATAAATAAACTGAAATCAGAAAAAAAATTAGAAAACAAATAAATAGTTGAAAAAAATAAATCGGCAAAAATTAGAAAGCATATTAATATTTGCAAAACAATCATACAAAAAAAAAAATAGGCAAAAATCAGAAAAAAATAATATTTGCAAAAATAAATAAAATGAAATCAGAAAAAAATCAGAAAACAAATTAATGTTTGAAAAAAAAAAATCGGCAAAAATTAGAAAACATATTAATATTTGGAAAACAATGATACAAAAAAAGAAATAGGGAAAAATCAGAAAAAAAATAATATTTGCAAAAATAAATAAAATGAAATCAGAAAAAAAATCAGAAAACAAATTAATATTTGAAAAAAAAAATCGGCAAAAACTAGAAAACATATAAATATTTGCAAAACAATGATACAAAAAAGGAAATAGGTAAAAATTAGAAAAAAAAATATTTGCAAAAATAAATAAAATGAAATCAGAAAAAAATCAGGAAACAAATTTATATTTGAAAAAAAAAAATCGGCAAAAACTAGAAAACATATTAATATTTGGAAAACAATGATACAAAAAAAGAAATAGGGAAAAATCAGAAAAAAATAATATTTGCAAAATAAATAAACTGAAATCAGAAAAAAAATCAGAAAACAAATAAATATTTGAAAAAAAATCGGCAAAAATTAGAAAACATATTAATATTTGCAAAAATAAAAATGAAATCCGCAGAAATCAGACAATAAAATAATATGGTAGATTTATATGCCTTTTCACTTTTCAAACTAATCTATAAAATTTTGTAGCCATTTTGTGAGCTAACCGCTCCAATTTTTCTACGCTTTAGTGGTAGAGGTTTTATTTGTGTTTTTGTGTTTGTTCCTTTCCAGACTTGGATCTTGACGGTGATAAGCGGCACATCATCCAGTGTTACGAGGACAAACTCAAGTCAAAGGAGAGGGAGATCCAACGATTAAAGCGGCGCGCGATGAATCAGTCGGAACCAAATCCGCCAAAAGAATATTCCGTAAAGGTATGGTGGCCGGAAAAAGACATAAGTTATACTGAAATGTTTGGAAAACTTGTTTTTTTCTTTCTTTTTCGTTTTTTAAATGATGGCTAACGATTTAACAATGAGGCTTCCCTTTCTGTGATCCATAGACGTGGTAATTTTGGTATTCTACCGTAAGAAACAACGAAAAACAGACACGGACAGGCACACACAAGTTCACACATATACACACACATGTATATATATATATATATATATATATATATATATATATATATATATATATATATATATATATATATATAATTTAAATTCCCGAAACAGTTTTTCATGGTAAACAACTGAGGATCCCTTAAAATAGTGTTAGAAACTAACTAATATAATAACTGTAAAAAATAAATTGACTTACATGAGTGATTTTCCACATGAAGACTTGAGACTATAAGTTTTTTTATTTTTTATTTTTATTTATTTATTTATTTTTTTATATATATTTTTTAATATAGTTTTAATGGTTGAGAAACTTCCTAGACTATATATATATATATATATATATATATATATATATATATATATATATATATATATATATATATATATATATATATATATATATATATATATATATATATATATATATAAAAGGATTTCATAATAATAAAAAAACAGAAGACTAATAATCAAGAACTCGGCATTTAATGTAATTTGAAACGGGCAATGAAAGTGAAAGAAAATTGTTTTAAAAAAAAATCAATGTTCCCCTGATTGAAAGAAATCCAATAAAAAATCGTAGAATTATCTGATCTTAATGAGATTTTCAGTATTTATTAAAAGGAATCTTAATATAAAGTATTTATTTCATTTAAAAAACAAAAACCTTAAATTACTTTACCTTATTCATTTAAAAAACGAAACACGTTTTATAGTGTTCATAGTCGAAACTCGTCGACTACCTTTACAATGAGATAACACCCTAAAGGCGCGAATAAGAAAAACATTTTTAAAAGATGATTAATACAAATTGGAAACTTAAAAGTAAAATAAATAAATGTTTTAAGAGTTTTAAATACTTGCTGCCTTAATTCGTTTTCATGTACATATTTTGATGATTTTAAGACTTTCTAATAAGACAACACAGTTAATAGATTCTCATAATGTAAACATATTTTGATTCTAATGGGCAAAAAAAAAAGAAAATTTGATTCTCAATATTCGAACACATTTTGATGACTTGAAGACCCTTTAATGATTAAACTTGTCTATGGCTACACAACTTACGTAATCGCACTATTTTTTAATTACCTTGGAATATTTTATGAGCCTGCTTACACTTATTAAATAGATCCATCAACTAATTTAATTTACTTTTGCTTTTAATTAAATGTTAAACCTTAGTAAAACTAATAATTATATAGATCATAAATACCCTTTATTAGAAGTTTAACTTCACAAAAGTAAAACATAAAAAACTGTTGTTTCTGTAATGAATAATTACGAGTAACTTTCCTTACTCTGACTTATCTCCCCTTTGGAGAACTCTCCTGCTTCTACTAATCACTATAAATAGTAGCACTAAAACTGTACCGACATTTAACTACACAAAACTAAAACATAAAAAAACTGTTGTTTCATCATTATTTCCCTCTAATATGTTTTTGATCGCTTTGAATTATTTTGAGATTCAACACATGACGTGCTATGCTACAGACTGATTTATGGCGCAGCTGAGAATTATAACTCGATGCCTATATAATATATAATGCCTATATAATATATAATGCCTATATAATGTTTGCTGTTTGAGATTTATGAAGGAAATTAAGTAAACTATAGTTGAAAGTACATAGTATAACATCCCACTTCTGGCATCATATTTTGTTATGTATTCGCGAGTGAGAAAGACAAAACAGTGGGTTTAGATCAAAATGTCTGACTGCCGGTTTCGTTTATTCATGTTCTTTACGAAACGTAAAAATTAGAAGGGAAGTAACTCCCGTTGGTAAAGGCTGTTAAGTAGTGAGTAACATAAGAAGATGTGTCGAAAGCTAAATCAATGAAAGTATTAGGTTTGCCAAAAAGTTCGTTCGTTTGTTTGTATTCTGTCAGTTTATGGTGAAACCAAACATCAAGTTTAGAAACATAAACGAGTTAATTAAATTCATTTTCCAAACTCGATCTAGACATCTTGAGAATGTCTGCGATTTGTCTGGTTATCAAACGGCAATCTTGTTCAACTACGGCTTTCACTTGGTAACTGTCGATCATTTTTGGCCGGCCAGAGCGAAGAGCATCTCTCACTAAAAATATGCTTTTCAGAATCAAGCAAACCATTTCTGGCACACCTGTTTTGTAACAGCATTCTCCCCATACACATGGACTATCTTTATGCAGGTTTCTTTTTTTGTTGTCTTTTTCTGTACTAAAAAGCATCAGATGTCGGTAGTGCTCTGCTTGATCTTCCATTTCAAGGCCTGAAATACAAGCAAAAATGTAAGAACTCCTCTGCTCGGAGGCTTATTACATCATACTGGCGTCAACATACTCGCTACACCAAATACAGGTTTTGAAGAATATGAATATAACACGATCAAACGAATAAACTTTTAGGCCAATTCAATACGTATTTTTGTTGTGGAAATTCATAAACAAAGAGGCAATTATGATGTCTGTTAAAAGATAATATGGTTCATATACGTATTTTAATTTATTTAGCTTTCGACACATCTGAAACTTATTATTTTTAATAAACGTGAAGCCGTACCTTTCAGCTCCGCCCTGAAGTGGCTTGTAGCATCAAACACCAGGGTTCAACATCAAATATCTGACACCGTCGTTATACATTATTTTTTTTACTTCTGATTCGAAATATATTTTAAACGTAGAAAAATGAAATGAGATGAAACAGATTCCCCTAATTTGATAACATTACTATCGCTTTGTGATCATCTGAATCAAATATACAAAAGGAAAACTTGAACTTAGCTCATAACTTTAGTTGTATGAAGAACTTTTCTTGAAGCATTTTAGAGTCTTGTTGAAGATACCGCACTCAGAGTCACTAAATTTTGTAGAGAAAAAGGCAATATGTTTTTCATCGTCTTGCAGCATTTTAGGGTTTTGTTGAAGATACCGCACTCAGAGTCACCAAATTTTGTAGAGAAAAAGGCAATATGTTTTTCATCGCTTTAAAGCATTTAGGGTCTTGTTGAAGATAGCGCACTCAGAGTAACCAAATTTTGTAGAGAAAAAGGCAATATATTTTTCATCGCCTTGAAGCATTTTAGAGTCTTGTTGAAGATACCGCACTTAGAGTCATTAAATTTTGTAGAGAAAAAGGCAATATGTTTTTATCGCCTTGAAGAATGTTAGGGTCTTGAAGATACCGCACTCGGAGTCACCAAATTTTGTCGGAAAAAAGGCAATATGTTTTTCATCGCCTTGAAGCATTTTAGGGTCTTGTTGAAGATACCGCACTCGGGGTTACCAAATTTTGTAGAGAAAAAGGCAATATGTTTTTCATCGCCTTGAAGCATTCTAGGGTCTTGTTGAAGATACCGCACTCGGGGTCACCAAATTTTGTAGAGAAAAAGACAATATCAGTAAGAATGACTAAGTCGATCAATACAAAATAATTAATTTTTATTGACAACTTAAGACAACGAAATATAAAGAGTTCAAAGAGTCCCAAGAACGTTTTGATGAAAGAAGAGTTTGGGTTGTCTGTAGGGATAAATCGAGTACACAGGTTTGTTTTGTCTGGCGCTGGGTGCATTTACGTATGTGTAAATGAGATAAGCACGAAGATGTGTGTATACAAGCGTGCCTAATGTGTTAGTAAAAGAATTAACTTCTGTGCGAGAATGTTCTGTTAACATGTTGTATATGCTGGCTCTGCGTTTAGTTATTCGTGAAAGTCTTCTGTTGCGTCCGTCGAGGGACTTTCGATTCAAAGAGCTCCGAAAGTATTGTGACATACACACATGTGCTGTCAGGAATAATAGGGAGAAAGCTGTATTTTCTTTTATAATACGTTCGAAATTCTAGGACTGGATATTGATTGTGATTGGTTGAAAGAAACTGCTGATTTGAGCTTTTATCTAATCGAGAGCCGATACGTAAAACAACAGTCACTTCTGCTGCTACTTCTAACCGTCTTATCTCTTGAAATATTAAAGTTTCATGTGTGTCCTTTTATTTTGAACCCGTCATTGGACGGGTATTCTTACTAGTAACTGTAGATTCCTATCTTTTTATTTTACTCTATTCCTTTGTTCATTGTTTTGTTTTCAGTCTGCCGTGACAAACCTCGGCTACCAGTTGCTGTTCCCGCGCCAGAAACAAAACAAGGCGACCCAGACTGAACAACGGAGGCACCTGCATCGCAACATGTCCGATCTTCACTTGAAATGCTTCTACCAGGAAGAGAAACTGCAGAACCTCGAGAAAGAACTAACGCACCGAGAAGAACAGACCCACTCCGTGATGAAAAGTAAGAAGTTCTCTTTTTATATAATTCTCGTAGGGGATCGGTATCTTGTTGTTATTAGCTTCTCTTCACAGAAGACCAGCGTGCGCCAAGGTATATTTGAAAGGTCCATCGGCTGTACGAGTGCCTTACAATCAAGTCTGGCACAATGACATCTGACCGGGGGCCCCGAACGCATTATGTTATAATGATGTCATCTTGTTTGCTAAAAGTGGTTTACAGTTATATAATCTTTGTTTCAACTGCTTTTCTGCAGCACCAATATCGACACGTTTTGCAGTTGGCTTTATATTTGATATTGAGCACCGTAGAGTGGCTATATCATTGATATTGAGTACTTTTCACAGAGAAAAATGGATATGTTGATAAAGTTGAATCATACATAATTTGCTGATTAGACACACACACGTGCGCGCGCACACACACACACACTATTTATGAAAACATAACTTTCACCACATAAATCGTGAATCCTAACCCGATGGCACTCGGCCTTCTTTAGCCCTCGTTAAAATATATTTGCATGCGACGCAAGATATAGTTTTGTGTGAATGAAAAATGAATATTAAACAAAACAAATACATGGCTCTACTTGTTATTGAGCACTATTTTATAAATACAGTGAGGTTTATGGTATTGTTTGTACAACCTTTATAAACAAAATTACACCCCGAATATATATATATATATATATATATATATATATATATATATATATATATATATATATATATATATATATATATATATATATAATAATGGTAATAATCCAGGTGAAAAATATCCACAGGGTGGTAATCCAGAGAATTTTAACCGGGTTTATAAAAAGTGCTCAATATCAAAATAGAGCTTTATATATGATAATTTTATTTACACAGACATGTACAAAATCTGCGACACTGGCATGTCGATGTTATCGATCAACAGTTACTATAAACTGAGATCTCATCAGGCAGAGTTAGAATCCGATCTTAACCTCAGATCATATTTGGAGAGAGCCTATATATATATATATATATAAATTTCTTTAAATTCACACAAAATTTGGAGTAGTAGCTCAGTGGTGTATGCATCACTAGAACTCAAAATATAATTTTGTATATAAAGTGAAGACGTTGTTTCCCCTGTACCACAGTAAGAAAATAACCACATGCATCATAGGTTACTAAACTCACCACTCTATTCAGCTTATTCATCGAGCGTGTTTCAAGAAATGTATGATCATTTCCACCAGCTAACAATGAATATTATACAATAATAATTTAGTAAATGTTCCGAATTTGTTTCAGAAACACATTTTAATTCAAACGATTATTTCTGCCAACTTTAAAACATACATAACTTTTGATAACAAAATTCATTATATCATTCCTACGATTATTGGTATTATATTTATTTCTTCATACTCCATATCCCTTTCAATTCTCTAGCGAGTTTAGTGTATTTGCTTCGTTTTTCGGTCTCCTTGGTCGGCTTGGACGGAAAAATCTACAATTTGGCAAAATCTTTCTTTTCTTGTTGACTATTATGACATCCGGTCTCCTTGTTTGTATGAGTTTATCTGTTTGTACCTCCATACCCCAGAGGATTTTTTTTTTCGTTTTCGAGTACTGTCTCTGGTTTATGTTTGTACCATTTGTCCGAGTGTTAAAAATGCATTTGTTTGCATAGCTCACAGTGTACTACTTCCCTCACGCAGTCGTGCCTATTTTTGTATTCTTTTTGGACCAGTTTTAGACATTCACTTATTATGTGATTTACTGTTTCGTCTATTTGTCCACACAATCTGCACTTACTGTTTTCCTGGGTTTTATTAATTTTAGCTTTAATGTGGTTAGTCCTATTCGCATTGTTCTATGCAGCTGTCAGTAGAGATTCTGTTTCTCGGTTCAAGTGTCCTTTTCTTAGCCACGCCCAGGAATGTTGGTGGGTCACGTCTCTTGTCATTCTTATGAAACGTCCATATATCTGTTTTTCTTCCCACTCTTCTTGGCTTTTTGTTTCTGTTTTCGGTGCTCCCCGAGTTGTTCATTGGAACAGTATCTCTTGGTACGGTGATCAGCCTTTCTCGTTTTTGTGTCTTCCACACAGTCTTCTATACTCATCAGTCCTCTTCCATCTTCGTTTCTTTTCACGTAGAGTCTGTCCGTATCTTCTTTTGGGTGTTGTGCATTGTGCATGGTCATTAATTTTCTAGTCTTCTGGTCAAGCGCTTGAGTTCTTCTTTAGTGCAGCCTATGAATGGTCCAGAGTATCTTATTAGTGATACCGCCCAGGTGTTTATTCCTTTTACTAGGTTTATGCTATATAATTTCATTTCTGAGATGTTCTTTGTTCTTTTCAGGTATTATTTTCCAAATTCCTCTTTCATTTCTGTAGATTTGATGGTGTCTGCTTCCAGTACTCCCTAATATTAATAGCTATTCTGTTCGTCTAGCGATCTCATCTTGTTAATTTATGTATTCCATTGCTAGACATTTTCTTTTGAATATATATTTTTGGTGAAGAGGAAAATTGAACATTTTTGTTTTTACGACTGAACGATTAAAAGATGATACTCTTTTGATCTTCTGCCGACCTATTTAATAAATTTTCTCTCGAAACGTACGTAAATTCATAAATTCATGTTTGCTGGAACTTTTCATTTTAAAACTTGATTTAAATATTAACTTTAATCTATGAATTATATGTTATTATAGCTCTCTTTATGAATATTGAGCTTCTTTTCTTATTTTAATTTGATTATACAGGGTGGGCCAAAATAAGGGTCCTATCTTTAAATTTGAATAACTTGAATTTGAATAACTTCCACAAAATAAAAGTTAAACTCACCAAACTTTATGTGTGTGTAGACTGACCCTTCCGAGATTTTTTGAAATAAACAAAACAAATTTTAGCCGAAAAACACTTCTTAAAACTTACAAAAACTAAAGTATTGTTTTTTACACTGTTTTGAGTTTTTTAAGCAAAAATAATGTTTTCTAAATGAGGGTACGTTCCTTAGGGCTAATACGGCTCATGCTTGCTTCGGAAGGGGTCCTTTACTTATTCTAAAAAAAAAAATTTAAAAAAATCAATAAATAAAAAAGTTATGAATTTTTAAAAATAGGACCCTTATTTTTGCCCACCCTGTATAAAATTCGTTTATATTATTCATTATTTCCCTCCCTCTCTCTTTTATTTTTTGTATGTATTATTTTAATCAATGGAATTCATGGCGGACATTTTGAAAGAAAATTAAATTATTTTTGAATTGTCTTAATATACCCGTTTTAGCTGTTACCTACAGCAGGAATTTTTATTGAGCTGTGAAAATAAAAGGGGAAAATAAACTAAATGAACAATTTTTAAATGTTGGTGGCTGTGCTTTTTTTAGTTTTTTTTTATTACTTAATTGTAGTGGTGAAAAAATCACTGATGAAACCTTTTTGGAAATACTTTGAATTTTATTATGAATGTTTTTTATGAAATGGACAGAATCAATTGTCTTAATTAAAATGGGTTTTTTACAAATTCAGAGCATTTGCTAAATTATTATTATATGATATATATCTTAGCAAGAACTGTGTCTCGGCGTTGCCCGGGGGAAATAATATAAGTATTAGAGTATTAATTCTGAAAAATTAATATAAGAAAATAACCCATTTTACTGTAAGTAATTTAGGTGATTAAAATAAGATTTACCCATGGTTTGGCGTAAAGTTAAATTGAGGGAGCGTTCGTTATTTATATTTAAAATATAGTGCAGTATGTAGACAATAGTAAGAATTTAAAAATGAAATAGTAAGAGTGATTTAAGTGAAAGTGACTAAATTAAGGAAATTCTCCGGTGAATGTAAGGTACGTGGGAGTAGATAAGTATAGGAGAGCGAAATCTCTGCAACCTTCTTTGTGAAATACGTAGTTGGGAGAAGCTATTCTGGAATAAATGTAAGAAATTTTGAAAGAAGACGAAATGTACTCATATTTTCTGGAAACACGCAGTAGGAAGTGCTCTATGTGATTAGTGGAACATATTAGCATATGAAGCTTTTAGTTCCAAATCTATAAAAGCCGAAGCAGCAGAGGAAAATAGATTTTATTTTTATAGTAAAAACCTTCAGTGGTTAAGCTCAATAGATATTAATTCATAATTCCAAAGCATTTATAAATACAAAATAGAATCCCAGTACAGAGATTCATTCTTTATGCTTGACAACCTTGATTGTCTGGGCAAATGGAAAAACGGCCGTAAAAAATAATCCCTGTTCTAGGAAATATAATTGACGGTTAGATTGACTGAACTCATCCCGAGGGGCATGCCCACTGAAGTAGCCATTTTTCTAACGTCTTTTCGATCTTTCTTATGGCAGATGTAGAAGAAACGTACCGGAATGTTATCCACAACATAGAGGAGGAACGGGAACAGTTGAAGCATCAGTTGATATCGGCTACAGAGGCCCTCCAAGACCAATCGGGAAGACTTCAAGAACAGGTGAGTTGGCGAACCCAAAGGGCATAGAATTACTCCTATTATTATTATTATTATTATTATTATTATTATTATTATTATTATTATTATTATTATTATTATTATTATTATTATTATTATTGTTATTGTTATTGTTATTATTATTATTATTATTATTATTATTATTATTATTATTATTATTATTGTTGTTGTTATTATTATTATTATTATTAATATTATTATTATTATTATTATTATTGCTACTACTATTATTATTATTACTATTATTATTATTATTATTATTATTATTATTATTATTATTATTATTATTATTATTATTATTATTATTATTATTATTATTATTATTATTATTATTATTATTATTATTATTATTATTATTATTATTATTATTATTATTATTATTATTATTATTATTATTATTATTATTATTATTATTATTATATAAAATGTGAGTTAATCAACGTTCGTTTTCCAAATACTTTTTTCTTCTATATTTTAATACCACAAAATACATGCTAAAATATACTTTAGTTCTTGGATTTAGTTATGTTTTAAATAAATTATATTTTAATGGTCCTAATTAGCCATAATTTATAATTAACTGAACAAGTCATTTTTATCTATTAGCTATCTATACATTTCTCTCGCTCTCTAACTCTATGTTGATACAACCACTCTCTAATATTTCCTAATGTCTCTTGTCTGTTAGCATTTAGAGAAAGAATACCCTCCTCTTTCAGTGTCGCTATCTAACTTGCATACGTGTGTCTGTACTCACCACAAAAACGTATGTAAATTAGATGGCAATATATTGAGTCTCTTTACTTCTCTATAAGAATAATAATAATAATCATAATCATAATAATAATAATAATAATCATAATAATAATCATAATAATAATAATAATAATCATAATAATAATAATAATAATAATAATAATAATAATAATAATAATCATAATAATCATAATAATAATAATAATAATAATAATAATAATAATAATAATAATCATAATAATAATCATAATAATAATAATAATAATAATAATAATAATAATCATAATAATCATCATAATAATAATAATAATAATAATAATAATAATCATAATAATCATAATAATAATAATAATAATAATACTCATAATAATAATAATAATAATAATCATAATAATAATAATAATCATAATAATAATAATAATAATAATAATAAATAATAATAATAATAATAATAAATAATAATAATAATAATAATAATAATAAAGAATAATAATAATAATAATAGTAATAATAATAATAATAATAATAATAAAGATAATAATAATAATAATAATAATAATAATAATAGTAATAATAATAATAATAATAATAATAATAATAATAATAATAATAATAATAATAATAATAATGTAGAATTAAAAGGACTTAATATTTTTAATCATACAAGCAGAATGTCTTTACAGATATGTCACAGTTTATTAATTTTCGAATGAAATCAAAGTAGAATATATAGTGGTAATTTTTGTGATCGAACGAGTAACGTAGAATAAATAGTAGTATTTTTTGTGATCGAACGAGTAACGTAGAATAAATAGTGGTAATTTTTGTGATCGAACGAGTAACGTAGAATAAATAGTGGTAATTTTTGTGATCTAACGAGTAACGTAGAATAAATAGTGGTAATTTTTGTGATCGAACGAGTAACGTAGAATAAATAGTGGTAATTTTTGTGATCGAACGAGTAACGTAGAATAACTAGCGGTAATTTTTGTGATCGAACGAGTAACGTAGAATAAAATAGTGGTAATTTTTTTGATCGAACGAGTAACGTAGAATAAATAGTGGTAATTTTTGTGATCGAACGAGTAACGCTTACGTCTCGTATCGTACAGTTTTTATTTAATATTTTCTCGTTACAACCATAAATAAATAAATATATATATATGTATATGTATCCATTCCAGCAATCAAAGAGTATGAATCGTGATCTGTTGCTGAAAGACCTCTATCTCCAAAACGCCGAGTTGATGCGCTCTTTGCAACAAATGGAGGAGCAGCTTCGAACAGCCGACCAGAAGAATTTGCAACTGGAAGAGAAATGCCGGGTACTGGACAAAGTCTTACAAAAGGTGTGCTCCTCGTCCGTCTGTTAACTCCCCAGCCCTAACCCACATCCCAACCACACCCCAACAGAAACATAACAAAAGAAAACTGTAAACAGATTGATAACCGCGTTTATTTATGCCTTCGATTCTTGGGTACATTTGGCAGACCAATACTCCATCTCGATCCACATCCGTAGCCACCCGAGGAAACGAGTAAGATGTTTTAGCCAAGAGTACTAACTATTGGCCGGCCCGTTTGACATAATCGTTAGAGTGTTTGCTAATCGGCTGAAAAAAAAAACAAGGGTTCAATCCTCGGTTGAGCTATCCCAAAGACTAAATACTAAGCATTATAAGGCGAGGATCAAGGGTAAGTGGAGTAATATCGGGAAAGGAGTAGCGTTTCTACTATTAAACATATGCATCCCTTCCGCTACCAGTTTTATTAATATAGATTAAAAATGATTTTTAATTCAATCGCCTTAAACTTATCCGAAACATACGGGGTGCAATCCAAAAATAGAACAACCTCGACGCTACATGTTCTCATTTACGAAATGAACCTAGCACTTCATTTACCTATTGTAAGTGACAAAATAACAAACAGAATCAGATTCCTCAGTAGGTACATCCTCCTCCTCCTCCTCCTCCTCCTCCTCCTCCTCCTCCTCCTCCTCCTCCTCTTCTTCTTCTTCTTCTTCTCTTTCTTCCTTTTCTTTCTTCTTCATCTCTTTCTTCTTCTTCTTCTTCTTCTTCTTCTTCTTCTTCTTCTTCTTCTTAATCTCTTTCTTCCTCTTCTTTCTTCTTCATCTCTTTCTTCTTCTTCTTCTTCTTCTTCTTCTTCTTCTTCTTCTTCTTCTTCTTCTTCTTCTTAATCTCTTTCTTCTTCTTCTTCTTCTTCTTCTTCTTCTTCTTCTTCTTAATCTCTTTCTTCCTTTTCTTTCTTCTTCATCTCTTTCTTCCTTTTCTGTCTTCTTCTTCTTCTTCTTCTTCTTCTTCTTCTTCTTCTTCTTCTTCTTCTTCTTCTTCTTCTTAATCTCTTTCTTCCTTTTCTTTCTTCTTCATCTCTTTTTTTTATCCTTTTCTTTCTTCTTCATCTCTTTCTTCTTCTTCTTCTTCTTCTTCTTCTTCTTCTTCTTCTTCTTCTTCTTCTTCTTCTTCTTCTTCTTCTTCTTCTTCTTCTTCTTCTTCGTTTGATACCCACTTAACTCTTTCCCCACCCCTCTCTTTCTTACTCACCCCCTTTCCGTTCTCCTACTTACCCCTGTCTGTTTATCTAGTTCGTCCCCATTGTTTCTTAGCTCCAAGTCGCACAGGCACTATGACAAATTTGGAGCCTTAAATACACTACTGATCTTCATTGTACGTATTTATATACGTACAATGACCAGCCTGTTCATTCATCTTTTCCAGATTTAAAATAAACGATAAAGTATGCGAGGCAGCGCGGATTTTTAACTTTAGGAAACTGACTAGAGTATTCGTTACATTAACTAAATGAGAAAATTGAGAAAACAATTGTACATTTATTTATGTTGATAATCGATTTCTCATAAGAATTCTCATTGAAATTTTATCACATATTTATAAAGATAAAACTATAAAATTTAAAAACAATAAAACCATGCTATTGAAAAAGTTTAAAAAAATCAATATGAAAATCAACTATTTCTTTCGTCTGTCAGCGGCATCTTGATTGCATATATAAATTCAATTGCGTTATTAAAATTACTTAGGAATAAGATGAGTATAGTATAAATAAGGTCAACAGTATAAATGATATAATATATACATTATCCTCTTCTTCTTCTTCTTCTTCTTCTTCTTCTTCTTCTTCTTCTTCTTCTATTTCTTCTTATTCTTATTCTTCTTCTTTTTATATATCTTATATTATATAATTATGTAGGTCGGATTAAAAAAATTGGACCCAAGTAGCATTTAAGCTGACAAGTCAAACTTTGATTCTAACTAGCCAACTTTTCGTTCAGATCCGGTAGTTTTCTAATATGTAGAAATTATCAAAAGTTACCATAAATAAAAAAAAAACAACTAAGGGAAATAACTCTTATTTTATTAGTAAGAGTTATCGTTCCGTACTTGTCTTCGTTCACTTTTAGCTTTGATACTGAATATAACAAAACCCTATGGTTATAAAACATAGAATTATTTACTAAAGAAATTTGAACGTAATGGATCGTCGGCAACGCCGGATCGGTACAGCTAGTTTTAAATGAAATCATTTAGAATGAGAATATGATATAATAGCTTACGACATTGGAACGTAGACAATGACCTAGGTTCGATTATAGTGAAACAGACATTCACACATGTGTATGATATTATGAGCTTGTGTGATTATTTGGTGAACTTCTTGAAAGGTTTTTATTTTGGGTTAACCATGTCATGCGTTCGGCGTGTATGTAAGAATTTGAGTAGGGATATATGAGTGTGTACGTGAGCGTGCGTTTCTTTTGGTATGTGTGCATATATATATATATATATATATATATATATATATATATATGGGAAAAAAGAAACAATGTTTCAGACAATATGTAAAAATAAAAATGGAATAAAGAATAAGCAATTCAACAACTAACAAAAATAAACTCAAAAACTCATGTTGTAAAGTTCCACCGAGATATTTCGGCCGTAGATACGACCATTTTCGATCAGTTAATAAACTTTATTTCAAAACGGAAAAGTTTTCAAATTTATACAGAGAATGCGATTGGAAGAAAATGTCACGTGCGGAGAACAACAAAACGGGGAGAAAAAGGAATGCGAGGAATGTTATGAAAAGAGAAAGAAAAAGAAGATGATGAAGAGGAAGAAGAAGAAAGGGATACCAATCAACCAGTATCTTTAGAACGTCAGTTGAAGGAGACGAAACGAAGAAGAAGAGAAAGCGAGAGCAAACGTGAGAAAGGGTAAATCGACATGTTGTTGTTGAAAACTATTAAAGAAGAAAAAAAGAGAGAGAGAAAAAATCAGTGCTAGATTTTGAAATAAAGTTTATTAACTGATCGAAAATGGCCGTATCTACGGCCGAAATATCTCGGTGGAACTTTACAACATGAGTTTTTGAGTTTATTTTTGTTAGTTGTTGAATTGCTTATTCTTTATTCCATTTTTATTTTTACATATATATATATATACATATATATATATATATATATATATATATATATATATATATATATATATTGTGTGTATTTAGGCAGTATATTTTCATTTAGGCAAACATAATTGTACCCCCTCCCAATATAGAAACATCCATGTTAACAATACCAAAATAATACACCACGATACCAATATCAAAAAATTAAAAATACTCGAAGCCCTCTACATAAAAACTAAACATCCCACAATTAATAATGTCAATTATGAAACTAGTCGCAACATTTTAAAGTGTCTAGCATAATAATTAACATTACCAAATTCTTAGCCATTAGGTAGTTATGCGTTTGAATTGTATGCACTTTCTTTAACGTCATCAATTTCTTAACGGTTTAAACAGTCAAACTTTTAAATCTCTAATATGTGTAGAACGCCTCATGTACATTTCAACTTTACAGACGCTTTTTCAAGTTATAAACTACTTGCCGTTATAATTAAAAAATGAGCACAACAGTAAAGTCATCATTTGTAAAGACACTAAAACTAATACCGCCTGAAGATGATTTGACGATTCAAATCTAAAGTACTTGCAAAAAAGAAAAAAGAATTGAACAAGAAACCCATGGATCATATTTACATCAATTTAACCGAAACATTAGATGGACAATTCGGAAAATTGAAAAAAAAAAAAAGTCGCATCAAACAAAACCACTCCGTGTTATTTAATAATGTTTGCCTATATATATATATATATATATATATATATATATATATATATATATATATATATATATATATATATGCATGTGTGTAGCGTGCGTCTGTGTGTCCGCTCTGTTGTGTAAGAACTTAGGATAGTAAAAATGGCATAGGGGATATTTAATTGTGCAAGTTGAGGTAAAAAAAATGACATGCTTTGGAGAGATCACCCCCTCCCACTGTTAGGACTTTAAGCCGAGTAACTGTGTCGGCAAGTCGGAAAGTGGCTGCTACTGATTATGAAATTCGACTGTCTGAAGTCTCGGCTTCTGATTTATTTTTGGACGATTTATTTTTATCATGAACTTTTGGTCCCGATGAGTTACATTGAGTACTGAGACAGAAATTAATTTGTGTAGATCATTCTATATATATATATATATATATATATATATATATATATATATATATATATATATATATATATATATATATATTATAGTTGAATTCTAACAACTATAGGAAAAATCAATTCAAACCCATTATTTTTATATATTGTTTTAATTTCTTTATTTTAATATTTCAGCGAATATCTGTATTTCTTCTTCGTCTCTTATAATTTATTTTTTCTAAATTTCATACTTTTCCTTACGCGCGTTTCACAGCAAAGTCAAGAGAAATATGTAGTTTTTAGTTTAACTTTGCTGATCATCAGCTTGTAATTTGAAACATTTTCGGATATTATAATATGTATATACTTAAATATATATTTTTTTATAAGAACTCTCTCTTTCACACACACACAGACACACACACACACAGACACACAGACACAGACACAGACACACACACACACACACACACACACACACACACACACACACACACACACACACACACACACACACACACACACACATATATATATAGATATATACATAATAGATACGAGGTATTTATAAGATATTTATTTACATACGTTCAAAGAATGCAACATTAACGACAGTTTCGTGTAAATCTTTTCTGAGGCGATATGGATTTTTATTGATATCAAATCTTCATCAGCACAGGGAATAGACACTAAGTTCGAAGTTAAAACATAGCATCACGACTAAAGTGCAGACAATTCTCATTCGAGAGGTTATATATATATATATATATATATATATATATATATATATATATATATATATATAGTCTAAAGAAGCTTTGAGTTATTTTAAACAAAAAGACAAAAAAAAGGAAAATGCAGTTTAAATTCCCACAGAAACTAACTAAATCCAAAATAGTGCAGACTTAACATTTGTTGGAAAATTCATAAATAAATAAAATATATAATAGTAAGTAAATAAAATAAAAAGGGGGATTAAGTATCTAACAGTGAAACAAAAGCAGGAGACCTTAACGTAAGCATCTAATATTAACATGGGGATCATCAGCTGTTTACCATGTAACTGTTTCGGAGATTTAAAAGCAGGACAGTTATATGCATGGCTCTCCAATGGTACATATCAAACTACCATTTCCCCAATCAAGTGTCGAAATAATTCAGCTTAAAATGTTACTTATATATAAATAAATAATAATAATAATAATCAAAATAATAATAATAATAATAATATACTACCCTTAAGACTACCGTGCGATATGGTAATTTGCATATCAAATAAAATTCTTTATAACAATAGTAATACTAGTAATAATAATAATAATAATAATAATAATAATAATAATAATAATAATAATAATAATAATAATAATAAAAAAAAAATGCTATCTAAACACTACACCCAATAACCATTCTGCAATATGGTAGCTAGAAATAAAATTATATAAGAATCAAAGTTGCATTAAAAAAAAAAGCTTTAGTACCTTAGGTACCAGAAAGGCAAATAGATAAGAGGAAGGAAACCTAATATATATATATATATATATATATATATATATATATATATATATATATATATATATATATATATATATATATATATATTAACGTCCTATAAAGTTAATGGGGGACTAATAATGCAATTTTCTGCATCTTGATCACTTAGGATGTGAAAGAATCCTAATAGTAGTAAGAAAAAAAAACAACGAACGCTGCAATCACCATAAGAACAATTACATAAAAATACATTAAATATTTAGGTGATTAATATCGTACATATTTCTAGGCAGGGCATCGTAGTCCAAAGGTAAGACACTGGACTACAGACATCAATATCGAAAGTTCGATCTTTGTCTAACTTAGCCATGCTGATGACGGCTGTGAGCAAGGAACACGTGTCCATGGATTACTTTTATGTACGTATAAAATTAATATATATATATATATATATATATATATATATATATATATATATATATATATATATATATATATATATATGTCATCTACGGAGAGCTGTTTTGTCGTCTCACAACTCTTCAGTGTGGCGAGACTTACCAAATGTTTTCACATTGAGATTCGAAACCCAACGAGGATCAGCAGTCTGAAAGCTACCGAGTTTGTCCCTACAGTAAGAGAGACTATAGCACATGTCTTTTTGTTTACATTCACCTTACGAGTTACCTAGAAAACTCTATTCTGCATACTGTTATTTCCTTTAGTGTGGAGCGCACACACACACACACACACGACGTGATGGGAAAATGAAAAAGGAAAACCAAAAAATGGATGTTTTTTATGTGTACATCAACGTTTCGTCTTTATTTATAAGACTTCATCAGGATGATAATATAGAGAAAAAAAAATGTCATGCAAGTACAGATACATGTAGGGTAGACATATTGGGACCATTATTTCATTTTATTTTTCCTCCCAATATGTCTACCCTACATGTATCTGTACTTGCATGACATTTTTTTTTCTCTATATTATCATCCTGATGAAGTCTTATAAATAAAGACGAAACGTTGATGTACACATAAAAAACATCCATTTTCTGGTTTTTCTTTTTCATTTTCCCATATATATATATATATATATATATATATATATATATATATATATATATATATATATATATATATATATATATATATGTCATCTACAGAAAGCAGTGAAAGTCTCACGGCACTCCGGTGTAGCAAGTATCCGCAACTTATGGCAATTCTAAAATGTTGTACAATAACAAATCTCTTAAGAAAAAGGAAACGTGATATCATCCCGCTGAATCAAAATGTAGTAAATGTACTGAGTCGAACAAAAGAGTAAAATCGTGACCATCCACAAATGAGGCTCTATGACGCATTTCGCGTAGAATTGAGGGTGGTCGACCCAACAACGGAGGAGAAATCGGCCTCACATCGCCATCGGATATACTAGCTGATAAATCAATATAGTACATCGTATGGCACAGAGAGCCAAGATAATCGCAAGGCGTCATCGTGTGGCATGCCATAAAACACCTGCAGATATAGCATGTTACACGACAGTCGAATGAGCGATAGCTGATTACGCGACGGTATTATCACGTGGGAAGATAATGTGGGAATGCCACATGAATTACAAAATGCATTTGAACAATTTCGTACGAAAGAATAGAAATGGGAAGATGCATTAAAAAACTATGAAAATATTAATTTAAAACAAAAATTAATGACAGAATTACAACAATCTTTTCATTAAAAACACAATTATTAAAATAAGGTTAACACATTAAATAAATATAATATATAATACACACACACACACACACACACACACACACACATATATATATATATATATATATATATATATATATATATATATATATATATATATATATATATGTAGTCCAGGGTTTCGAATCGTGTGACCGGTGGTGAATAGTCGTACTTCTCTGCTGATGAGTCTTGATTGAAAAGAGACGAAACGTATACGTCCATAGATAAAAAATAAACAATAACAAATATATATATCTATCTATATATATATATATATATATATATATATATACAATTTAATAAATTACATGTTTTTTAATCAGCCATGGCCATTGGTTTCACGCTGTAAGCGATTAGTCAAATGACTCTAACATGTTTTTGTGATTTAAAAAAAAAATTCTGATTCTACGTAGCCGTTTTGCACAGAATTGCTACAGATCACTTTAATCGTCCATTTTTGCAGACAAAACAATTCTATTTTCTTGCTCATTAAAAAAATATTTTAATTTTATAATCTTTCTATTTTTCTTTTGTATTTTTAATAAATTAATAATTTCTATTACTCAATATATATATATATATATATATATATATATATATATATATATATATATATATTATATATATATACATACAATATTATAAGGTGGTATAATATATTATGTAGAGATGTTCAGTATTTAGTTCAACAGTGCCCAATACGTGAGTAGAGCTTGCCGCCTCTGTGTAGCTTTATTGCAGCAAACATATTTTAATACATTATATATATATATATATATATATATATATATATATATATATATATATATATATATATATATATATATAATAGTTGCATTCCAATGACCATAGGAAAAATCAATCCAAAGCCGTCATTTTCATTTATTCTTACAATTTCATTATTTTCATATTTCGGTGTACTTCTTCTTCCTCTCGCAAAACAATTAATTAATTTTTTCCAAATTTAATAATATTTTTGTATGCGTTTCACAGCAAAGTCAAAAGTAATATATAGTCGTTAATTAACAATGCTGATCATAAGAACAATAATTTATTGCACCACATGATAATATTTATTTCAAATAGATTCAAATATGACTACATGCGTATAATTTTAGATAATATTTATTTCAAATAGATTCAAATATGACTACATGCGTATAATTTTAGATAATATTTATTTCAAATAGATTCAAATATGACTACATGCGTATAATTTTAGATAATATTTATTTCAAATAGATTCAAATATGACTACATGCGTATAATTTTAGATAATATTTATTTCAAATAGATTCAAATATGACTACATGCGTATAATTTTAGATAATATTTATTTCAAATAGATTCAAATATGACTACATGCGTATAATTTTAGATAATATTTATTTCAAATAGATTCAAATATGACTACATGCGTATAATTTTAGATAATATTTATTTCAAATAGATTCAAATATGACTACATGCGTATAATTTTAGATAATATTTATTTCAAATAGATTCAAATATGACTACATGCGTATAATTTTAGATAATATTTATTTCAAATAGATTCAAATATGACTACATGCGTATAATTTTAGATAATATTTATTTCAAATAGATTCTCTTTCTTGGACTCCAGACGGACTGGAAATCTATAACACGCGGTTGGTCGTTGGTTGTCTCTTTCTGCTCAATGTCTGCCTACTTGTTTGTTTCTTTCTTTTTTCCTATCGGGTTTGAGAACACGAGTTTCTCCGGACCTAAATTCTCTGGGCTAAAAGCGTATGTCTAATAGTTATGTATATGAATATGCATGGTTATGGTAGTGTGTGGGTGGTGTTGCGTGTGTGCGTGCTCGTAGGATGTGTACGTATTTAGGTTTGCCTGTGTATGCGTGTGAGTAAGGTTGTCTATATGTATTATATTGCCAACTTGTAAGTGTCATAATGTAATGTGGTGTTTGGCACGGCCGTTATTATTTGAAAAACATAAAGATCCCTCCCCTTCGATCGCCATAGTTAAATATAAGATTTAAATTCCCCCTCTCTCTAAAAAGATGTATCAGATAGGTTGCTACTACCACTCTCTCTAGTTATATTTGAATTGTCTAGGCTTAATTCAATTTTCTTTCAGTCTCAAAAATGTAATTGTCTGGATTGATGCTTGAAAAAACCACAAGGTTGAAATAAATTATTGCATCGGCAATTATGTAATTTCGTGTTATATATATATATATATATATATATATATATATATATATATATATATATATATATATATATATATATATGTATATATATATAATGCTTTTTTTAATTATTTTAAGTATTGTGGAAATTATTATATTTTTGAAAGCCAGATCAATACATATTTTGAAAACCAAACCCGATAACAATATGTTAAGTGGTAATTTTAATATATTTTTTTTCAACGATATTTCGGGAAAACATCCCATTTTGAAGTAGAATATATTTTTCAAAACGGTGTAACTTGAATGAGTTTCACTTTCAGATCACATTTTCTACCCCTTTACCTCCAAATTACTGACCCCTATTCCACCATTTACAAACCTTTCACTCACCTTCTTAAAAAAATCCTCACGTAACATTTTAACGTTACGTAAACATTTAAAACAAAATTGTATTTCGTCATGTTGTAAAATGTCGAACAGTTCATTAGTAGTTTCAGTGGCACACGTAAGTTGGTAGAAAAACTACGACACACGCCCATTAATTTATAGATCTTAGATACAGTAATATAAATTTTAATACTATTAACCACTGCTTTTTCTCAGTTTCAGGATACTGAGCACTTGGCCATCTTGTTAATGGGCGCCGCCAATCTGTTCACGTCACTGTCAATTCATCAAATCTGGCCGGATGTATAGGCTTTTCCCGCCCCTTTTCGACCTTCCTCCGTGCAAGGGAATAGGTCACGTGAAAACATGCGCAGTTTTCTTTTTTTTTTCTTTTTAAAGGGAACGAGCTTCTTTGCAAGTTTCTAAAACTGTTTCGTAGGCAGAAGCGCGTGACCCCCCCTACATGTTGTATTTACCCATAACAGGGTCAGGATCAATCTTTTGATGATGCATGGAGCACCCCAGAGATGTATCCTGAAAGGACTGGACACATTTTGGTCCCGATCTACACGTTACTCGTGGGGGTCCACAACTTTAATTAGTGTCATATTCGCCCCAATGAGGATGGATGGGGGGCTTGATGATCGAATAACATTATTATTATTATTATTATTATTATTATTATTATTATTATTATTATTATTATTATTATTATTATTATAATAATATCAATGTCTGCAACATGTTTTCTGGTAACATCTGTAGACTAACTATGAGAGTGTTTGCTTGTATGTACATGTGTGTGTAACTTTACACCCATATATATATGTTATGTATTAAGCTGCTTTTTATTGATGCTATTGTTTGCGCTGGTAATATAACTGAACAGCAATTATTTACTTCGCGAGACTGGATATAAATAAAGTGAAAAATGAGATTCGTAGTCATTTTTTCACTTACTGGTATTCTTTGTTTATATCAGACAATAACATCAGCAAAAAAGCAGTTTAATACATAACATACCGTATACTGTTTGAAATACATTTCCGAAAAAAAAACAAAAAACAAAAAAAAACAACATATATAAATACTCACAAACAGAACAAAATATTACAGACCTTCCCCCTCTGTATTCTCTTTCCCTCTTCACTCTAGGCACTCTCTCTCTCTCACTCTTTGAACTTTTGACCTCCATCCTCTCATTGTTAGTTTTACTCAGGTATCTGCCCCCCCCTGACCTCTAATAAACCCACTCAAAGGTTAACCTTATGTTCACTACCCTAACCACTTCCCTGGGTTTCTTAGCCAATCGTTGCTTTTATTCCTCCACCCTCACCACATACCGGCGCTCACTATTTTTTACAGTCACTACATTAAATTTACTTTACTTTTTTCTTTCCTCATATTCTAACATTTTTATTAATCTTTAATTTAAACTTAATTACCCTGAAAACATTTATAAATTCTCTATGTATCCCCCTTTATTTTAACTACTTATTGTAGGTTGTCAGTACATTTTCATTGGCCATTGAACTTTTATAAATATCTGTAAAAAAAAACTATTTGATTTAGTAATTGATATTATCTAACATATAAAGTTACCTTGTCGGATTTTTAACGTCAAACCCAAATAGCGTTTAAGATGACAGATCAAACTATTCTCTTACTTAGTAATATGAAACATTTTTAAATAATCACCGAAAAATAACAATCAGCAAGAGGAATAACTCATATTTGAAATTGTAGAATATAGTAGGTCTTGTCTACCTAAAATGTTATTTCTTTTTCTGTATAAGTTTACAAATCTGCTAACAAATAAAGATTAAAACCTACAATGACTCCAATGCACACCGGGCAACGCCGAGTTATCTAATTGTTCGAGAGATTTAGTATCACTGCGAACAGAAAGTTTTAAATGATGTTTAGAAATTTCATGAATAAATAGGCATCTCAATTAGATCTTTCTTCATTGGTTGACATTTTGAAAATCGACAAGTTTTCCTACAAGAAAATCATGAGAGAACATATTCTAAAATTAGTATGGAATATATTGAAGCTTAGATGTAAAACTACAGCGGGATCACTGGGCGACGGATATTAGTTCAGTTCTTACTCAGTCTGTCTGGGATACCAAGTTACAACCATATTCGATGTAACGTAATCGGGCTATCACCAGCTGGGCCAGCTAGTACGAATCAGGGAGGGGATGGAGAAGTCAGAGAGATAGAGAAAGAACGAGAGAGAGAGAGAGAGAAAGAGAGAGAGAGAGAGAGAGAGAGAGAGAGAGAGGGGATGGCGGTAATAATATGGAAGTCGATGGAGTGGGAAAATAACTATTATTAGGAGTGGGACGTAATGGGTGAACAT
>OY744529.1:6400200-6425200 GCA_963556195.1 Sepiola atlantica
TATGTATAAATGAGCACAAAAAATACTACTCGCATGCATCTGAAATTTTCACCCATTACGTCCCACCCCTAATTAAATTGAAGAAAAAAATCCAAATCCGTTTTAAAATCCAATCATACTTGGTACAAATAAACTTCAGTCTATGTTTGACTTATTTTATTGCCGTTTATGTGCACTTCTGAATTGAAAGCACACCTGAATATGAGATGCAAAATTGTCAGTAGCTCTGACAACCTTATCTCTTGGCACTGCCCCGGCTCTGATGGTAATCTTGAGTTCAGGAATAGTCTTGGGAATTGTTTTATCACTGTTCAATAATATGGCGGCATTTTGGTTGTTGTCTTATCCGTATGAGACGTGACCTTGAATATGCCTCATGTCCTTAACTGCCCAGATTTTTTTTATCTGCGAGGTTATTTCAAAGTTAATGTATATCAAGACCATCCCCAGAATATTCCTGAGTTGAAGAGGACCATCATAATCCAAATAAGGGCAGTGCCAAGAGAGGAGTGTGACGTCAGAGTTATTCATAATTTTACACATCGTATTGAATAACGATAAAACAAAGACTGTTGGACATTCATGGCTGAAACCTGGTGGACAAGTCAGACATAAATGGAAGTTTATCTATACTAAATATGGTTAGATCGCATAAAGGATTTTAATTTTTAGTCACGATTCTATCATTGGCATTTTTATTGGGTCACCCTATATTATTTAAATAAAAAAATGCTTTTAATACAATCTTTATATTTAAATTCTGTATTAAAAGGAAGAACCAAGTTTGCCAGTTCATGAACATTCGGGTAGATATCCGTTGTGCCAATGTCCATCGGTCAAATATCTGTCGACTAAATGTCCGTCAGACATCTATCCGGTAACCGTTTGTTCTTGTTTTTCTGTTTATCTGTCAGAAACTAATCTCTGGTTCTCCTTTAGTTTTTTTTTCTCTGATTGATTTACACTTTTTTATAATATCGACGATGAGACGGCGGTTTCATGTCGAACATGGCGAACCTCGATTGAATAGAATTCGACAACTCACAAAAATCCCCCCCCCCCCAAAAAAAACCTATCGTCTGCTTTACTCAATCCTCCCGCCAAAAACAGTGTCATCAAACTTAATCTTTTTGTTTGAACTAGCAGGGTTACCCCGGAGCATGGATGACCAAATAGAAAATTTAAAAAGTGTGTGCACCATCTTTATTTTAAAACTTATCTCCCCTTCTCTCTCTTTCTCGCTTCCTCTATCACCCTCTCCGACTGCCCCCTCCTTCCTCTATTTGGAAACTGGTTCAATATAATAAAAATAAAGAAATAAGAAAGAATGAACGTAAGCAAAAAAATAAAAAAGTAAAATTGTTTGACCTAATGCTGTTTTTAAAACAACTACAAGTAAGAATGAAAAAAAAGTACTTTCTCATATACTAATTTGGTTTTTGGTGACCCCAAGGGAATGAATATTACACTTTCCTTTTTTTATTTACTATAACCATGTCAGGGTTACACTGAATCTTATGATATAAGGTTTGTAAGTGTACCTTGTGTAGTTTCTGACTTTTAACCAGCCACGCACACAGAATTGTGCCTTTCCTTTTCATAATAGATAACTTTCCTAGCAAATAATTTCAACAAGATTCACTTTTCTAAATAAAAAATCACCTAAACCCTAACACTAACCCTTTTCTAAATAAAATAAAAACATTTAAAATGCGACATCTTCTCGTTCAAAAACGTTTGGTTAAACTAAACCAAAGAGCTATTTCTATTGATTCTTTTTTTTTATCAATTTTCAAAAATGTTTTTAAATTATTTACTCCGTAGTCAACAAAACACATAAAAAAATGTTTTTAAATTATTTACTCCGTAGTCAACAAAACACATAAAAATGTTTTTAAATTATTTACTCCGTAGTCAACAAAACACATAAAAAATGTTTTTAAATTATTTACTCCATAGTCAACAAAACACATAAAAAATGTTTTAAAATTATTTACTCCATAGTCAACAAAACACATAAAAATGTTTTCAAATTATTTACTCCGTAGTCAACAAAACACATAAAAAAATGTTTTTAAATTATTTACTCCGTAGTCAACAAAACACATAAAAATGTTTTTAAATTATTTACTCCGTAGTCAACAAAACACATAAAAAATGTTTTTAAATTATTTACTCCATAGTCAACAAAACACATAAAAAATGTTTTAAAATTATTTACTCCGTAGTCAACAAAACACATAAAAATGTTTTCAAATTATTTACTCCGTAGTCAACAAAACACATGAAAAAATGTTTTTAAATTATTTACTCCGTAGTCAACAAAACACATAAAAATGTTTTTAAATTATTTACTCCGTAGTCAACAAAACACATAAAAATGTTTTTAAATTATTTACTCCGTAGTCAACAAAACACATAAAAATGTTTTTAAATTATTTACTCCGTAGTCAACAAAACACATAAAAATGTTTTTAAATTATTTACTCCGTAGTCAACAAAACACATAAAAAATGTTTTTAAATTATTTACTCCGTAGTCAACAAAACACATAAAAAAGGTTTTAAAATTATTTACTCCGTAGTCAACAAAACACATAAAAATGTTTTTAAATTATTTACTCCGTAGTCAACAGAACACATAAAAATGTTTTTAAATTGTTTACTCCGTAGTCAACAAAACACATAAAAAATGTTTTTAAATTGTTTACTCCGTAGTCAACAAAACACATAAAAACCGCATTTGAATGTTTATCTTTGACCCTTTTTCTTATTTGTTGCATTCCCCTGCTGCTAGAAAACCTACTTTATTCGTAAAGATTTTATTAGATATCAAATTTATTTGTATATCTATTTTAAAAATGTTATATCAAGTTTTAACTTTGCATCTCGAGTTATTTATGTTTTTCTCTCATTATTGTTTTTCCTTTTTCTAATATTAAAGTTAACATAAGCAAATCGATATTATATCTTGAACTGCATCTTAAATCGATAATGTCACGTTCTAACCTGACCAAAGTTACAACTTCATGCAAAATTTCAGAGAAATTCAATGGATGGTTGCGGAGAAAAATCCGGACGGACGGAAATGCCTCAAAACATAGTTCCTCCGATTTATAAAATCGGGAGAACAAAAATTTAAATTAGAACATTAATCGTGTTTGGTTGAACACATTTTTTTTGGCGCTCTTGTATAAGCAGTAACCGATCTGAGGGAAAAAGAAAATAACTTTTATGCCATAAAATTTATAAACTTTATAACAATTAAAAACATGTTATGGGGTTTAAATGCGTTCAAAATAACTTTTAAGCACTTTTATTTACATGCTGTATACACTTTATATAAACATAAAAAAAATTGTTTTAATCACTTTTATTTACATGCCACAAATAACAGGGAGGGTGGTGCTGTTAGATGAGAGAGAAAAAAACAAACAAAAACAATAAAGGCTTGAAACAAGTGTCAGAGAAAGAAAGAGAGAGTCAACAGATGACGATTAGAACGGAAGTGACGCCGCCGTTACTGACATAGCGTTGCCACGAACGATAGCCAGGGAGATGCGTTGGGACAACCAGGCTGACTCACAGGGCTCGTGCCTAGACGTTGAAATCCTCCGTCCAATGTGTGACACTGTTCGCCTGTGTGTTTGCGTACCTTAGATATGTTCACCTTCCTTCCTCGACAACAACTGACTGACTACTCATCTTTTTTCTCTCAAAACATTGCGTTCTTGGCCTTTTGACTAAGATCAAAGTGTAGTATCTGTTCCGATGGATACTGCACCCCATAGACTGGTATTGTCTTGGCCTTCGGGGCTTGATTTACGCCGATCTATGGGGTTGTCCTGTGCAGTTTTAGGAGGTCCATCCTCCCAGGCTTCGCCTCCCCTCTTTGCGGAGGAGTAAGTTTATTGCTTACTGGGAATGCCGACGGGGCTGCCCAGGCAATTTTTAAACCCCACTTTCCCGACCCGACCTTGGGTCACATCTTACTTGTGGGAGTAAGATAAAAACTGGCCTTGTGCCTAACTCTCGGAGAGGAGTAAATCAATACTCATCTTTTTTCTCTCTAACAAAATTATTTTCATGCCTACAGGGTTACAGTTTTAAAAAGTGCATATTAAAAACGTATTAAGAAAGTCTCCATATTAGCAAACTGCCGGAGCAGAAAAATTGAACAATTAAATAAAAGGGTTAACAGACAAAAGTTATTGATTTTCTTTAAATACGCAGATTAAATGGACGCATCTTAAGAATATTCGTTTCTGTTTAAATGTATTTTTTAATACATTTAAACAAGGACGAATATTCTTAAGATGCGTCCATTCAATCTGCGTATTCAGCGATGACAAACTGAAACGTGACGGATCGAAGGATAGATAGACCGATCGACTGACGACAAAGCATCTTACTAAGATGCATGGATGCATCTAAATAACTATTACGTTTCGCAGGCTAAGGGAGATCACAATTTTCCAATGTCATTCCGCGACTACTATAATGGAACGTCCGTGTGTGTATGTCATACCTATCAAGTCTCGATGACGAGAATGAGTAACCTGACAAGAAAAAAAAGCGGACGAATACAACCGTCTATCAAAGTGTAACGTCACGTACGGTCCCAAAACGAACTTCTTCTTCTTTCGTGTGAATCAGATGATTCTGGTGTTTCCGCGATGTTTTTCTAGTTAGAAATCTTTCTGGAAAGACATCGGAATTTCGAACGGAACCCTTTATTTAATCCACCCGTGGCGCAGTGGATATAGTACTAAGTATAATTCAGTTCTAAGTGACAGTCATCTGAAGGTTGAAGGTTCAATCCTCAGTGCGGCCAAATTACTGAAGACTTCTTCCAATTTATGGCAGATGGAACAAGAGCATGCTACCCCCCGTGGATTAAATAAAGGGTTCCGTTCAAAATTCCGTTCAGATTCCCAGCCAGGCTTTTCAAAAATAAAAATCTTATCATCAGAGGAAATTGCTGGGATAGATTTTATTTCTCGTGCCTTCTAACGACCTACCTACAAATCACCTTCACCGCTGGACTTTTTGGACACCGGATGTTTTTGCAATCAGACACTTGCTTGCATTCTGACAGGGTTTTGATTTGTTTTTTCCCCACATCCTTTGTTTCACTTTTTCAAATTTTAAATCTTGGCCGTTGCCAACTTATCTATCCCAGCAATTTCCTCTGGTGATAAGATTTTGATCTTTGAAAAGCCTGGCTTAAGGAAAAAATTAATAGAAAAATTAATTGAATAAATTGCCTTTTCGCGGAATATACCTTGCATTGAGCAACTGAATTGAAAAAAGATCTGCCTTTCGCTTTTCTAATTCCTTTTCACCCTTCTAGCTATATATATATATATATATATATATATATATATATATATATATATATATATATATATATATATATAGGGTGATTTATAAGTCACTTCACTTAGCTATTTAAAATGGTTACCATATGAAGCACTAACATACTATGAACTTTTGATAATTGTTATCTTACTCTCTAATTACTGCTATTTGTTATTTTAAATTTGTTCGTTTATATATTTGTTTCTATATATATTTATTTCATAATCAATCAAATATGCTGCAAAGAGTCGTAAATTCCTTGCAAAAAAGAATGGAGCTATACATGCAGAACGAAGGTGGGAATTTTGAAAATTTGCTGTAATTTTAAACTCCCATAAACGAATTTGTAGAATCAACTTTCTGTTTTGTATTACCGTATTTTTTAACTTTAGAATTTCAAAAATAAATAGCTAAGTGACTTATGAATCACCCTATAATTCTAATCGAAATCCATTACATGATAAATAAATATATATATATATATATATATATATATATATATATATATATATATATATATATATATATATCTTATAGAGGAAAGCATCTTTTACACTAATGAGTCAACACTTTCTAAGTTCGAAGGCCACTCGAGGATAAGTGTTAATGAGATTGCCAGTTGAATGATGGTCAATGCTATGAGAGGATTGGAAGAGATGGGTATAATGGATAGAATTTGGTGACTTAAAAGGACGGATCGGCAAGTATTTATTGACATTGGACTTTAAAACGACCATGTTGTAGTCAGCTTGGAAGCAGCCCGGCGGTATCGTGTTCCACAGATGAGAAGTTCTTAAAATGAAACTATTCATAGAAGTTCCGTTTGGTTTAGACGAGTTTTTGCTGTGAATGTTTTACAGATGGGGGGGGGGGCAAATATTGGAGCTGCGTCGAGCATCTGCCATAAAAATAACGATAGAGTAGAGAAAGACTAGCAACGTTTTCTTCTGTAAGGAAGGAGCTGTAAGGAAGAGATCATTCCCTACTAGCGACACTTCCCCAGATATGATAGCAGTACTCCAGCTTAGGACGTATCTGATTTCTTTACAGTAGAAGGATTGCGTCAAGTGTTTTCTACAGAGATAGAATGATTCAATCAATCTACACTGACAATTGTTTTAAAAATTCGCATTGCCTATTATTCATTTCATTTTATCTATTTCTTGTTCCGATTAAACTGATTATTGGACGCATTCTTTTGTTATGAAAGCCTATGGGATGCATTTTCTTAGAAGTTTGTAAATATAAAACAACATGTGCCCGGTTGTTTAATGTTTTTTTTTAAATGTAGAACCTATAAACACTTATTTATATGTATTTATAATGTTGACTATTTTTTTCCTGACTCAAGGCCCAATATGAAGGCAGCCCCAAAGAACCATCTGTTTTGAAAATATGTGATGCAGAATGTCCCAAAGAAAAAATAGTAACAGTTCAAGAATTTACCAATGTTGGTCTATGTTGTACCAGTTCTGAAGATGACACATCTGGAGATGGAGACGTCGCTGAAGCAGATCTATGTTTTAACAATTCCGAAGATGAGACGTCTGGAGATATAGACATCGCCGAGGCCGATCTATGTTGCAACGGTTCCAAATATGACACATCTGGAGATGGAGACATGGCCTTAATATCAGACGGGAATGATAATGACTCCGAACATTGTAGTATGGTAACAATCATTAGTTTCACCGATGGAGAATTTAGTCTCTGCAAAGATTCCCCTGTAGAAAAACTTAGCCCTGTTTGCGGCCCGGATTCGGGTTTCTTAAAACGGGCGGAAAATAAAGATAAACATAATCTTCCATTTGCAGATGATTTCCAAATTAAAAGTCCCGATAAAAACATCTCGAAAGCACTCAAAGAATGTCCGGTTGGTCTTCATAAAAATGGCGAAGAGGTTACGCCAGGAACCAGTGGTCATCGTGTCCATCAGGAGGAATTCGTAGAGACCGATAACGCCTTTTTATACAATTCGGGTGTTCGCAGTTACCTGTCTGAGGATAAAGGAAGCTTTCCCGCTGTTGACTATTGCAAAACGAATTCTTCTGATGATAATGGCGACGATCCTAGTTTCGCTGAGAACCTCGGTGACGATTCAAACGCCACAGAGTTGGACGGTTACGATTTCACAGACGAGGAAGAAGATATCTTCTTTGATACTGTTGGCATGGACTTTTCCGAAATGGACACTGGGAACGAAAATGGCCACAGAAGTAGCTGTGCGACAAAATACCGCGGAGATGTTGTGGAAAATGTAATGCAGTTCAACTGCGAAACAGTAGATGGGTCGAATAAAGATGTCGCCGACCAGAAAGAAGGACGAATGAATAAAACAGACGACGGTGAAGCTGATCAAGTAAGACTCGAGTTTTTGACTGAACTCGAGGAGAAATACACCCAAGTCAGACAACTTGTGTTTTTGGTGAAAGATTCGGAAATTAAAACAACATTGATTAAAATAGTTCGATGGATTATGCAGACACACCAGCGGCTCCAACGTTGATTTTATCAAAAGCTACACACCGATTTTATTTGAATAAAACTGAAGATTTCTCAATTTTCTGAAAGATTTTTGACAGAAAATCTGGCACGTGATAGAAACGTCGTAGGCAAAAAGTTAGATTTAAAGCAGAAGTTAGTATTAACATTTGTTTTTATTGACATCATTCAAATTTGACTGCCCCGAGGTAATAGCTTTTCAATGAAATTTACTTTTTTTATGTATAAATTCATTCATTAATTTCGTATGAATCAAATGATTCTATTGTTGTCATTGGGTTCACCGATATCTTTCTAGTTAGAATTCTTTCTAGAAAGATGTCAGGTACTTACAGGAGGGTCACGTAAAGTTTGCCAACATCCTAAGTGAATGTGGATTCGAACTCGGCACGCCAGGTTGTCAGTTCGTGTCGTTAACCACTGACCCACCGTCACCTCCATTGGTCTAATTAATAACTTTTCACTGAAAACATCTAAATCTTTTTAGTATAAATCAAGGGAGGCGCGATAGCGCTCTATCCCTTAATAGACTTCAAAAACGACCTATGCTAGAAATCTCATTTCTTTGATCAGTCATAACTCAAAAACCAATAAACCAAAATTTTCATTTGATAGGTTCTATAAGTGTGTAGAATTTCAGCATCATTAGTCAAGGCAACCCAGAGATCCAGAAAGGTCAGGAGTGATTTTGTGTTATCCGTGTGTACGTACGTACGTGTGTGCCACCCTGTATCTCATCAACTATTTGATGAATTCAGCGGATTTTTGGGAGAGATAGAGGTTCTAGGGTCTAGTTGATGGCATTTTTATTTCAGTTTACCATATACCTTAGTTTTCCAGAAAATTCAAAAACAACTTAAAAATTACCATTGTCTTGAGGCATAGCCTTTACAAAAGTAGTGACATACCATGATAAATGCCAGTATACTGAAATCATGTGCCCTTAATAGGGTTAAGATGAACATTCATATACACTAAATGTACAAAAGCAAGGAAATTCCCAAATTTTTACACTTTTATTGTCATTAAGGGTATGACTACCAAACCATTTCATTATCACATCACTACAGTATAAATCTCTATGCATGAGTGGATGAAGTGTGTGAGGTGCGCTGAAGAAAAATTCCTACCAGTAAAATACGTAGCCCTGTTGTGCTCGCATACCCTTAATGACAATAAAAGTGTAAAAATTTGGGAATTTCCTTGCTTTTGTACATTTAGTGTATATGAATTTTCATCTTAACTCTATTAAGGGCATATGATTTCAGTATATTGGCATTTTTCATGGAATAAAGAAATAGACATACAAAATAAGTAAACTCAGAATTGATCCTTATTTTGTATGTCTATTCCTTATTTATAGCTGCAATAACATCATCATATTCACTGAACAACTTCATTATTTACTTACACGTCCACCATAAATTGCGCCCAAAAGTCTCGTACTCATCTAATCAGCCAATTTCTGCTGCAGTATTAATGGCTTCACGCGCTGTTGCTTTCAAATAGAAATTGATCCTCCATCGGTATAAACGTCTCGTTTGATAATGTCGCTCAAATATGTTGATCGGCAAAAGATGGCGGCCAAATCATCAACTTTCCACCTTAGACGCCCAAACTGGCTAAGTATGCTTGAATAGCACGGAATAGACTGGAATAGAAGGCGTTGTCAAACTCTCGTAGTAGCGAAATAAGTAATACCATCTAACAAACGCAACAAAGATTTTTTCTGGAGATCGCAATAGGCGACAGATGAGACTTTTACTTCTCCAAGTACTCTGATAGGACCTACAAGTCTATCCTTGATGATTTCTGCCAATATTCTAACTGCTCCACCCTGTTGATGACGCCTCAAACGATGGTGAAGTTAATCTCTGAAATACCATTTCACGCAGCCGTCAGGTCTATCAAGGGCTCATCAGTGAAAAAATTATGACTCATGTCCGTCTTCAAATTTGTCCTTGTCCATTTAGCGTAAGCGGGGGCATTTTCAGTCGAACTTTCACGGAAGCTCTGGTCCTAAGAATGGTATTAATTTTCGGATTTCAGTAAGTCAGGACGACCAAATGCGTGAAAAAGGAATTGCTTGATTATCTAGATCTTCTACCGAGCTGCCAACTCATATTCCTCGTCCCAGCATTGTTGGTTCCTTGGTAATTGGTCCTTCTAAAAAAAAATTCACAGTGTCGACAAGACGATCTATTTTGTAGGCAATGGCATTAGGAGAGGTATCTTTAGCAGATTAATTATAACTGCCTTTTCATCGTCGATTGGGACGTTTCGACGCCGCGTTGTTGTTGCGAATATAAAAAGCTAAAACGTGCCAGATTTTCCGGAAAAATCTTTCACAGGAAATTGAGAAATCCTTACTCGCTGTTCGGAATGTATATGGTAACATCAGCGTTGCCCGGGAATGAATTAGGATCTGTGTGCCACCAGCTCTTAATCCAATATTATTCTTTTTATTCTTATTTTTTTTATTTCTATAATTTTTAATTCTGAAGTTATGAATAAAATCAGTTAAAATGTCGTCTTTTCTGTTTATGGATGTCCGGCGAACACGCAGACCCCACGATATTATTGTAAAACCCTCTAATCCAAAATTAATACTACCATGGGATTCTTTGTAAGAACATTTTCGTATAGAATTTTGTTCCCGGCCTACGGGCTATGATAAAAGTGTAGTTTAAGTTTCATTTTAATTTCTTAGTAATAGAGATCCTCCAAGATCCCCACTTTTATTATTGCCCTTGGCCTCCCCCAAATTGTATTTATCTTGTAAGGTCACCATAAACTTCCAATTTTCATCCCTATTTTTGTTGGTCCCACTTAAGTCCCCCTCCCACTTATAGTTTGACCTATTTGTTTACGGTTCTAAACAAACTGGAAAACAATGAGCGGTCTACTCTTAGAAAGGGTTGGGAGGGGCTTACTTATCTGCCACTGGTTTTATTTGGTTTCTTTGTTTTTCTCTTTGTTTTGGGTGTCATTTTGTGGTCCCAATCCCCATCTTTTCCTAATTAAATTTTAAATATCGTTTGTAAATAAAATTAATGCCAAACCATAAGGGATATTTTAAGTAGAGTAGTCCAGAGTATCTCTCTCTCTCTCTCTCTCTCTCTCTCTCTCTCTCTCTATATATATATATATATATATATATATATATATATATATATATATATATATATATATATATATATATATTGCTTGAAGAAAGCGAATAAGTAGTGAGGGGATAATAAATCTAATGGTCCGAATTGGTTAAAAATTACAGTGAGTTCCGCTTAACTATAAAACGGTTCTGGTATGTTAATTCTGGCATTTATTATGATTATTATCCATGTGAATAAAATACAAGCATTTATGTGTAGCTTACTTGCCATAAACACATTTTTTGCTACTACTGAGCTCTACTCATGCATTGAGCATTGTAGAAGTAAATACAGAAAATAAAAATATATACATAATATAATTTTGTAATATAAGTATATATATCATCAAGTAAATTGCATATATATATATATATATATATATATATATATATATATATATATATATATATATATATATTATTGTTTATTATCTATGTACGTATACGTTTCGTTCTTAAGCATCGAGACTCATCAGCATAGAGATATGACTATTCAGTACCGGTCATTCGATTCGAAACGCCAGATTACGAGTATTTTGCAACTCAAATTCGACGCCTTAACCACTCGGCCAATTTTGAACAGCGAATAAACTGTGATAATTTTAACACTTTATACGGCGGCTTAACGTCTAAGAGCGTTCTACTTTTTTTAATGTAAGGAACGATGCATTTAAAGCTAGTGACGTCGTGCTGTGTTAATACTACACTTACAGTGCTCTACTTTTTTAGGAGCGAAAAATAATAAATATATATATATATATATACATAAATATTATATATATATATATATATATATATATATATATATATATATATATATATATATATATATATATAATTTCTATAAGTTAACATAAAAAGTTTGTTGAGAGCTCAATCGTGTTCATATTACTAAAGCTCGAAATATACTAAAATGTAATAACATTAGAGAGTTTACTCGAAACGTTGTTATATATATCCACGGACACGTGTTTCGCCGTTCTCGGCTCATCGACATGACTAGATCTAGCGATAGTCGAAACTTGGACTCCAGTGACTGCATTTGGCGGCCAAGATGCAGAGGAGTGATATCACATATAAATGTTTTCATTTTGATTCGTTTTTGGGATATTTATTCAAATAAACTGAACAGTGACCAATATATTTATTTAAATTATTCCCCGTGTCTCTTCCCTATAACAAGAACAGATAACTTTTCATGAGTAAAATCCAACTTCTGCATTATATGTTTTTTTTACAATAATAGCGTGGGGGTTGCGTTCGCGCTACGAATCTATAAACAGAAAGACGGTGGTTTACTTTATTTTATTTTTTGTATGACTAAATGATGAACATTGTAATAAAAAATAATAGAAATGGTAATAATTTGTTCATAAATTTAAGCAGAAATACATAGGGGTCCTCATTCACTACCGGGCAACGCCGGCGTGTCTGCTACTATGTATATATATATATATATATATATATATATATATATATATATATATATATATATATATATATATATATATATTCACAAATTATTTATTCAAAAACTATAAGTACGTATTTCAGAGACGTACTGCGGTTTCATCGAGATGGACTGATCTTTTACCCTTATAGTCCATTCCAATTATCAGCGACTTACGAAATGAAACGGCCCTTTAAAGGATAAAAGGTCAGCCTATCTCGATGAAACCGCGGTACGTCTCTGAAATATGTAACATAGGTTTTAAATAAATAATTTGTATTTTGGCTCTCATCTTTTACGATCGAGCACTTTATTTATTTTTTTCAACATACCCTCACGTATTATATATATATGTGTGTGTATATTTATATATATATCCTGACGCTTTAAGTCATATAAAATTAATCACAGTAAATTGATAGAGCAAATCCAAAACAACTTAAGTAATAATGTAGAATATGTATAAACGTATATATGTATATATATATATATATATATATATATATATATATATATATATATATATATATAGTTTATAAATTAAAAAAAAAATACATGTATATATATTTTTACAATTTTTAAATATTTTTAAATGAAATGAAATTAAATGATAATACAAATACATAAAACTATAAATAACCAAATAAGTAATGCAATGGATTCGTCCGAACACTTTAAAATACAGCAAATTATTGTAAATAACGAATGCATTTTCTTAAAAACAGACGAACAACACAGGTAAAGAGGGCATCTTTTAATAACAAAATAAGTTATCAAAACATTAATCTGGAGCAAAACTTAAATCTAATATACGGAACGTTTTTGTTCTCGTCTTTTAAGGGAAGTGGGGTCTGATCAACTCTGTTGGGAAGCCATGAGATAAAATACTGTTTTGTTTTTAACTTCCCGAAACAGTTTTTCATGGTAAAAAAAAACTGATGATCCCTTAAATAATGTTAAGACTAGCGTAAATTCTTGGAAGCAAACTAATATAGTGACTGTAAAAAGTAAATTGACTTACAAGAAAACTAATTTTCCACCAAAGAACTTAGGACTAAAGTGTTTTTTTTCCATATAGTTTTAATAGTTGAAAAACTTCCGAGACTATATATATATATATAGGCACTCTAACTGCCTGGTAGATAGCCGCCGATTTCGCTGTTTACATTTAAAGTTCCTATATATTTACTAACTAATTGGCTATGGCCTGATGGATAATATCCCCGACTGCGAATCAGTGGCGATTTGTGATCGGGGTTCGCGCCTACCGACCGTTGAAAATTAGTTCCTAGACTGAAAATTGCGTTAGCATGAAACATCGATGTCTCTAGGTATTTTAAAAATAATTAATATTTATTTATAAAAATATTATTGTGTGTATATATATATATATATATATATATATATATATATATATATATATATATATATATATATATATATATATATAATTGCAATTTTATATTAATGATTAAAAGTGAAACGTAGGAGGGGAAAGTCAGTCGACCAAGGGATTAAAAAAAAAATTCAAATTAGATAAGTCTTTAATAGTAATCACGTTTAATCCAAACAAACGCTCCCTATGTTTACAAAGGAAGAACTATGTCGAACGAACGTGGATAGTTTCTAAGATTTTGAGATGAAGCAATGAATAAGCACAACTCATGACAGTCAATGCTGAAATTTCATTGCACACGTCTGGTGTTTTTAATACCATGCTTTGCGATGGAAAACCGCTATGTGTTTATCAGATCGTCCGTTATTGGAAGGTTCTGTTCCTAATTCTCCGAGGTACGTGTTGTTGAACTCTGGTATCCGATCTCAAGTTGGTCTCATCTATGTAGTCAATACTGAAACCACATTTGAAATGATAAATGACATTATTAAGATGGTGAGAAGGTAGAACGTCGTTTATGGTAAATCTATGTATGGTAACAAGACATGGGGTTCGTTCTGACAACATCAAGGAAAGACAAGATAGAATTAACCTCACAAGTGTATTTTTTATGCAGCATGCATCTGTTTAGTAAGAAGAAACCTGTATTGTTCTCTGTTTATTAACTAGGTAAAATATACCGTCTATATTGCGGAAGTTGACTAACGGTTTCGTGAGTGCAGACACCAGTTCTTTTTCATAGAAACCTACAAAAATATTCGCCATCACCTGTCCCAGGATTGAGACCATGGAGACACCGCCTATTTGCCTATACATTACATCGTTAAGACTAAACCCCACCGATTGGATTTACTACGTTCCCATCGCAGGAAGATCTGGCACAAGGTCGGAAAATGGGAGTAAAGCCAGTTCTACCGAGGGTGCACTCTGTCCCTACAAACATAGGCATGAAAAGACCCGTCGGCATTACTCGGTAGGGGAGTCTCAGCCGATCAACAATGAACTCCTTCTCAAATAGAGTGTACCTTCTAGGACTAAACCAGACCATGCTTCATCCCGACAAAAGAGGGCCTGTCACGACAGCCCCTGGTCTGTCGGGATTGCCGAGGACGGACCCTCAGCTAGTATAAAGACAGCTGCAGCGGAGGTGGGGTCAGCTGGATGTAATATTTGAGATTATTATTATAATTTATTACCCAATACTCCTTGACCTTTTGGCTAGAAACAAATAAATATGACGTGCGATATTAGAACAGATACTACACTTCATCTTTTATCTTCTCAGTCAGTGAAGGAGAAATCCTTCTAGACTTAGACAATTTTTATTTTTTTCCCAATCCAGAGTGTCCCTTTTTAGGAAGCTGGATTTTTAAAAATCAGATTAAAAACCGACCTTGTGTCTAACTCTGCCCTCGTGGGGAGGCGAGTAAATAGGGGCAAAGAAGGGTACTTCACCTTGTTAAACCAATCTGGGGATGATATATTTGTGATTCTCGGTATAAGAGAAGTCGTTCGATGCTTGGAGTGACTGCATCGTCGATAGAAATATGTGAAAAATTAATTGCTTACAATTGAAAGTTGTGTTCTCTTTCGATTTCACATTGTACACTATTTCAAAATTATTAAAAAAAAGCAAATTAAAAACAACAAAAAACGGAATGTAAGATATTTATACATTGTAATATGAATGATTATTTTTATTTTCTTAAAAATTTCAATAAATAAATATGAAAAAAAACAAACAAACAAATGAGTTCTTCAATTCTTGAAAATGTAATTACCGACGTCGATGACATTAAGTTTTCCTCCACAATTTATTGTCTGTTTATGTGTTAGCAGTATTGCAGAAAACACATACCTTAATAAGTCCAGGGTCTAATTACCAAAACAACAACTCTTAGGCAAAATTCGACTTTACTCATCAACATAGTCTCTTTCTAGGGTGATACACTAATTCCAACACTTCTCTAACAATTTGATGCTCTTTTTGACCTCAAAATACGCCTCAATTTTAAATATCACTTCTTCATTGAAGTTAAATCTATTTTACTAGAGCATTTATTGAGGTCTGCAAACAGCCAGTAATCACAAGGGGAAGATCTGGAGATTAGGGTGGGTGCGGAAGCAATTGGAAGTGCAATTCATGTAGTTCGCCGATCGAATAGTAATACGGTGCATTGTCTTGGAGAAAGAGAACTTTTTTCTTCTTTATTTGTGGCTGTTTTTTAGTGATTACTTCCTTCAAACGCGCCAATAATGCTATATACTATTTGCTATTAATGGTTCTTCCTTTCTCAATGGAGGCAAACACCTTCCTGCTTTGTTTGTGTCTTTGGTCGCTTTGCACAGATTTAACCTGTTGCTATCGACGCAGCTGACTGCCGATTGTACACTGAATTAAAGTGGTCGTCCCATGCGTCATCCATCGTCACATATTGACGCAAAAACTCCTGTCTGTTGCATTGAAACAGTTGCAAACAACGTTCAAACAATCGTCGACGCATTGTTGTTTTTGTATCGAGTGCGAGCAAAATTCGACACCCACTGCGAACACAGCTTTCTCATTGACAATTTTTTATGCAAAATGGTGAATACACCGTCTTCTGATATCTTTAACTCCTCTGCTATCTCACGCAATCTCGATTTACGATCGGTCAAAATTAGTTTTAAAAAATGTTTTCCGGATCAACTTCTGAATTTGAGCTAACTGAGCGCTCAGCATCATTTGTGTCTGTACGAATTTTTCAAGTCATTGATTTGCTTGAACAGTATATTTCTCATCAGAAAGCCATGCTTTATCAACACGCGAAATTCAGATTTTTCATTGTTTTGAACATTTGCAACAGTGCCTGTTTTACAAGTACTTCAATAGATTGTGCTCTGATGAACTTGCTGCTCTGGTACCCCCACGACGTAAATTCACTAGACCAACCCGAAAATCTGCCAAATCCTATCCATACACTGTGGATGTCCCCAGATGCCGAAGAGTTTCTACTTCAAAAGCTTCTTTCCTCGTGCTGCTGGACTTAGGAACTCCCTCCCTGTTCACTGCTTTCCTGACGTTACTGACATGCAGAAATTTAAAACTAATGTAAACAGACATCTCGCTAAGCAGCTCCTAATTTAGGTTGAACCCCCCCCCCCCCATAAAAAAACCGTCACCCTTTTTTTTCTCAGTAGCCCCTTACGTCTACAGTGGCGGCCTGCCTTGTTTGGGGTGACAGTAGCTTAACTTAAATAACTGTAATTTATAAACTAATATCCCGACTGGTCTCAAATTTTGACAGGTGCCATTTGAAGGTTAGTACTTTATAAAAATAATATCCTGTTTTCATAGTAATGGCGCCATCTATATTTCAGGTCCAGGACTTATTGAGTGATGTGTTATCACAATATTTGATGGAAGTGTAGCAATGTAGTAATATTTGAACGAAATGTTCTACATAAAATCTTATGAAGTAAAAAATTAAAAAAAATTTTCTATTAGAAATTTTAGGATTAAAAACAAAACCCATATTGCTACAGAGACGTGAGTTGGGGCCAGATTTTAGATGGCTTGTTCAGGAAGTTGCATCGCAAACAGAAAATCTCGAATGACATTCGATATGCGAGGACGTGTCTTCGGAACAGTTCCCCCTCTACGGTGTAGGGACATCTAATTAATAATCTGCAATCCTCTGCGGTATACTGTAAATAAGACGATTGTATTTGTAAAAAAGAAAATAATTTTGCGCGGGAACATGAGAGCCGCAGAGGAAAAATTGATGGTGTCGTTTTTTTTTTTTAAATTGCTACAAATGCGGCTGTTAATAACAAAGAAAGAAACGAAGATAGAGCACGACTCTACTTCAACTACTACGGAGAGAAAAGGAGAGACATCACCACTGATTGAGCTGACTACTAACGGAACTGTTGCCAGAGTGTCAACAAAACACAGCTGTTAGCCGTTTACGTGGCGAGCCGTCGTCCAGATACTCTGCTGGAGACAAAGCATTGGCCCAAATGCTACAGCACGTAGAGCCAAAGAGGACGAGTGTATCTTTTTACAGCGTATCAGCGTCTTTTATGTCATTGTCAACGATTAATTGTATACGATTAATTAAACCTAAGCCCCCTTATAAACCACAGCTGATGGGGAATTATGGCTCCATGCCTTTCGAACGATATTAGTACGAAATTGAACAAAATACATCTGATAGGATTTAAACTCGGTATAGTAGATTTCACAGTTCGCTAAGGTATCGTCCACATAAAAACCACGATACGCCGACAAATTAACCGGGAGTGATTAGCACGTTCACTGCGATAGACCTAGCGCATGTGAACTAATTTCGTCTCACGCTGCGCACCCACTCTTTATCTCGGCCAGTCAAAAGTATCAATATGTTCGAGCTTAGCCAATCAGGCAACTCTAACTCAAATATCTATATAAACAGTGCCATTTGGCGATCCAGATATCATCAGCCTTGCACTAGAACTGCGTCGAGTAATCCGAGGACAACCACCGAAATACACGAGAGATGAGAAATCTACGGCGAAAGAAGAGAGAAACCCAAGAACCATCTCAAGGTGCCCTTAAACTGGAGGGAGCAAGTTACTTTTGAGCAACTCCGATCGGGACACCACCAAGAGCTCAAATACTGGCTCTTCAAAATTAATCGGGTAGTTGACGTAATTAGCAGGAAGTGCAGATTCGGTTATGAGACAGCCGACCACAGACTAACAGATTGTTCAAGAGTTCACAACCACTTACTACCAGACCCCCACTCCCATGACACCCTAACCTCCGACCCACGACGTGAATTGTGGATCTGGAAGAGATCGAGAGGACTACCCGACTTCCACGATGTTTCTCAGCCGGGTGACCTCTCTGTCTAACCAAAACCCCTGCGATTGGGTTCCAGCAAACAAACAAACAAACAAACAAACAAACAAACAAACAAACAAACAAACAAACAAACAAACAAACAAACAAACAAACAAACAAACAAACAAGCAAACAAACAAAGCAACACTAGCAGCACTTAAAGCTCGACGTTTTTCTGGTGATAAACTTAGCAGCGGCATCAGCTCGAATGGTACCCTTGTTGTTGTGACGTTCATTTTTATTTTTATTTTACGTGAATGACGGTGCACTAGACGACACCTTCAGTATCACGGGGTCCGATAAAAATCCACTGAAATTATTTGCACATTCAAATAAAAGTGTATATCGAGGAATAATTTTAACATTGCCAGATCCAGCCTTTTTTGATTTGGTGCTTGTTTGCCTGCTTCACAGCATATCAACCCTTTTGTGATTATTTTATGCACAAACACTAACGATTCATCGATTATTTTATCCAAAGCTGCAGGGAAATTGTGCATTCATGCCTGTCTTCTATTGTCTTTTACTGTCTTGCACTACAGGAACAGATTCTTCGATCACAGCAGATTACCGGGATTGCGGCTTCTCACGCAAGCAGTTGGAATCGTGTTGTGTAGATTACACGCAGCAGAAATTCATTTTCTCTCCTCTTTCCCGTTGTCTTCTTCTTCTTCTTCTTCTTCTTCTTCTTCTTCTTCTTCTTCTTCTTTATAACAATGGTTGTAAAAAATACCAAAAATAATGCCAGCACAAAATATAAAAGTTTTCAGAGTTTTTACTGCCCATTTCAACGATACAGTATACAACACCCCCCAGTGCTATCACGAAACCGACCACCCTCTCTCTCGGTTCAGAAAGAAAGATGTCATCAGCTTAACCGCCACATCACACTAGCGACTTCCTGTCTGTGATGTAACTTCTTGTACACATACATTTTAATTGGGGCATTTCACTTTCTACTTAATTTTAACCCTACGTGGAAATGTCCGGTTTTACTCTTATTTTCACACACCCGCATTTTAATATTGCTACACTCTCTTAAGGATATAGTTGCGTAAGTGAACACAATAGAACCTATGTGGGGTTTAAACTCGGTACCATCGATTCCAGACCCACGCCTGTATCCACCACAATAACACCGCCCACTACTTTGGTGTCTTTAGAAAGTTTTCACCAATTTTTCAGGGAATAATGTTTATGGAAGGTTATTTTTAAAAACAATCGAAAGAGAAAACAATATTAGCCATATTTAAGACGTGCGTCTGTAATTTTGTGCACAATTTGGTCGGATTGATAACATTTTTGGATCCCCACCCCTAAATGACACCCATGGAATCGTTAATACAATCATTTGAGAAATCTAACCATATTTGGGACAAATGAACTTCAGTCTATGTCTGACTTGTCCACCAAATTGCAGTCATGAATACCCAACAGTCTTTGTTTTATCGCCATTCAATGATATGTGAGGACACTTTGATGATCGTCTCATCAGTAGATGTTATCATGAATAGTTTTCACACTCACCGGAACTTAGCTCTACGTATTTTTATCTGTAGGGTTATCTCAGAGATAATGCCTATCAAAACAATCCTCAGATGATTCCGGAACTGAAGGGGGCCATCACAGCCAAAAATAAGGGGAAATGCCACGAGAGGAGTTAGGGTCAGAGCTATTGACAATTTTGCATTGGTCATTCACGAATGAAACTTGGTGGATGAGTCAGTCATAGACATATGGTTGAATTGCAGAAAGGATTGTGAATTTTAGTAACGATTTCATGTGTTCGCAACGTTTTATTTCGGTAATCCTGTACCAGATTTAGACATACTTTTGTGGTGGGAATATTTTTTTAAAACCTCGACGGAAAATATCATTTCGACTACATAGTTTTGTTAACTGTTACAAATTCAATAAGTATCGATGGCAATGAGTTTGGGATTGCTCATAATTAATCTAATGAATACTGCTACGACTAATAGAATCGACTATATCGAAGATTTCAAACCCTTTCGGATCTACTGTGGTCATTTACGCAATAATAGCGTCAGGAAAGATATGAACCCTCCTCGGTTATGGGTAGAATGGCTATTTTTGTCAATTAATTATATCGAATGCATCGTTTACAAGAGGTAACGAGGTGTGAAAGAAATAAGAAATAAATATCTTTGTCAGGCTGGATTATTTGGGCTAGTATTTTCATCTCGGTTTTTATTTTCACAACGGTTCGGCCGATGCAACCTCCGACCTACTTCATGAACACGTGGCGTAAAATTAACTCCCCGAACAGAACAGTTTCGCAACACTTTTATGTCCTATTACGAATATTAAAATCAATTATATAATGCTACTAAAACTTATGTCTAGAATCCTTATTTCAATTTTGATCAAAATCCATTGCATGATTTCAATCCCAGAAAATGTCTAAAATTTAAGGCTTCATAAATTCAGGAAATCTTGCTATATTTGTGTCTAATGGCTATTAATCAAATGAAATACAAATCTGATGTATTTGAATTTTTAAATGTTGCTGGACTCAATAATATGCCCCCTAAGATCTTTTAAAACATTCCAAAGAAACTAAAATTCGGGAAATATTTATTGATTTATGTCCAATACTTATTGCTAACGTTTCACAAAAATTGGAAATATCTGAATTTTCACGAAGCACTTCCATCCCCTTTGCATGAAACTAAATTAAACTACGTATAGCGTACATTTGGACACCGTAAATTTGTTAAAAGGGTAAATCCTGAACATATAAATATATACACATATAAACACACCTAACATTATATATATATATATATATATATATATATATATATATATATATATATATATATATATATATATATATATATATAGTAAGTTATGAAAATATATTTATGACAATTATGCTACACAGAGGCTTCCGCGTTTAATCCCCTTAGGGAATGATCGGGCTAAAATGCATGGAGTTTGTGTTTCTGTTTTTTTTAATATATACACTTGGTATTTTGTCTAGCTAGTTAACCAATCAGATTATTTATTATTCTCTTAGCCAATCGTTAGGCTTCTCACAAACAAAGGTTCGGTTGATTTTACTTCCTATTTGCTATTCTATTGATCTGTTTTCTATAGGGTAGCCCATCCCTGTTTCTTTGTTGTGTCGAAATAATGGGTGCCCTTATTTTAACACGTGCTTGCTTGTATTTCTAGTTTAGGTTTTTGTTTAGTTTTTTATTAATTTATTTATTCATTTATCTATTTGTTTATTTATTATGTATTGTTAACCTAAGGTAAATTTTATTTTGTGTAAGCAGTTGTTTGCTATTTAACTTCTACAGTTCAATAGGTTTTGGGGGTCTTTAAAGTTTAGGATTTCAAATTTCTCATTCACGCATAATCTACACGGGTCGTCTAAATTGCTACATGTACTGGCCTGTCGTATTATTTTTCATTCGATTATTGGTGAGCGTCCGCTATCTTTGAGCTCCCAATAATGGTTTGCTAGTGCTGTTTTAATTCGGCGTTGTTTGTTTTAAAATGTGCTGTTGTGGTCGTAATATCTGATTTTAAAGTCAAGGGAGGTCATACCCACGTAGTGCTGCCATAAATATATTTTCATAACTTACTACCTAGCTCTACTCACGTATTGAGCACTGTTGAAGTAAATACTGAAAATTGATACAAAAAAGATTATACCTCCTTATAACATTTTTTGTGGATACATGAAATAATATATATATATATATATATATATATATATATATATATATATATATATATATATATATATATATATATATATATATAATCATTCTTGCTCTATTTATTACATTGAGCTCTCATACCCGGATTTCCTCCGATTGTCCAAATTTATTTCAAATTTCAATTGTTCAAGGCAAGGTGTATTCAGTAAAACTAGTGTTTATTATTCTTTCCTTAAGCCAAGGCTTTTCAAAGATCGAGATCTTATCATCAGAGGAGAAATACAGATGGATAAGTTGGCTTTCGAAAAAACCAAAGTTCAAATATTTGAAAAATATGAAAATATTATTAAAAAACGCAGTGAAAAAAGAAAAGTTTCGTAAAAAAGATATGCGGTTTGTCCGGGTGGTAAATTTCCGTTGAGAGGAAGTCCGATGAATTGTAGTACGCGAAAAAAATATTTGCGTAGGAGCAGTGTGGAGAAAAGTGTTCAAAATTATAAGTAAATCCAAACGCACTTAAAAGGAATTGAAAGGAGAAAAGCTGGCCATTATTGAAATACTTCCTGGACCAAAAAAAGCAAATGACATCTCGTTCAAAAGGGTCTAAATCCAAATGAAACAGCAAAAGGTTAAAATTTGGGGTTAGAGGGAGGAGGGGGGGGGTTAAAGCGCGAGGGGTCGTGAGGTTCGGATTTGTTTAAATAGCCGCTGCAGGGGTTGGGAAGAAAGAGAAAGAAAGAAAAAAGAAAAAAGGGTTGGATAAGGGCAGGAGGTTCAAGTGAAAGGGGGATTGAGGGTATGGGCGGGCGATATAGTCGAGGTTAAGAGATGGGTTTTTGAGGGTAGGATTAATCTGAAGCGGGGAGGAATGGCATAGAAAAGTCGTATAAAAATGAATTTAGGGATTGGCGAGGTAAACTCGAAAGAATAGAGTTTGCCGATTCTAAAAATAGAATTCCAATGAGTGAACTTCTAACATTTCAAAGGTAACAAGTAGGCGACTAAAGGCAAAGTAATTGCAGTTACTAGCTCGGGTTTCTAGGGATTTAAAAAGGGTTAAACGGATTAGTTTAAAGCATGGTAAAATAAGTAGAGGTATGTGGGAGAGTGAATGATTAAAAAATTAAAAAATTAAAATTTAAAAGGAACTAGAGAATAGTTAATTAAAAAATTATTTTAAAACCAAAATTAAGGGTTAGATGAATAATTAGAAGAGAAATTAAATGACAAAAGAGAAAAAAGGAGAAAAGAGAAAAGAAATTAAGGGATAAGTTTAGTAGTATTAAAGATCGAGCCTGTCCTACTCAGTTATATTAAAAATTTAGGAGAGGGGAACAGTTTATATATATATATATAATTATTTATATATATATATATAATTATTTTCACAATCAGACAACGCCGCAGCCCACAACCTATGAAAAGAAACAAACCGGAAGTCCTAGACTCGAGTTTCGCCCTCCTTTGGGCTCATCAGTAGAACACATCCGAACTCAGGATTCGAAACCCGAGTCACTTGCATGGTAAGCGAGTACTCTGCCACTGAGCTACCTCGCCACATACAAGAATGTCTATTAATTTACACAGATTAAGCGAACCGCGGCGATGACGGACTGTGGAATTTACCTACTCTTTTCAACAAGGGGTGTAGTCATCCAACTACTATGAACCCAGGCCGATGTCTCACAAGTAGGATTTTATACTCGCTAGGACGATGTCATCCATTCATAGGTTGTGGGCTGCGGCGTTGTCTGATTGTGGAAATAATTATATATTTCATCTCACATTCAAGAAATATATATATATATATATATATATATATATATATATATATATATATATATATATTGCAAAACAAAACTATTTGTTATATTAAATTCAAAACAATCATTGATTAAAAAACAACAATAATAGTTAATTAATAAAATGTCCTTTCAAAAATATTATGCGAATTAGTTAACCTTTCGACTGATAGCGCATATACGAAATATGCGTTATATAAAAATAATGGTGTGTCTGTTGGGTGAAGTTAGATTAACTTGAAACAGGGTGTTATGACTTTAGCGTTAGTGCAAGAAATGGGTCTACCTTTCGCCTTATATATATATATATATATATATATATATATATATATATATATATATATATATATATATATATATATATATATATAACTTCTTTGTAGAATGGTAGGAAAAATCCCAGCAGAGTGCTCGATTAATTAAGAATTAAAGTTAAAAATTAAGAGCATAATATTTATTTATTCTGGTACAGAAAAATTAGTACAACATTCGTACCGTCGGTTTCAAGCACGGAAGGTCTTACCCATCCGGCTCTCTTCAGCTTCTGTTGTCATCAGAAGCTGAAGAGAGCCGGATGGGTAAGACCTTCCGTGCTTGAAACCGACGGTACGAATGTTGTACTAATTTTTCTGTACCAGAATAAATAAATATATATATATATATATATATATATATATATATATATATATATATATATATATATATATATATATAGGATCAAAATAAACCAAAGTGAAAACTTTTAGTAGATGGAACCTATTGTGAAAAGGATTAGCT
>OY744529.1:6427700-6570200 GCA_963556195.1 Sepiola atlantica
CCCCACTACCCCCACTACCCCCACTACTACTACTACTACTACTACTACTACTACTACTACTACTACTAATATAGAAGTAAAGAGACTTATTATTTTCAATTATGCAAGAATTGCTTAACAGATGTAGCGGAGTAGATGGTCGCTTGGATAGCGTGTAAACGATCGTCTATGATATACGCCAAAATCCAATGAAATTGTTATACATTTTAGAAAGTTGAAAAGAACATAAATGTTGAATAAAAACGATAAAACATGTTTAACGAACACAATATATTTACAATTGGTTGAAGGTTATTTGTGTGTAATTGTTTGTTTGAAAAGTTGAGTTATCATTTTGTTGCATTTTCGGAGTGAGAAAAGTGTTAATGTGTCTTTACGTTTGTTTTCTGTTCCCCCCCCCCCACACACTTTTTCTTTTCATTTTCATTCATTTGGTGGGCGTGGAGCCCCGCTATTTACAGACTCCAACCGAGAGCTCTTTTCAGGATTCTGGCTGTTCCCTTGAGTGCAGTTGTTTGGATTTCTCTTGCACTTGGTTCACCAGGTATACTTGCCAAATACTTTTTCAAGTTCTTCTTCATGAGTCCAGTGGCTCAAATGATAACTGGAATGATGGAGATCTCTTTAAGGTTCCAGTTTCTTTTCATATCATACATTAGACCTTGATATTTTGTTATTTTCTCTTTTTCAGCTCTGTTTAGGCCCCATCATTAGGGACACTGGCCGCAACCAAAATTGCCTCTCTCTCTCTCTCTCTCTCTCTCTCTCTCTCTCTCTTGTTCCATATGACAATGCCAGGTTTGACAGCTGCCTGTGACCGTGCGACAAGACTAGGCTGACTGTGATTTTTTAATTTTAATTTTTTCATCTTTTTTTTTTGTGGGGATGGGGCATCCTACTGGGTGCCAGACATTCACCAGCTATTTCAGAGATTCCAACTGAGATATATTTGTTTATGATTCTAACCGTCCCTTTAAGCGCAATTGTTTTTATCTCTCTTGCACTTGGTTCACCGGGTATATCAGCCAAGTAGTTTTCTTTTTTTTTTAGAGATAGTCCAGTGAAGATATTTACACAATCAATTGTGTCGCATTGTATAGTAACTGCTCCTCAGCAAAACCTTACAGCTGGATTTCAGGTGACTCACACTCTCTACTTCTGTGTGACAGAACCCCCACTTATTGTCGTTGCTGAGACCACGCATCTTCCTAAAAGCATTGGTCACCAAGCCTTGATCTTTGACAGCTATTACCATCCTCTCCTGATCTTATTGTAGCGATCCTCTTTTGAGCCAGTCAACAGAACCTTCCTTAGCTATATATTCCTGGAATAATTCTTCCAAAACATATTTGACACATTGTTGGTTGGCCTATTCTTCCAGTTTCCTACTATGGAAGGTATTGGTCTATTTCTGGCGGCTCTTTTGGGCTATTTCTGTGGCAGGCTTGTTTTGTGTTTCTGTCTCGTTTGTAAGACAGTCTTGTCTAAAATGTTTGGCCAGTTTTGCGATGGAGGTTGTTCTACTGGCTTTTTTTTCTTGGTGTTGTTGTACCATAATGTTTGTGTTCTAGGAGCTCATAAGATATTGGCCTGTGCTCACAATAGTGGCTCGATGTTGATGGTTAGTTTATGAGAGACCCATACCCCCTTTTCCTCTGGGCAGATACAGCTTTGGGAGGCGCTGGTTTCTGTACATTACTCTGTACTTTGCTTTAATGTCTAGTCTATTAATGTCATTTTGTTGCCAGTCAACAATTCCAAAGCTGTATGTTATCACTTGCATGGCAAGTTGGTTAATGGCAGTTACTTTGTTTTTGTTTGTAAGCTGTGTTTTGCAAATTTTTCTTACTCACCGATCTTGGCGTGGTGAATTGAACCATTTTCTTAAAAGACAAGCTATTTATATTGTTCTTGCTTTTCTAGGTTTTTGTTGTCAGTCTATTATGACAGAGTAGGAAACTCACTTAAATTAGCATTGTAAGTTTGTGGCCTTTGTCAGTGTATGTAATGCCTATGATTTTTCTCTCTTTTTTAAAATTTTTCTTATCTTTCCGTTTTTGCTGGAGATGGGGAATCCTACCGGATGCCATACATTCACCGGCTATTTCAGACACTCCAGCCTAGAGATCTTTTTAAGATTCTAACCGTCCCTTTAAGTGCAATTGTTTGTATTTCTCTTGCACTTGGTTCACCGGGTATACTCGCCATGACATTGTGTGTGTTGAGAATAGTGATTTGTTCTCCCTAGCCCCAAAGGGTCCGCTAAGTTGATCGTAATATCGTGTGTTGGCTTCTGCTGTCTGGCTCACTGTGTCTACTAAATGGAATGCTGAAATTCTGAGCCTTAAGTGTTTAGCGATTTGTTCAAAAAAAAGAGTGATTTATACTTTGGGCACGAAAATGTCATTCTATAAAGATATGTCGCAGTTTATGAATTTTCGAATGACATCAAAGTAGAATAAGTAATGGTAGTGGCTGTGACCCAATGAGTCATAGGTACGTTTAGTATATATATATATATATATATATATATATATATATATATATATATATATATATATATATATATATATATATATATATATATAAGATGATTTAATGAATCAGAACATTCCAAGTGTTCAAAGAATTAGTACAAGTCTAGTATGGCGTACGGTCGTTTCCAAAACATTCTTGAAATATTTTAATTTTAATTTTTTTAATTTTACAATTAAAAATTAAAAAAAAAAAAATATATAAAAATACATAAAGGTATATAAAACATCAAATATATCGGCCCAAAACATACTTTTTAGTAAAACTAAACAGTTCATCCAAGTCAACAAGTCTAAAATAGCTCCAGGAGGTTGATTAAAAAACAATCCAATTGGTGAATGGTGGTCCAAAAACGACAAAAAGTATTCAGGCGGGAAATTCGTTTGCTTTCGATGCAGTAGATATCAGTGAAAATTTTTATATATATATATATATATATATATATATATATATATATATATATATATATATATATATATATATATATATAAACTTTTATGTATTTTTATATATATTTTTATATATATTTTTTCAAAGTTTAATTTTTATTACCTGCAGTAATAGCATTGCGGTAATGGTCTTCTGAGGAGAAGATTTTCTTTGAAAACTCATGAGTTAAAGACTTTAAAGAACTTTGCCTGAACACTGAATTGTAATAAAATTGGATTCGCACCTTATTTTATTCTATCACTTTATCTATCTATCTATCTATCTATCTATCTATCTATCTATCTATCTATCTATCTATCTATCTATCTATCTATCTCTCTCTCTCTCTCTCTCTCTCTCTCTCTATATATATATATATATATATATATATATATATATATATATATATATATAAATAAAGAGATTATGATAGTATATGAATAGAATTTATATAGTTCATATGTATTCACATAGGGAACCGAATTTCAATTGCAAATAACAAGCTCGATATTTAGCAATTAAATAGAGCTCATAAATGTATTTATTTCAAAATTGTTATCATCTTACACATTTTTTGACTCGAAACAACTCAACAGAGTTACACATGTTTCCAGAAAATCTGCACAGAAAATAATTGTTACAATTACAATGTTACAATTACAATGTTACAATTACAATGTTACAATTACAATGTTACAGTTACAATGTTACAATTACAATGTTACAGTTACAATGTTACAGTTACAATGTTACAATTACAATGTTACAATTACAATGTTACAGTTACAATGTTACAGTTACAATGTTACAATTACAATGTTACAATTACAATGTCACACTTACAATGTTACAATTACAATGTTACAATTACAATGTTACAATTACGATGTTACAATTACAATGTTACAATTACAATGTTACAATTACAATGTTACAATTACAATGTTACAGTTACAATTACAATGTTACAATTACAATGTTACAATTACAATGTTACAATTACAATGTTACCAGACAATGTTACAATTACAATGTTACAATTACAATGTTACGAGACAATGTTACAATTACAATGTTACAATTACAATGTTACAATAAAAGACAGATCCCTTTCTTCAGAATCCTTAGTTGAAGACATAAACAAAAATGGTGGAATCCATCGCGTGGAGAGAAAAAAAAGGAGTCAAAACAACAAGATAAAAATTATGCTCATGTTCTCCAAAGGAAGATATAGTTACGATCGTGGCAAATTTACCTGAATCCCCACGAGGGCAGAGACAGACACAAGGTCGGTTTTTAAAGTGGGGGAAATCCATCTCCCCATTAAGGGACAGTCCGGATTGGGATAAAATAAAAATTGCCTTAGTTTAGAAAGATTTCTTGTCCACTGATGGAGGACAGAATAAATGACTTTGTTCTCAGCCCGAAGATTGAGAAGAACGCTATCATATTATTGATTGTGCATTTACTTAATTTTCGAGTTTCATACTTTGATTCTTCGTGTATTGTTCTTAGTTTTAACCGCCATATTCGTGTAGCAGTTGGGAACCCATGCTGTCGTCGTCTATTGTTCGTTGCTCATCTGGTTGTCACACTCAGGAGATTTTCTAGTTTCAAAAGTCAGAAAGGAATAACCATTATGAAAGATCTTTTTGTGTGGACAAATATTAGTTTATTAACATGTATAGCCGTTGTCGGGACAAAGAAAGAGATAGATAGATAGATAGATAGAGAAAGAGAGAGAGAGAGAGAGAGATAGAGAGAGAGAGAGAGAGTATGAGAGAGATAGAGAGAGATAGATAGAGAGAGACAGAGTAAGAGAGAGAGAGAGTATGAGAGAGAGAGAAAGAGCGATAGAGAGAGATAGAGAGAGTAAGAGAGAGAGATAGAGAGAGAGAGTAAAAGAGAAAGAGAGAGAGAGAGTATGAGAGAGAGAGAAAGAGAGAGAGAGTAAGAGAGAGAGATAGAGAGAGAGAGATAGAGAGAGAGAGAGAGAGTAAGAGAGAGAGAGAGTATGAGAGAGAGAGTAAGAGATAGAGAGAGAGAGAGTAAGAGAGAGAGAGAGAGTATGAGAGAGAGAAAGAGAGAGAGAGAGTATGAGAGAGAGAGTAAGAGATAGAGAGAGAGAGAGTAAGAGAGAGAGAGAGAGTATGAGAGAGAGAAAGAGAGAGAGAGAGAGAGAGTAAGAGAGAGAGATAGAGATAGTAAGAGAGAGTAAGAGAGAGAGAGAGAATGAGAGAGAGAGAGAGAGAGAGGGGGGAATCGTGTGCACGCGCGTGCGAGAGATACACACACTAATGCGCACACACACGAAAAGCAGTCCATATTTCTGTCTCTATATTTAATCAAGATTTTTTAAATAGATATTGGATTTTACTTTAGCTTAACACAAAAACTCTTCCCTATATATGACGTCAGCTCCCATCTTCCTCTCTTTACTTCGGTTCTCACAATGCATCACTCTTCAGTCATCTCACCTATAAACTCGCTAAGCGACTGTTTATCCTCGAACCATTATTAGTTCTTATGAATCAGATATATAAACCGATATCAAAAACTAGCTAACTTACACACCTAAATCCATAACATATATACCACGTGCCACTTATCAATTGTTAAGTGCATTAAACTTTTGAGCTCAGTTCAATTTTAGTAGGACTGTTCCTTGCAATGGCGACATAATCGTGACTGTAAGAAGATGGGGTCGACTGAACCCACCCTAAGTGAATGCCGTTACAATTACAGCGTTTGACCGTCGTACTTTCCAATTTAGCTTTGTGACTTTATTAGCATGAAAATAAGGATACGTAATATTGAATCAATAATATGGAAATATTATTTATTAAAACCTGTCTTTAAAATATCTTATTTACTCTGATTAGTTGTGTTATACAAGATGACGCCCTAAAAATGCCACCATCGGAATAGATAATAAAACTCACAATTCTTTTTGCAATCCAACCATATTTGATACAAATAAATTTCAGTCTATTCCTGACGTCTCCAAGTTTAAGCCATTGCTGTTAAACAGTCTTTGTTTGATCACCCTGCGGGGGAACTTAGGTGATTGTCTCATCAGTAGAAGATGTCATCCTTAATAGGCTTCACACATACCAGATAAATAAATACGACTTAATTACTTGATGCTTCTGGGAGCCTAGATATTTGCGACCAGTAAAGTGAGTCTCAAGGCGACTACGACCATACTGTAACATGCGTCTGACTAGACCGGTGTCAAAGTTGTAAAATCACGCATAGATGGAGAGCCAGTCGGACCACATACATCCGTCAGGATTGAAACCCAGTTCCTCCAAAGATAAACACCCAGTTTGTAAATTCGCACGTGGGTAAAATTTGATAGATATTTGGTTATCGGAAGTAGAAAATTGCATTCTTTCGTCGCTCACTATAATTCAGGGGAAATAACTTGAATATAGTCCAAGGGGAATAACTCATGACTATTTTGGACCAATTACAGCTAGATCGACATGTAAGGCCAGTTTGGGGGTTATTCGCTTTTCCCCTTCAAGTAACGTTTGGGGTGTCTCATGGTTGACATTAAAATGATGCCCAAAAAGCAACAACAACCAAGAGAACCATTGTTGTGTTATCAATCGATTTGTTTATGTGAATTTCAAAACTTCACCTCCCCCGTGCCACTATTTCGTTAAGGTTATTTCTTACTTATCACTTATCCTTTTGGGGTCAAGTGTAGATATGATCTGCCAAAGGGGTGAGGTTACTTAAGTATGATTGACATGACTTGACCCTAAGGTCAGCTATTGCTACAATATACGCGCAAGTTTCTGATTGGTTATTTTATTCATTTGACACGAAGGTAAGGTTAAGTTGCTGAATCGACTTTAGAAATAAAACCATGCAATGTTAGATCCTTCTAGATAGGGGAGATAGACCCCTTATGTCCAATCTGGAGATAATCCGACGAGAGTCTAAACTAAAGGGAAAAGGATATCTATCCAAGTTAAATGAAAGATATTTTAAGTGAAGATTGTTGCCGTCTCCCTTTCCATGAGTGTACTAGCCGACAGAGAGAAACGTATCTAAACAACAGTTTAAATCCTGGCCAATGAGTGAAAGAGAAAAACAATATCCATAGTCCTATCCACCATTTGTAGCATAGTCAGAATCCTCCTTGGATTCCACAATGAGAGAGAGAGAGGGAGAGAGAGAGAGAGAGAGAGAGAGAGAGGCTATGGAGGGAGAGGGGGACAGCAAAAAAAAAAAAGAAAGGATGGTTGGATATTTATTTACCTCCTCTCCAGGAGGTTAGGCACAAGGCCAGTTTTATCTTACTCCCACAAGTAAGATGTGACCCAAGGTCGGGTCGGGAAAGTGGGGTTTAAAAAGCCAGCACCCCAGAAAGTGAGCACTCTGGCCATTAAAAATTGCCTGGGCAGCACCGTCGGCATTCCCCGGTAGGAGCGCCCCAGACAGTAAGCAATAAACTTACTCCTCTCCAAAGAGGGGAGGCAAAGCCTGGGAGGGTGGACCTCCTAGAACTGCACAGGACAGACCCATAGACCGGCGTAAATCAAGCCCCGAAGGCCAAGACAATACCAGTCTATGGGGTGCAGTACCCATCGGAACAGATACTACACTTTGATCTTTTGGCTAGGACCAAAGTGAAGCATCAGAACAGATACTAATCTGTTCTGATGCTTCACTTAGTCTATTCTTTCCTTAGTCGGTGAAGAAGTTCTTCTAGACTGAGGCAATTAAAATTTTTGTTCTACTCCAGAGTGCCCTTTTTTGCAGAGCTGGATTTTCCTTACATTAAAAACCGACCTTGGCGAGGCAAGTACATAGGAACAGGGGGGGGGGGTAGAAATGATAGCAATAGAGATAGGGTGGAGAGGAAACGATGGCGTAAGATAGAGGATGTTGACAGGGCGTGGGTGGAGAAAAAGGAGAGAAGGGACAAGGAATTGGAGAGAGAGGATAGCGTGAGAGAAAGATGGGGATGAGAGAGTGAAAGAAAAAGGAAGCGAGAGAGAGAAAGAAGGAGAGAGAGAGATAAAGATAGATAGATAGATAGATAGATAGATAGAGAGAGAGAGAGAGAGAGAGAGAGAGAGAGAGAGAGAGAGAGAGAGAGAGAAAAGGGCGAGAAAGTTTTGTATGCGCATTCGGTTTTGCGGGAATTCGCAAATTTCAAAGCAAATTTAGCGCAAGGCTTAATAAGTTTTATGCGATTTTTACGAGTTTTCCCCTGATTATTAGGTGACATATGAGTGGGTGTGTTTTTATTTCTTAAAGCTAATAAAATACGCACCTTCATAAATAAATGGTGGGTCACGCAACTTCCCCCTCCCCCCCAAAAGAACAATAACCAAAAAGAAAAAAAAAAAACGAACAAAAAATACACATACACAAAGAAATCAGGTTTACGGATCTCGCCTTTCAAATCATTCATAAAGTTATGGTTTGATTAGAAACATGAAATCTTTTTTTTTTTATTTGTGTTTTTTTAATTTTTTAATTTTTTTTTTTTATTCATGTCCTCTCAATGGCGAGACGTTGCATACTTAGAGCATTTTTTCTCGCCACCAAAAAAACGGACGATGCAATCGGCTTGCCGAGGTCAAATTGTGTCAGATTTATCACGGTCATTTTTTGATCTTATGTAGAAGAGTCCCGTCACTAATATAAAAATGAGTTTTGTAAATAAAAATAGCCCGCCAGTCATGCGCTGTGCGCACACACGTCTTTGACCTACTTTTGTGAGTCCTGTCCAGACATGCGTCCGGTTAGGGTCAGATTAGGGTTAGATTAGGGTTATGGTTATGGTTAGAGCCCAGATCTCCACGTTGAGATGGAGGAAACACTAATTTCTGACCATACAAAATAAAGAATAAACGCCAGTCATACGCTGTGCGCGCACAAGCCTTTGACATGTTTTTGTGCGTCCTGTCTAGACATGCGTTAAGTTAGGGTAAATCCTAACTTAGGGTTAAGATTAAGGTTAGTGTCCAGGTCGCCACGTTGAAATCGATGAACCCCTTGTAATGACAAACGAGAACAGACGTAACTTGAGAAAGTTTTATTCGGTACACAATGTCGGTACAATATTAGTGCTGCTATTTCTATTGTTTAGTAAAAGCAGGAGAGTTCTCACAATAGGGAAAGTTATTCGTAATTGCTCATTACATTCATCCCTATTTCAATTATAAGGGGACGAAGTCGTTGCAACGACCGGGCTTTGTGCTTGAGGAACGCTTCAGTAGTCTGGTATTAGGGGTAGACTCAGGACTCTGGGTTTCCGAGTCTGACGATACACAGAGATCGAATTTCTCTCTCCGTCCTGAGTGAGTATAAATCCGCCTCCTTCTGCGTGCAGGTGGTTGTGATTCTGAAGACAGGGGTTCTGAATCGGTTCGGGGATGAGCTCGTTTCGGAGCAAGTAGATGATCGTTCATCTCTGGCTCGTTCTGAGCACCTTGGCTTTCTACAGATGTTATGGACTCCGTATCTGATGGTTGCGCTGAGTCCGTAGATGAGTCATATGATGCAGCTTGACCTTTAGCCGAGGTGGAAGAGTCTTGAGATGTAGGCGTCTCCTCGCAGGTTATATTGAGCGTAGGTATATTTCCGGCAGGTGCAAGGTCTCTAAGGGAAACTGTGGATTCTTTTCCATCAGAATGTCGTATCAATGCATGATGCGGATTCGCTTCAATCAGTTCCACTAGGTTTGTTAATGGGTTATTCTTACAATGACAGACGAAACGTCTCAGAAGAACCGTTCACGGTTTCGAGATCCATGAAGGAAGCGAAGTTCCAGCCGAGCTTCTTCGTTGAAATAGAAGAAACCTCTTGTGAGGCGTGGCATTTGTGACTGCATATAAGAGCGTCCTAATAGCGTATAGAGATTCAGGGAGGAGATCTTTCCAGTGGGTAATTAGCCATTTGCGATTCGCGGCCGCTAGTTGTATGGTTTTCCATATTATACTGGTATAGCACTCATATTGGGCGTTTCTCTGAGGGTGGTATGACGTCGTCCGGCGTGTGACTACTCCTCGTTCATGAAGAAACTGTTTCAGTTGTTCAGACATAAAAGAGGCTCTACGATCTCAATGGATGTAGGCTGGAACACCAAAAATGGCAAATAAACAGCACAAGCACCGTACCACCGATTTTACTGATATTCCCGGACAAGGAAATGCGAATGAGGATCGTGAATATTCGTCGATGACGGTTAGAATGTAACGATTCCCATTATTAGATGGTAATGGCCCCTTAAAATCGATGTTTATTCTCTCGAATGGTTGAGGCGCTTTTATCAATCTCCTGGTTTTAGGCCTGAATAATTGTGGTTTATGTTCTACACATATTGTACATGATTTTATCATTTTACTTACGTCATCCGATGAATATGGTAGATGTCTGGTTCGTACCACGTGTGTCAATCTTGTTATTCCTGGGTGGCACAGTTCATTGTGTAAAGTACGAAGCTAATCTGTCTTTGGTATCGAGCTACATACCCTCGATAGTGCATCAACTGCAGCATTCTCTTTAACAGGTAGATAGATTTCATCAAAAGAAAAACAGGAGAGTTTTATTTTCCACCTCGCTATTTTATCATTTTGATTTTGCCTGTTGTCCTGGTGTTGAACATAAATACGACGGATTTTTGACCAGTAATTAGTCTAAAATTTCGTCCTATCTCCACTTTCTGACTGCCTCCACTATAGCATAAGCCTCTTTTTCGATAGCTGAGTGCCGCTGTTTTGAACGCGACAAGGTCCTTGAAAAAAAGCGACAGGGTGTCCGGATTGCCTTAAAGAGTCAGCAGTTTCATAATCAGATGCATCTGTCTCCACCACCAGAAGAATAGCGGGGTCTATAGCTGTAATTGCTGCGTTGGCTTTATCGATTTAATATTCTTATCCCCCCCCCTGCTGTGTGCGAAAGAGGGAAACTGCCCGTTTGTACCAATGGGTGAATTTTGCTTGAAAAAGAAGCAATCCACTGTGAATAATGTGCAAACATACCAAGGGCTCGTTTTAGGGCACGCATATTATTAGGTATTGGCAGTTTTACCAGTGCTTCAATCATTCTGGGTCTGGTGACATAGATCCTTTGCTCACGGTGTACCCTAGTAAATTAATGGTGTCTACGCTAAATACGCATTTATCGTTATTTAGTGTGAGATTGTATTTTTCAATCGTCGCCATAAATCGTTTCAGATTACGATTACACAGAAAACATGATTTCATGATTGAACTTTCTGGATCTCTTGGTTGCCTTGACTAATGATGCTGAAATTATACACACTTATAGAACCCATCAAAAAAGAATTTTGTGCAAAGTTTTAACTAATTTGGTTTATTGGTTTTTGAGTTATGATTGATCAAAGAAATGAGATTTCCAGCATAGGTCATTCGTGGAGTCTATTAAGGGATAGAGCGCTCTCGCGCCTCCCTTGATTAGAAGATATTTCTTAATCGTTCAAATAAATCGGACTGACGCTTCGATAACATCAAGAAGAAAATACCTTATTAATTACCATTAAAATAATGGAAATACTTTTAAAATAATGGAAATACTTTTAAAATAATGGAAATACCATTAAAATAATGGAAATACTTTTAAAATAATGGAAATACCATTAAAATAATGGGAATACTTTTAAAATAATGGAAATACTTTTAAAATAATGGAAATACTTTTGAAATAATGGTAATACCATTAAAATAATGGAAATACCATTAAAATAATGGAAATACCATTAAAATAATGGAAATACTTTTAAAATAATGGAAATACTTTTAAAATAATGGTAATACCATTAAAATAATGGTAATACCATTAAAATAATGGTAATACCATTAAAATAATGGAAATACCATTAAAATAATGGAAATACTTTTACTTTTGTTGTGAAACACTCGTTCTCTAAATTAAGATAAACGTTATTTTTTTTTAATGATTTTTAAGAAAAATATTTGCATCTTATGTATTATTTCCGAAGGCATTTTTTCTGTGTGTGTGTGTGTGTGTGTGTGTGTGTGTGTGTACCTGTGTTATTCTTACTTCGATCCTTTCTTTCCCTTTTTCTTTTTTTGTCTCATTTCTGTTTCGTTTAATTTCTTTCGTTTTCTTTTCGTACATACCCCCCCCCCCGTCTACGGACTCCCTTCCCACCCCTGGGTATTCATTCGTGAGAAAAGAAAACTCCTTCCCTTCTCTCACTTTGTTAATTTACCCAGTTTCTAAAAAATGCTGGTTACCTGCACTCCGAGAAACGCTGACCGAAGAAAACCGCTCTACTACACCTGGGCGTAGTCATCTGCGACTACGCGTACATAGTTAATAAATAAAAAAAACAACAACGAAGGATAAAAAATGTAATGAAAAATAAAATAGATATATAGACAGAGGCTCTGGCGACAGATAGTGTAACTCATGGGCCAGAGTATAATTGCTTGAATCAAATAAACCTGAATGGAAAAGTCCAGGGCGGACCATGATTTAGCGGGATGAAGACACAGAAAAAAAAGTTGACCCTATGTAGACGGATACTTCGACTAATAAGTGTATGATCGATTCGATTCTTAATAATTGATTATCGACCTTTTTATAATATACATTTCGATGGAAGGCGTTTACCAGGAACTCTAGGGTACGTAGAAAAACTCTTCAAAACTCCGGCGACAGATGGTGCGATTGATCGGCCAGATTATAATTGTTGAACACATCTGAATGAAAAAATCCAGTGCGGACCCAACTTTAGCGAGATGAACGCAGAAGAAGAAAAAAAGACAGACTGGGATATATAAACGTATGATGATGCTGGGAACGATACTAAACTCTCATCATCCTGAAATCCATCATTCACAGCTCTCTCTACCTTTTTTATTTCTTAATTTTTATCTTCTTCTGCCTACCTTACTTCCCAACCCTATCGACAATCAAACTACTTACCCCAGCCCAGTGCTGCCTACGACCTCAAGCTGCATCCGATGGCGAGACCTCAATTTGGGAGTTTTGGCAAATATACTCCTTTACTTCACCCATCCCGTTTTCTGGGTATATATTCCACTTACAATTGTTTGTATATCCTATTCAACTCTCTTCAATAAATTCTATTTCTTGACAAAGTTTTATAACTAAAACGAAATATCGAATTTACAGAAACATGCGCCTGTGTTAAAATAGTGGTGTTTTTTATAGGAATAGGTATCCATAGATTTGCAGTCGTGGCGTAAGCAGTTCCAGCTAGGAACGGAGAAAGCCGAATCAAGTTTCAACTTTTACCGAAATATACAAATAAAAAAGGCGTTGTACTTTTCTGGCCAGACGACCATTTTTCAATCAATTAGAAATATAAAGAAAAAAGTAAACATAAAACTTAGGTTAGGGTTAGGTTACGGTTAGCTGACAGTAAGGTTAGGGTTAATTCGAGTTAGGTTAGGGTTAGTTTAGGGTTAGGTAAGGGTTAGTTTAGGGTTATTATATAAAAAAAAACAGTTGGGTTCGCATTGGGCAGAATTACCGAAACAACATTACAGAATACACTTAAATGTAAGATAAATCAACAGTTTCTTTCATTAAATAAATTCTTCGCACAAAACAAAAAAAAACAAACAAAACTAAAGCTAATAATACATTCAGTTTGTTCAGTGAAGTTTGTTAATATTCACAAGTGTTGGAAGTCTCCGGTAAAACTCGGAATTAATGACGTAAGTACTGAAATTTTCTTGGATACCTATTCCTAAAAAGTACGAAATTATTTTTTTTTTCTATATTTAGTTAGTTCTAGCTTATTCTTTTTTTCTATTCCATACATTTTTCGGGTATTTATGCTTTTAAACAAATCTGCACACACACTTACCCCCATATATATATATATATATATATATATATATATATATATATATATATATATATATATATATATATATATATATATATATATATATAGTGCGTAAGGGTATGTTGTAAAGAAATCAATAAAGTGCTCGATCGATCGAGAGTTAACTTACAAATTATTTATTTAAAAACTATACATTACATATTCCAGAAACGTACTATGGTTTCATTAACACTGGTACACCTTTACTGTTTAGAAAAAAAACCCTTACAACCCGGCAAAAATAATTCCATGTATTTTAGCCTGAAGATTCCCCCCGGGGATGAAACTCGGGAGCATCTGTGTACCTTAATTGCCATAAATATATTTTCATAGCTTACTATATATATATATATATATATATATATATATTTGTAATAAACTTACGCACTTAGAATTTAGTAGGTATAATTTCTTTCGGGTGCAGATTGCTGTAAAGGTTCACAGTTAACCTCGTGTTCATAAAGGGATCTCCCAGGGAGCATGAAAAGCCCAACAACTGTTTTATCTTTGATTTGAACCATAGTAACATTAAACAAAATGATATTTATCCGTAAACTTCTCGGCCTTTTGGCTGGGATCAAAGTGTAGTATCTGTTCCGATGGATACTGCACGCCTGTCCTGTGCAGTTCTAGGAGGTCCACCCTCCCAGGCTTCGCCTCCCCTCTTTGGGGAGGAGTAAGTTTATTGCATACTGCCTGAGGCGCCCCTACCGGGGAATGCCGACGGGGCTGCCCAGGCAATTTTTAAATGGCCAGAGTGCTCACCTCTCGAGCGCTGGCTTTTAACCCCACTTACTCGACCCAAGCTGTGGTCATATCTTACTTGTGGGAGTAAGATAAAACTGGCCTTGTGCCTAACTCCTAGCGAAGGAGTAAATAAACATCCGTAAACTTTCAATCGATTTGGATGATTCTAAGATTCTCTAAGAACAGCATAATTCTTAAGGATACGCACAGAACGATTTTTGGTTCGCTTGATTCTGCTTTTTTTCTCTTAAAAAAACAACAAACTTTTGTTAATCCCAAACAAGGCATGTTGTCAGTGTAGCTTAATGGGCTACTGTGCTAGGGGCCAGATTTATAGTAGGGGGCAACCTGGGTTGGGAATTGGGCAGCAAGATGTTTGTTCACATTACATTTAAATTTCTGCATGTTTGTACAGTCGGTGAAATAAGAAGCAGGGGAAGAATTCTAAAGGCAAGAAGCTATTAGAGTAGAAAATCATCCGGCATCTAGGGATCTCTACAAAGAAGAGGTGGGATTTTGCTGCTAGTCGGCTGACTCGGGGTATTTACGTGGAGGGGTACAAGTACAATATGTTACTCGGAGCACATCACGTGAAAGTGATCTATTATGTTAAAAATTATTTTTTGCACCCTGTCCAAGAGGGAGAGACTAGTGGTTGGTGCACTAGCCCAGCTGTGGCAACAATACTCCATGCATGGCGAATGGTGGCTTTGTAGAGATATAGGATACGGGAAGGTATAAGAAGTTTTCTAGCTCGGTAGAGGGAGGCTAATTTCTTTTGCGGCAGACCTGGCAGCATCTTCTAGTTCTTTATTTCACTTTATATATTACCTGACAATACCAGGCCGTGGAGTTTAAACGTTTGACTCCCGAGAAAGGGTGCTATCGGCCATGACATTCAGAAAGATGTAGTTGTCAGAGGAGGAATAATGCAATGGTTCGCTTTTCACATCACATTCATGTCTATGCATATTCCGAAGTATATTGTCATATGCGTGAGAACAGGACTTCGCGCAGACGTCGATTGTTTTTCTGTGTCATCACATGTGTGGTTCTTGGTTATATTCACGTACTTGCTGAAGGCGTCTTAAGAGTTGGAGATTTTACAGCGAGGTGGCGGCTTTTTCACCAATACAGCGCCTGATATTTAAAAAAATGGTCACCAGCTGGTATCGACCAGACGTCGGTTAACTTTGGTGATCTAACGAGAACCGGTGTCTCAATGAGTTTATGCCATATATTCTCAACTATATTATAGTTAATAATTGAACACAATAGACGTAATGAGATTTGAACGCGGCATCGCTGATTGTATAGTCTGTGACGGTATCCATTAAGCTAATCCCGCATTCCTTATCTAGTATTACACATCGTATTTTTGATTTGGTAATGTGTTGGGTAAAGCTTGAAACTTGATCTCATATCAATTTATGAAAAAGATATTCTGTCTAACAACCAAAGACGCTCTTTGTATATTTGAACTTACCATCTTTGGTACAAATAAATTGACCTCCATGCCTGACTTGTCCACCAAGTTTCAGTCATGAATGTCCAACATTCTTTTTTTAAAGTCTTTTGTTTCGTTCACTTATATGCCCCAAAGGTGCACTTCTGCGCTGATCAATACTATGCCCTACCTAGTAGTTGTTAAGAATGATGTACTTTCTGGGAGGAGGCACCTCCTATGATAGGGTCTGGCCATACCTCACTTGGACAGAGCAGGCCAACCTGGTGCCACAGCGATCAAATATCCGTCAAACTGACTGTCGAGGAGTAGGTATTTACTTCCCCTTCTAACGCGGAAAGATGTAACACAAGGTCAGAAAACGCGGATTGAAAAGCCAGTGCACAAAAGACGTGTGCACTCTGGCGCACAAAAGTCCTGAGCAGCCCCGCCGATATTCCTCGCTAGGGTCGCCTCAGGTAATTAGCAATGAACTAACCACTTCTCAAAGAGAAAAGTTAAAGCCTTGAACTGAACAGAACTATACCTCAGCCGAACAGAATCAATGGCATCACTTACTCAAAAATGGCCCAGGACTTACTCTATGAACACGTAGGTAGGTAGATGTCCGTTTCTAGCGTATTAATATATTTTTATATTGTTTAGGGGTAGACGTTTTTTTCCAGCCAATTTTGCAACCCTTTCTTCTCCATTGGGCTGTTAAACGGCTTATTTTGGCTAACATGTTTGGAGTCCAGGGGATTGAACGCTGGTGGTGGGGGTTCTTTTAGGCTTGGTTTGTCTTGACGTAGTACTACCTTCCTCTCCCTTTTTATTATTATAGTTAGCTCCATTACACCATATGGCTTCATGCATTGTCTTAAGCGACTTCTCTCCCTCTCTTCTTCCCCCTCTCTCTCTTTCTGTCTGTCTGTCTGTCTGTCTGTCTGTCTGTCTGTCTGTCTTTCTCTCTCCTCTCTCTCTCTCTCTCTCTCTCTCTCTCTATATATATATATATATATATAAAATAAAATGTAGTTAAACGAAATTTCATAATCATCGATGCAATAATTTATTTCAACTTTGTGGTATTTTCAAGCATCCAATTTAGACGATTACATCTTTGAAACTGAAAAAAACTGAACACTCTCTCATACCCGGATTTCCTCCTGGAATTATTTCATTATAACACACACACACACACACACACACACACACACACACACACACATATATATAATATATATATATATATATATATATATATATATATATATATACAGATGATATTTCAGATTTTCTTTAAAATATTTGAAAATATGACGTCAACAGTTGGCAGCCATTAATAAGGTATTTTCGCTACTAGACAGACACAACATCTTCATTGCAAGTCCGTTTTTTTTTCTTTATTTACAAAAAAATGTTGTTATTATTCTTAGTCTTTGTATGTTTTGCCGTGTGCAAAAGAGAATCCAATTGTAATGGGTAAACTAGATTCGTTTTCATTCTATCAGTTTATAAAGAAACGTACAAATGCAAGGCGGGAGAAACGGAAAAATAAATGAAACCCGAAACCTTTTTTTTTTATTTCGAATAGAAACTGATTACTTTTGCACGCACGATTCTTTTTACGATTGTTCTTTTTCGCCCATTTCACATTTAGAGTACCTTAATGGCTTCTTCTGCTTCAACCTTTCCTTTCACGAGAAATAGAGATAGAGCGCCGATATACATGTGTATATGTATGTGTATGTGTGTATGTATGTGTGTGTGTGTATGTGTGTGTGTATGTGTGTGTGTATGTGTGTGTGTGTATGTGTGGGTATGTGTATGTGTATGTGTGTGTATTTGTGTGTGTGCGTATGTGTGTGTATGTGTATGTGTATGTATGTGTGTGTATGTGTGTGTATGTATGTGTGTGTGTATGTGTGTGTATGTATGTGTATGTGTGTGTATGTGTATGTGTATGTATGTGTACGTGTGTGTGTATGTGTATGTGTATGTGTATGTATGTGTATGCGTGTGTGTATGCGTGTGTGTATGTGTGTGTATGTATGTGTATGCGTGTGTGTATGTGTGTGTGTATGTGTGTGTATGCGTGTGTGTGTGTGTGTGTGTACCTAATATGTATTTATTTATTTAGTATAAATGTTTATTCATGCAAAAATGTTTAACTACATGTGTGCGTACATGTTTCAATTGCAGTCCTGTTAGGCTAAGCGTTTAAAGACCAAGTTGTTAGAATAAAATTAAGAATAATTTGTAACGAAACAACTCTCAAAGTAGACACGTGACCGCAATTAACATTGGCGGTGATTCATTATAAACCTCTCTCTCATTTTTAAAATTATCTTTTTATTACTTTAACTATTAAGAAATCACACTTAACTTCGATCAACTGCAAAATTTGACTCCAATAATCTCTTTGTACCGACACAGTATTCTAAAGTATATATATATATATATATATATATATATATATATATATATATATATATATATATATATATATAAGTAAATTTCGTGTACAACAGAATCGTAGGATCAATTTTAGAGGAAGCATTATTATAATCAATGAAACAGACGAGTGGAAAAAAGGAAAATTGTTTAAAATTACCTTAAGGCCTTATCGTCTGACCCTCTGAGAGGAAACGTCAGAATGGTAAATTAAAAACTAAAAGTCGAATGAGATATGAGGGGAAAAAAACTAATTTCAGTTGGAGGAAACGATTGAGAGGAAAAAAAAGGGTAAATCTTTCAACGTTATGGTGGCTTTGAATCATTAAAGATCTCCAACTGATGCTTCAAAATCTTTTGTCTACACAGGCTAGGTCGAGTTTTGTTAATGACTAACGCCTCAATAATATTGAGATGGTAGTTCGACCTGGCACTGTGTAAAACAGAAAACCACCCATCGGAATAGTTGTCAGAACAACTATTATATATATATATATATATATATATATATATATATATATATATATATATATATATATAATATTAAATTATATTTTAATATTTTACCTACATACGACGTCGTTTACGAGCTTTCAGCTCTTATCAGGGCAGGGAATGACAATCTCAGACGGTCACGGGGTGCAAACCCAGTTCTCAGAGACACCTTGAATCTGTAAGCATTCGCCCTATACCCTTGACCATAAGAGGTTGTTACGTGATACGGAGAAATTCAGTTATATTTACGCTGAAATCGGCGAGCGTAAACACCAAAACAATCTGATAAAACTCAACGACAGAGTCGGAGTATCGCACTGGAGCTTAGGTGAATGTCTATTTTTAATCTCTCCAACAGTGCTCGACTTTAATTTACTTAAAGGGGCTTCTTATAATATTGGATTATATTTTAATATTTTACCTACATACGACTTCGTTTCGAACTTTCGGCTTTCATCAGTGCAGGGAATGCCAATCTCAGACGGTCACAGGAGGAGAGTAGAAAGTGGATTTTGGGTTTACTTTCGGCAGCTTCGTAACTCTCGTTTTACTTATTTTTTCCTTTAGTCTCTACACTTCATGAGCGATGTTTCTGACAAAGGGGAATAATTGCTGTTTTCTGGGTCGGAATCTGTCACTCTAACACTTATCGTTAGCTAGCTGTTGAACTTTTCTTTAGCTCCTTTCATCAAGTAGCTTCATGCCTTGTCTGGAGCGACTTCCATAAATATATAAATAAAAATATGTATATAATTTAAATTTAAATAAAACCACAAAGATAAACATTTCATCCTTATTTTAGATTCTATCGTGATAAGGGAATGCTCGATATTATTGATATAGCATTAATATAAAAATGAAATAATGAAAACATAATTGGACAATTTACAATATTTATTAATTCATCAAGTGTTCAAGTAAGAAAAATAAGAATTTTATCCTTAATCCATAGATTTTCAAAGATACGCTCTTCTCATCAAAGGAGAAAAACCAGTACAATAACAAATTACTGGTTAACATAAATTTGAAAATTTAAACATTGCAAGTAAAATATTTTTTTTACAATCTGTTTAATCTGGTTAAAGAAAAAGAGGGAAGTTTAAAAATTAGGTAGAAAAGCAATGTGCCCATGCAGACATTTGAAGTATATAAATCTAATAGCAAACGTCCAATGACAAAACTTGATAGCAATAAAAAGATTTATACAATGATATCAAAAGCAAGTGGAGTCATTCACATCAATATTCAGTGAAAAATGAATTTTTTTTATATGTTGATCAAATGTTTTGTTTTTATCTAAAGACTTTCTCAAGATTCATGATTTTATGAAAGCATAGAAGCAACACTTTGCGTTGGATTATTAACTCCATAATTATCATATATATATATGAGCTTAATGTTGTTTCTATTTGATTGAAGTTTTTTTTTTTTTTTTTTTTGATTTAAAAAAAAAAAATTTTTACCCCTTTCCCTCGCTATAATTCTCATAGCATCTTTTTATATTTTTTATACATTACCTCGATATTTGGCTCTGTTGAGCGAGGTACGAAACCGGTCAGCTGCCCTTTCATCTTTTTAATTTCTTAAATTCATTATGAATAATAAATATTGTCTCTTCAATGCTATTTTAAAGTTTTGTACGACTAAGAAAATATTTAAATATATATATATATATATATATATATATATCTATCAGAAGAATACCAGTCACAAGACAAGCCTAAGCAATAAATATAACATTAGTTTACAAATTTTCTTTTTTTTCTTTCTTTAAATATTATGGTATGGTTTCGGTGCCACCCCTCTAAATTGTAAAATTAAAAAAAATATAATGCGCCCACGTTACACACCCTGTTGTCTAGAATACATATTCCATAATCCATAATGATAAGATTAATAGTTTTGAATGTTACCAAGCTTTACTAGAAATCTACTATATATAGATATATATAAGTATAAATTTTTATTTATACAAACATTATTGGTTACATATGTGCATACATGTTTCGGTTGCACTTTTCCAAGAAAGTCAACCTCATCAGACCAAGAATTTTTCAGGTCTGATGATGTTGACTTTCTTGGAAAAGTGCAACCGAAACATGTATGCACATATGTAACCAATAATGTTTGTATAAATAAAAATTTATACTTATAAATAGCTCTACTTGGTATTGAGCACTTTTTATAAACACTTGAGTTTCTACGGATTTACATTTACAGAAACACATACAATACATGTACTATATATATATATATATATATATATATATATATATATATATATATATATATGTCGTAATGGTCTATTGATGCATCAAGTGTGGTGCACTTTGTGTTGCGTGCTCGTCACCTTCCTATTACAGTCTCCACCGCTGGCTAGTCTAGGCGAAAAGGGAGCAGAGTGCATAAGTCTTCCCTGCCAGTACATAGCCTCTCTATAGGCAAGCTCCGTGCAGCGCCTCCCCGTGGCGACACACGTCAATTGAATACCTTGCGGACTCAAGCAGAACTACAGGAGACTCGGAGGTGGTCTGCCCCCAGACATGCGGCATGCAAGGTCCATCGCTGTATGGACAAGCCCTGATGCCCATAAACATGCCCCCAGCTATGGGTAAATAGTACTACTGCCTTGTGGTTATTCGTTGGTTCGATAAAGGCTAAGGGAGTAAACCCCAACAGAAAATCTGCAGTGTAGCCCCATACGCAGACAAGCGCTGTACTTAGCTCTTCTCTGGCAGCTACTGCAGTCAACCTGGTGAGGACGTACTGGTACTTCCATTCCTCTGGGCAATATCAGCAAGACCGAGAGGGAGATTCTGACGATTGGCCAACTCAGTGTCTCCATCTGATTGAGGCAAAACGTTCATCCTTGCTTTCATACAAGGCCAACCCATCTCATACATCGCTGGCTACACTGAGGTCTTCGAGAGGTGCAGTCCAAAAGGCTGTCAGAGAAGCTGCGAACAACTACTGGACGGATCTCTCCAATACTATTCAGCGGGCGGCGGATACAGGCAACATGAAAAACATGTATGACGGGATCAGGAGAGCTACTGGACCCATAATCAACAAAACTGCACCACTGAAGTCCAAGTCGGGTGAAGCCATACTAGACAAAGTCAAACAGCTGGAAAGATGGGTAGAACACTACTCCGAGCTTTACTCCAGGAACAACGTGGTACATCAGTCTGCCTTGGATGCCATTGATCGTCTCCTCCTGATGCATGAGCTCGACTAGCAGCCTTCCATAGAAGAACTATCCAGGGCAATAGACAGACTGCCACCTGGAAAAGCCCCAAGAAAGGACTATATTCCAGCAGAGGTCTTAAAAAGTGGAAAAGCTAGCCTGCTTCAGCCCCTTCATAACCTTTTGATACAGTGCTGGAGAGAAGGTTCAGTGCCTCACAACATGAGAGACGCAAACATCATCACACTCTACAAACACAAAGGGGACCGCAGTGATTGCAACAACTACCGCGGTATCTCATTGTTGAGCTTTGTTGGCAAGTTATTTGCACGCATAGTACTACTGCGACCGCAAGTTCTTGCCGATCGAATTTACCCGGAATCTCAATGCGGCTTTCGTTCAGAGAGATCAACCATCGATATGATCTTTTCCCTACGCCAGCTGCAAGAGAAGTGCAGACAGCAAAACCAGCCTCTGTATCTCGCCTTCATAGATCTGACCAAGGCGTTCGATCTCGTGAGATTCAAGATCCTCCCACTAATCGGATGCCCACCAAAACTCGTCAGCATCATAAGATCCTTTCACGATGGCATGATGAGCACTGTACAGTTTAACGGCGACATGTCTGCTGGATTCGGGGTGAAGAGCGGTGTCAAACAAGGCTGTGTGTTGGTCCCGACACTCTTCGGCATCTTCTTCGCCATACTCCTGAAGCATGCGTTCAAAAAACAGCGGATGGTATCTACCTTCACTCCAGATCTGACGGTAGTCTCTTCAACATCGCCAGGCTCCATTCCAAGACTAAGATCAGGTCAGTCCAGATCAGGGACATGCTGTTTGCCAATGATGCAGCCATAGCATCACATCAGGAAGATGGTCTCAAAAGACTTATGGACAGGTTTGCTGATGCTTGCAGCCTGTTCGGCCTCACCATCAGCCAGAAGAAAACCCAAGTTATGGGACAAGCAACCGCCTGTCCACCCAGCATTTCAATCCAAGGTATACCACTGGAGGTCGTTCACCAGTTCCAGTACCTAGACTTCACTGTTTCAGACACCCTCTCATTGGACGTAAAGCTCAACAAAAGGATTGGTAAGGCATCCACAACCATCTCTAAACTAACTAAAAGAGATGGGAAAACAGCAACTTTACCACTTCTACCAAGATGGCCGTCTACACAGCGTGCGTTCTCAGTATCCTACTGTATGGGAGTGAGTCCTGAACCACGTACTCAACACAGGATAGGAAACTCCAGGTCTTCCATATGAGGTGCTTACGTAGGATACTTGGTATCACATTGCAGGACAAAGTGAATAACAATGATATTCTGCAAAAAGCAGGCATTCCATCCATCGACTCCCTACTGCGTAAGAGACGTCTGCGCTGGCTGGGCCATGTGTGCAGGATGGATGATGGCGTATCCCTAAAGATCTTCTCTATGGCGAGCTTGCCTTAGGCTAAAGAAAAAGGGGTCGTCCCCATCTCCGCTTCAAGGACGCCTGCAAACAAGATATGAAGGCTTTCTCAATTGACATTAATACATGGGAAGACTCTGCAGCTGACAGACCTGCCTGGAGGAAACAGATACGCCAGGGAATGATCATCAGTGAGAAGACCTTCCACGATGAAAACGCTGCGAAGAGAGCTAGGACAAGAGCGAACCTACAGGCGGACCAACAAGCCGGGGTGAGACATTGCGCAACAGCTTTCGTATGTCAAGGCTGTAGTAGACCATGCAAATCAAGAATTGGTCTCTACAGTCACACAAAAAGATGCACACAAACAACATTCCAATAAGGCGTGGATCTATAGTCGTTGCGACTGAAGGATGCCAATACAATATACATACACTCTCTCTCACACACACACACACACACACACACACACACACACACATATATATATACTGTGTTTCTCGCTTTATTGCAGATCATAATATTGTTAATAACTTCAATAATATAAATCGCACAAGTTTGAAATTTTGCACATGAAAGTACTAAGTAGGTAAGATACCAAAATATTTTGCAAATCTATACTATATTTCTAAAGTTATAGACATTCATGTATTTGTTTGCCATTTTTACTGTTTCTCGCTTTATTGCAGGTTTGTTAAAATACAGTCCATAGGTGATAAAAAAATTTGACTTAGCAGGGTTAATTACTTTAATCATTTAAATCATAAGTAACAATATGAATGAAATGTAAGGAAGAAATCACCAGATATGCACCACAAAATTGAATCATTTATCAACAAATCTCCCATTTCTTGAAATTACCCTCTGCAGTCTTCCATCAACAGATGAAGTCAATCTGTTGATTTGGGAAGGTGTTATGCTACTAGCAACATCAACAATTTTATTCCAGAGGGCAGTTTTTAATGTAAATTGTTGTCTTCCATTCATAAACTTTCCTCTTTAAAATTGACCAGAGCTCCTGAATCGGGTTTAAGTCAGGAGAACAAGGCGGCCAAGTCATGAGACTCTCTCCCTTGATGCCCAGAGATGCGAGGAAGGTAGTCGTAGCCTTTGCTGCATGAGATGGAGCATTGTCGTGCATAAAAATCAGTTGACGTAGACGAAGTAAAGGCAGGTTGTCCAGCCAAGGTGACAAATGCTCATCTAAGAACGATATGTATACTTGGCTTGTGAGTTTTACACCCTCTGGCACTCGGAAAGGTCCAATTAATTTACCACCTATGATACCCGCCCAAAACATAACTCCTCCGGACCATCAAGTGTGGCTCTAGCTTCATCTGTGAATAGAACCTGTTGGAAGTCCGTTTTCATGTATTTTTCTGCCCACTCAATGCGTTTTCCCTTATGGGTTTTGTTCAAGGGAGGCCTGGAAATGGGCGTCACGTTCCTGGCCATCTTATTCAAGACACTGCATCTGGTCTTCCTGAACATCGGAACAACGCCAGCTTTGCCAAAATGGAGGTGCTAGTGCCATTTGGTTCCTTAATGATCTGTCTGCGTATTTTTCGCATATCGCGAGGGGAAATGCTCCTTCTTGTACCCTTATCTTTCCTTGGTGCAATGTTGGGCTTCTCCACAAAAGAAACCAAGGTTCTCTTATCCCTTCCCAGTTCCTTGACTAAATCCAGAAGTGTCAGTCCTTCTGCAAGGCCAGCTACAACCCTTTGCCTTTCAGTAGAAGTCAAACGTCGATTTTTGGGGCATTTTTACAAACCTGCAATAAAGCGAGAAACAGTGAAAGTGGCTAACAAATGCATAAATATCTATAACTTTAGAAATATAGTATAGATTTGCAAAATATTTTGGTATCTTACCTAGTTAGGAGCACTCTTTCAGTGTGCAACATTTCAAACATGTGCGATTTATATTATTGAAGTTATTAACAATATTATGATCTGCAATAAAGCGAGAAACACAGTTTATATATTGCGCTCAATCAAGTAAACAAGAGTGTATAATATTTGTTAATTTCAATACATTTATTGACTGATTGAACGTTCATCGCTTAGGCGCAACTGAGAAGCTGCGTCTGGCCTATTGAATCGGTCAAACGCCCTTTGATTAGAGTCTACTGGGAACTATGCAAACATTTGTACTTTTAATATGCAGACAAATTGTACACACATCAAACAGAAACACAACTGGAAAATGAACAGCACAAAATCCTCGAGGTACAAACCGACCAACTCATCTACGCAAGGAGACCGGGTGTGATAATAATCAATTAGAAGGATTTTGTCGTTCCAGCAGTAACAGGGTGAAGAAAAAAGAAGGCAGAATATGTAAGATGAAGAAAATCACTTAAATACAAATAATTGTAGGAGCACAAGGAACTGCTTCGAAAAAATAAGAAGAAATCGGAGTCAAAGAGAAAATTTGGCCCATACAACGCGCGGCAATGATGAAAGCATCCGAAACCTTAAGGCTTTTAAATACAGAAACCATGATTTGCAATGATTATCAAAAGAGGCGGAGAGTGCTAGAAATCTGGGGAGACTCGTTGTTAGTCAGACTCCAAGGAACACCACTTGTTTATTGCCAATGAGCAATCACCGATGATGATCTGTGTGAGAAGTCTTAGTGAATACTGATTACTACTACTACTACTACTACTACTACTACTACTACTACTACTACTACTACTACTACTACTACTACTACTACTACTAATAATAATCATTATAATAATAATAACTACTGAGAGCAAACAATGGACGGCAATGATGAACTGAGACTATACGACGTTCGGCAATGATGAAAACAGCTGAAATCTTAAGGAAAATCCTAGAATACGGAAACCAATCAACATTAACTACGAACGGTAACCATCCACATTAAAATTGCAACTGAAATCAAACAAAAACATGAAAGGAACCCCACATGAACCCGAGGGAACTGACACTGTAAAAAATCTAATAAACTGCGCCCCCCCCCCAAAAAAAAATCTAATAAACTGCGTCCCGCCCAAATCTAATAAACTGCGCCCCCCAAAAAATCTAATAAACTGCGCCCCCCCCCCCAAATCTAATAAACTGCGCCCCCTCCAAATCTAATAAACTGCGCCCCGCCCCAAATCTAATAAACTGCGCCCCCCCAAAAAATCTAATAACTGCGCCCCCCCCAAATCTAATAACTCCCCCCCAATCTAATAAACTGCGCCCCCCCAAATCTAATAACTGCGCCCCCCAAAAAATCTAATAACTGCGCCCCCCTCAAATCTAATAAACTGCGCCCCCCCAAAATCTAATAAACTGCGCCCCCCTCACAATGTGAGTGCACTTCCTACACAAAATAATTGTGAAGGGTCAAGGACGGTAGGAAAACCTAGGAGAGAAAGCACTAACCAGACCTCCACTAGAAAAGTGCGGATGCTACTGGGACATTGGGTAGGCTTATTGCCACCCAACACAACAGAAGACCAATGGTCGTTGCCAGCGAGTAATCACGGTTAGTGTCGGTTGCGACAACGTGAAGTTATTTTCAATGGTGATCGAAAGAGTTGGAGATTACTGAACATCTGGAGAGGCTTGTGTCACTCAGACTCCAGGGAATAGCACCGATTATTCTCAATGGGCAATCACTGATGATGACCTGTGTGAGAACTCCAAGTGAGTTGATAATAATAATAGAACAAATATAGAAATAATATTACTACCAGAAATCCCATAATTTGAAATCCCCCTCCCAGCTAAATGAAATTGAAAAAACAAAAAGGATAGAAAAATCGAGACGGGAGAGCGTCAACCAGACTTCTACTGAAAGGTGTGGGTGTACTAGAATCTTGGCAAGGCTTATTGCAATGCAAGAGAAAGCCAACATTCGTTATCAGCGAAAAATCAATGGTAAATGGCTGTTGTGGTCATGTAAAATGATTTGTAATGGTTATCGAGAGAAGCGGAGGGTCTTGTGAATCTGAGTAAATTTGTTGTCACTCAGACTCCAAGGAACACCACTTGTTATTGTCAGTGAGAAATCACTGAAAATAACTCGTGTGAAAACTCATTGTGAGTAAATAATAATAATAATAATAATAATAATAATAATAATAATAATAATTTGTAGAGGGTCGAGGAGGATGAGAAGACCGAGGAGGGGCAGCACAAACCAGACCTCCACTGGAAAAGTGCAGAGAATGCGGAGACCTTGGGAAGGCTTATTGCCACCCAAATCCCAGAGAAGACCAATTGTCCTTACCAGCGACAAATCAATGGTAAGAGGCTGTTGCGATACCGCATCGTTATCGAAAAGAGGTGAAACATAGTGGACGTCTGGGGAGACTTGTTGTCACTCATACTCCAGGAAATACCACTGGTTGTTGTCGGTGAGCAATCACTGACGATGATCTGTTTGAGAACTCCTAGTGAGTACAAATAATAATAATAATAATAATAATAATAATAATAATAATAATAATAATAATAATAATAATAATACCCATCCATAAGGAAGAAAGATTGGAAGAAATTAAAATTAGAGACAGAGATAAAAAAGGCTTCTTGCTTACATCTCAACAGATACTATCACAGACATAAACAACTTCATATGGAATGGACCGACAAAGATTAAATAGAAAATCAGACCGGAAACCCAGATCACCTAAAATCCTACGGCACAACTGAGAGAACAAATCTACCACTCCCTGAAAAATCGTGAACTGCTCCCCAAGGAACAAAAAGGTATCCGGAAAGGAAAACTATGGATGCATGATCTGCTATACATAGATCAAAAGATTCCGAAGGAGGTAAAAAGCAGAAAAAAAGAACATAGCCATGGCATGGATTGACTACAAGAAAGCATACGACAGAATCCCACAAGCCTGGATAATTGAATGATTAAAAATGTACAAGATACCCGACCGGATTATTAATCTCATTAAGAAAGCAATGAGAACATGGAGACTAGAGCTGGCAGCTGGTGGACAACACTTGACTGAGATGAAAAATACAGAGATGCATTTTCCAAGGAGACTCCATATCACCACTGATATTTATCATCGCCATGGTGCCACTCAATTATATACTCAGGAAATGTGAGGCTGGATACAAGTTTACAGACAGAGAACAAAGAATAATCCACCCAATGTACATGGACGACCTGAAGCTATTTGCAAAAAGGAACTGGAACAGCTGAAAAATACGATCAGAATCTCCGGCAGGAAATTCAAATGGAATTTGGAAATGTGTGCACTACTAGAGGTGAAAAGGGATAAAAATGGAATTATTCAACCAAGAGGAGATGAGGGCGCGATACGAACAGGATAGCTATACACATTTGGGAGTTCTGGAAACCGACCATCAAATCTACAGAAATGAAATAGAAGATTGGAAAAGAATACCCGAGAAGAACAAAGAAACTCTTAGAAACAAAATTACATAGAAGACACCTAGTAAAAGGAATACGCACCTGGGCAGTATCGCTAATAAGATACTCTTGGCCATTCCTAGAAGAACTCAGGCACCTTGACCAGAGGACTAGAATATTAATGACCATGCACAACGCACTGCATCCAAAAAACATTAGGAACATACTCTACGTGAAAAGAAACGCAAGGGGAATAGGACTGGTAAGTATACAAGACTGTGTGGAAGACACAAAAAAGAGCTGGAGAAATACATAACCCAGAATACGGAAAGGCTAATCACCGCAGCAAGAGACACTGTGCCAATGACCATCTCGCGAAGCACCAAAATCAGAAACAAAAAGATAAGAAAAGAGAAATGGAAAGAAAAACAGCTACATTGATATTTCATAAGAATGACAAGAGAAGAGACCAGCCAACATTCCTAGGCATGGCTAAGAAAAGGACATCTGAATCGAGAAACGGAATCTTTATTGACAGCTACACAGAACAATACAATTAGGACAAACTACATTAAAGCTAAAATAGATAAAACCCAAGAAAACAGTAAATTCAGATTGTGTGGGTAAAGAGACGAAACAATAAATCACATAAGTGAATGCAGCAAACTAGACTCAAAAGAATACAAGAACAGACACGACTGCGTGAGGACAACAGAACACTGGGAACTATGCAAACAACTGCATTTTGAAACGTGGATAAATGGTACAAACATAAACCAGAGACAGAAATACTGGAAAACGAAAATCACAAAATCCTCTGGGACATTGAAGTGCAAACAGATAAACTCATATAAGCAAGGATGGCATAATAGTCAGTAAGAAGGAAAAATTCATGCAAATCGTAGATTTTGCTGTTCTAGCAGACCACAGAGTGAAGATCAAGGAAACAGAATAACGAAGCAAATACACGGAACTTGCCAGATAATTGAAAGGGATATGGAGCATGAAGAAAGTCAATATAATAGCAATACTCGTAGGAGCACTAGGAACAATTCTCCCCAAAAATTGAAAAAAACCTGGGAGAAATTGGAATCGAAGGATCACTGAGACAATACAAACCATACAAAGGACGACAATTATGCAATCTGAAGGAAAATCCTCGAATACGGAAACCAACCAAAATAAGCTACGAACGATAACCAGTTACATGGAAGGTACAATAGGGAGAAAACAAAACCACATCATCCCAAGGAACAGAAACTGCAAGAAATTCCATAAACTGCCCTTCCCAAAGTGATGGCACCAGCCTCGGCTGATAGCACACAAAATAGTCGTGAATGTTCAAGGAGGATGGGAAGATCGAGGAGAAATAGCACTCATCAGACCTCCACTGGAAGAGTGCGGAAGGTACTGGCACCTTGGGGAGGCTTATTGTATTAATATTTTCATTTTTTAAATTTATTTTTAGCGTTGGATATAAAAAATAAAAAAATAAAAAAATGAAAATGGATCAAAAAATAATTCTCTGCCTGATGAGACCTCAGCTCTTGAGAGCTGTAGATCGATAACATCGGCATGCCAGTGTAGCAGACCTTGTACATGTTTGAATAAAAGCATTCACTATATATATATATATATATATATATATATATATATATATATATATATATATATATATATATATATATAGAGAGAGAGAGAGAGAGAGAGAGAGAGAGAGAGACAGACAGACAGATAGACGAAGGGAGAGATAGGGAGGAGTTGTGTCGATATTGTTCGGGATTCGGGATTCGATAACACCAGGTTACGAATTAAAACAACCGAAACTGATATTTAATAGTTTATACTTTATTAGTATTTTCAATAAAACAAATCATTTGTTTTTTTCCATCATATTTTCAATAGATTTTCCAACAAATTATCGCGTTCTTTTTTTTTTTTTTACTTTCATTCTTTTTTTGCTAAAAAAATAAAACACGTCTCGGAGTTGTTCATTCAAATATATAACTCAACGCCACGAAACTTCGGTGATCTAACGAGAACCGATGTTTCAACGTACTGATGCCTTATCGACATCTATAAGATGATACAGTTTTCTTTCTACATATTTGTTTGCTTAACATTTTAAACGTATACTTTTTCTTTTTAACCTCTTACATATAGCGAATGATAATTATTTCATTTTTTATGTTTTACAGTAGATTTTCAAAAATTTAAACAGTTTTTCGTTTTTTCTTCTTTCAATTTTATACAAATAAAATAAATTAGTATTTAAGATATTTTTTTTTACGCAATTGTTTGTTATAAATTTTAAACAAATACTTGCTACAGGAAATTATATACTTATTTTTCTATTTTAGCCAAGAAAATTTTAGTTTCATGTGTTTCTGCTGCTTTTGCGTAACATTTCAGTTTTAGCTGCTACATATTTCATCCCATTACCCCTCACAAAAACATTGAACACCCGTGCAACGCCGGGTAGGGCCGGATTAAAAATCTATATAATTATGTGCTTGTACATTCACTTGTATGTACATTATTACCTTACTCACCCATTTAACAAAATGAGATCGCCAGATCACCAAAGCTGAAAGGAAAAAAAACCCAACTAAATACCAGGAACCGTTTTTCTATTCCCCTCTTCCAACAACTTCTCGTCGCATTCACCCTTCCTTCCACCATCTAAAACATTCAATATGCAAATAAGCAAGAGATTTTGAACTGAAAGTTTATTAACATTTTATGCGGAGCAACATTTATAGCATCTATTACTAATGGAGATTTGTATCTGTCTGTCTGAAGCCGAGACTAACACTATCACTTCTTTTAATTTTACTGTTGTGCTATCTTTTAATCCTCAATTCAGTTTACTAGACTATTCAATACTAATGTACTACCTTTCAATGCCCACTTCAGGGTGCAGTGTAGTATCTGTTTTGTGGTCATGAAACCATCTCCTAGGCATTACCCTTTTCCTTTGGGTGGTTGTGTCGTATCTCTTCTCTTGTTATTAGATCATCCTCTCAGGCATTACCTTCTCCTTTAAGGGGAAGGGAGCAGCTATCGAAACTCAACTTCTTCTTCTTTCGATGCCGGTTCAGTCGAAAGAGAAAGATCTTCTGTCCGTATTCACCACGTTAGCGTAATAGCTTCCAGTGACTGTTACGTCATTGCCGGAACACGTAGATCTTATAACTCTACTTAGAAATTTACTCAATTTTAACTTTACGTGGAAATGAACCATACTAATCCTATATTAACACATCAGCGTGTAAATATTATTACAGTTGTCGACGAACAGTAGTAGGCAACACCGAAGGCTAGTTTGTCATAACTGTCAATCCCCGTTAATCAAGGGTAACTGCAAGGGTTTCCTCTATTCGACACTGGAAATAAAGAGCGGTGTTAAATGCAGAGATAATTATCAAAAAGCCGCCACGTATGTAGGTATGTACAATCAGGTTATGGGGGGCTTTTCACGCACGTTGCAAAACAGAAATCTCGATCGTATTCTAAACTTACTTCATCTTTAGAAGTTGTTCGTTGTTGGGTGACTCAAACACATAATAACAACAAAAGTAAAAACAAACAAACGAAACAAGAAAATATCTTGTCCCGAACTGAGATATTCAGTACATATCACAATGAATCTTTCGTGCTTATATATATATATATATATATATATATATATATATATATATATATATATATATATATATATATATATATATATATATATATATATATATGTATGTGCGGATTAGAAAGTCAAAAGACTAGAATATAAATGGACAAGTAGTTCACCCAACCTTGAAGGTAATTGAGATAAAGCCAAATCTATAACATTATTTACTAAAAATATTGCAGGAATCAAATCAGCTCATTGTAAGAACTCTCAGGTAAAAAAAAAACTAATTTGTAGACGTGAGAAACGCTTATAACTCAGAAACTGCCTTTTTATAAAAATCGACGAGATTTCTTGATATATATATATATATATATATATATATATATATATATATATAAGCGAGTCGAAAAAAAGTCTAGGTATAAATGAGAGACAATTACCCCGTCCATTTCTCAGTTTGTAAACCTTCTTACTCTCTCAGTTCTCTCTCTCTCTCTCTTTCTCTCTCTCTCTGTCTCCCCCCCTCTCTCTCTCTCTCTCTCTCTCTCTCTCTCTATATATATATATATATATATATAGAGAGAGAGAGAGAGAGAGAGGGATATGTATATATTACAACTCCTTTGAGGTTAAATGAAATAATTCTTTTAAAGATTAGGTAGCTTAAATACGAGCTAAAAAAGGTTTCAACACCCATAAAATGGTACCCCTCCCAGTCTTATTCTTACTTATGAGAGGGGAACCCATCTTCTATTTTCTATGTGCATATTGATTTTTTTTTAATAACTGCGGGGGTACATCGATGTGATGGACCCGTAGACCTTCTTAGGTCATCCATCTAGGAGAAGTAAAACTCTCATATTAAAATGTGCTACTGGTTACTTACGTCTTGGTAGCAAACCTAAAATTGCTTAAGGAGTAGATGGGCGCTGCATATCGCCCGACCTTTGTCTATTAGCCAGGCACAGAGGTACTAGCGCAGGGACACCCTAAAAGACACCCAGTGCTTGGCCTTATTTCATGACTAGAACAATGAACGCCGTCTCTCTTTCTTTCTATCTGGGTAACTTGGAGATTTTTTTTGTGACTAAGTCTCACATGATTAGTTTGAGTCGCTCTTATTTCGACAGGTTGAGGGTAAAGGTTAGACAATTTGTCTGGCTGTTGTTTCCGACTTGTAGTGCAGGAGCCGTAACTCTTAGGTAGCGCTAAGAACGGATGTTCCATCAACAGTTGTATAATATCGTGGGTAACTGTAGTGCCATGTCGCGCATGGAAACGGACCCTACAGTTATCCCCGGTGGGCTTTTCCGATTCCACAACCTCCATGGATCAAGTCTCGACTAATGGTCTGGTTGTGTGAACTTATTGGCACCAAACCATCAGCCACTTTACCCTCCCCACTTAACCTAAAATTAAAATGACAATACAAAGAAAAAAATCCTAAACCAGACACTCACCAAAAAAACATCTTCGCCCCCACCCTTGAGGCTAGTATTCACAGTGATCCGGGGGCTTACAACCAACATTAACGACGTAGAAACCTTTCTCCTGACAAACCCCCCGGATATCCTAGCACTAAGTGAAACACACCTATAATCCTCAATCTCCTCACATCATTTTAACATAGCTGAATACCTCACACTCTACCGTAAAGACTCTGACAAACATATGCACGGGCTAGAAGTTTATGTTCAGAACACCCTACCATTGACTAGAGAACACAGGCTATAATCAGATGAGCAAGCCTACATGTGTTTTAGATAAAATTTACAGCACAGCGTTAGTTACTTATATTTCTCATACCGTTCTCCTTCGACCCAAGACTGTACTCCGCTTAACTCTGTCTCTGAAAGCATAGATACAGCAGTCTCGAGTGCCCAAATACATGTATTTGGGGATTTCAATGTACATCACTGTGACTTGCTTGGATTCTTTAGCTATACAGACGCAGCTGGTAACACCACGTATAGTTTCATATAGCGCACTCCCTCTCACATGATCGTGTGAACCAGCAAGCCTCACTTCTCGACTTGTTCTTGACCTCACTGCCCGATGATGGACGACAAATGCCCATAGTCCGTTCGGTAACGTTGATCAACTTATGGTAATGATTGATATCACCGTATAATATCGTCCCAAAGCTGATGAGCCGTTGCTCAACACAACAAGATACTAAAAGCAGGCTGATTGGGAATCCATCAGAGATAATATCAGAGACGCCCCACGGAGGGAAACTTTTGGTCTCCCTACTGATAAGTACACAAATGAGTTAACTGAATGGGTCAAAGCAGGCATTGAAGCACATGTCCCCATGCGAAAATTCTACAGCAATCCCCACTCTTCACAATGGTTCACTTCGAATTGTGAAGCTGCTATTCTCAGAAGCAGCAATCACTCCGCCAATTCAACCGCCATAAGTCAACTACAAATAGAGAGAAACTTATAGTGTCAAAAAATCATTGTACGACTGTAATACATGAAGCAAAGAGATGATCTGAAAACGCATTGAGTCGCAGAAACTAGGTACTTGTGATTTCTGGAAAATCTTCAATAGAGTGGTGAACAATTGGCAATCAACAAATCCCTCGCTATCCAACCACAATGATGTCACGGCAACTGATAAGGCTGAACTACTTTTCCAGCGTTCCGCCTTAATCTCCACTTTGAACCCCGCAAACCACTCTCTCGCAAATTTCCCATTGCGGACTAAAGCCACACATGATTACTTGACCATCACCCCATCTAATATCCGAGACGAAATAAACAACCATGACACGTCCAAATTTTATACCAGTAATATTAATAAAGAAATGCTCTGTTGAACTGGTCCAGGTCCTCTCCAAACTCTACAACAAATGCCTTGCCGGATCTTACTCCACTGATAGCTGGAAAATTGCATCTGTGGTACCAGTCTTTAAGAATTCTGGAGATAGAACTGACGCTCAGAATTATCGCCCCATCAGTCTACCCTCGCTTTTCGCTAAAATCTTTGAATCATTAATCAATCTAGCTATAGTTCGTCACCTAGTTAATGCTAAACTTCTTTCTGACCATCAGTAAGCACGATCTACTGCAGATATCTTAACGGTCATCTCTAAACACATATACCATACACTGGACAAGGCAGGTGAAGCTAGGGCGGTAGCGCTTGATATATTCAAAGCCTTTGACAAGGTCTAGTATAATAGTCTTCTCATAAAAATTAATTCATATTGTCTTACTGGACGAATATTTAATATAATTAGATCCATCTTAACTAAAAGAAAGATCCAAGTTGTCCTCGATGGCTGTTCAACGAAACAACATGACATAAATGCAGGTGTATCCCAGGGAACGATCTTTGGAACTGTATTGTTCCTGATTTTCATAAACGACCTCCCTGATAACATTGTGTCTGATATGGGTATATTTGCTGACTACACCACGCTCTACTCTCGCCATATGGGTAAAACAGACGCGCACATATCCGAGGTAATGGCTGAATCCTTAGAAAGTGACCTCCAATCTGTAGTTGAATGGGGTCATAAATGGATGGTAAAATTTAATGCTGCTTAGACAAACATTATTTCCTTCAACAACTACAAGAAAACTCTTCAACCATCGATTGCCATGGCTACTAACACCCTAACTGAGAGTCCAATGTTCAAACTCCTCGGCCTAACATTTAACGGTAACATGAATTGGAACAAATACATAGAAGACATTGCCAAAGTTGCTGAAAAGAAAGTGGTCTCCCTCTACCGAGCTAGAAAACTTCTCACACCTGACAGCATACTATATCTAAAAAATTACCATCCGTCCATGCATGGAGTATTGTTGGCAAATCCGAACTAGTGCACCATCCACTAGTTTCTCCTACTTACACAAGGGTCAAAAGAGAGTCGCTAATCTAATAGGCCCCTCACTATCCACCAAGCTCCAGCCACTGTCCAATCGCCACAATGTTGCATCCTTCTGCCTGTTTTATAAGTACTTCAGTAAAATGTGCTGCGATGAACTTGCTGCTCTGGTGCCCCCCCCTCGACGTAAATACACTCGACCAACCCGAAAATCAGCTAAATCCTATCCATTCACTGCGGAAGTACCCAGATACCGGAGAGCCAATAACTACTCTCCTCGTGTGGCCGGCCTTTGGTAGCTACTCCCTGCTCCCAATTCAGCAAGCCCCCCCCCCAAAAAAAATGTCACCCTTATTCTCAGTAGCCCCTTACGTCTACAGTGGCAACTTGTCTTGTATGGGCTGAACTATGTCATGTATATATATATATATATATATATATATATATATATAATAATCCAGGTAAAACATCCACAGGGTAGTAATCCAAAGAATTTCAATCGGGTTTATAAAAAGTGCTCAATATCAAATAGAGCTTTTATATATGATTATTTTTCATTTACACAGACATGTACAAAATCTGCGACACTGGCATGTCGATGTTATCAGTCAACAGCTATTATAAACTGACATCTAACATCATCTAAGGTTAAGATCGGATTCTAACTCCTCCTGATGAGATCTCAGTTTATAATAGCTGTTGATCGATAACATCGACATGCCAGTGTCGCAGATTTTGTACATGTCTGTGTAAATAAAAATAATCATATATATATATATATATATATATATATATATATATATATATATATATATATATATATATATACACACACACACACACACACACACACACACATATATATATATATAGTTATCCATGAACACGCGTTTCGTTGTCTTTACGTCTCAGTGTTGCTAGGGTTAGCGAGATTCGAAACTAAGACCAAGAGTTCGTTTCTCTCTACTAACTCACGCTATCTATCTATCTATCTATATATCTATCTATCTATCTCGCCTTTATATATATATATATATATATATATATATATATATATATATATAAATAAAGAGCGATAAATAATAATGGATGACCGCATCAACAAACAAATTACTGATCATCACCTAAATATTGTTTAAAATACCAGAGTTGTTTTTTTTTTCTATCTGTTTGCCGGTCCCTTCTTTTTTACGAACTTAATTTGTTTTTTCACCTTGATGGCGTTCCGAACGGAAGACAGCGTTGATATTCTCCTCTTCTACACCCCCTCTCCTCCCCTCTCAGCTCTCGTCTCATCCCCGTCGTCTAGGGTTTCACCTGCGCCAAACAAAAGGAGCAAGTGAAAAGGCCAAAAGAACAGTTACTATTCAACGGTGATAAGGACTCGTCGCCACCTCGCCCTTCTCTTCAACAAATTACCCAACTGATTTTATTGCCCGTAGAAAGCAATATACACAGAATGAGTTTATTATATCGAAGCTGGTTTAAAGTTTGTTAAAAAGGGACATGGCGTACGCTTCGGTGGGTCCCAATAGAAACCTTTATTGGTTCGTCGCTCTCTGTCTATATATACATGTTTTTGTTTATTGGCTTCTTCTTTAACTAGCCGAAGTAATCGTCTACGTAGAAAAAGGAGGTCATAACTATCTGTATTTATTTATATGTACTTGCTACCTTTTACCTGACACAGGTAATGCTTACCTAGTCAAGGTCTGCCGTGGCCCGTTATGACACATGGTTCTCGATCGCCGGGTGCCTGACCCTTTTGGGTCTAAATGAGGTATAGTTCGGTTCATTATTCTAGGCATTCAATCCCCCTTCAAGAGGATTGGTTAGATTATTGTCTGTCCCCTAAGGTGCCCCTTTTAGGAATGCCGACGGGCCCATTCTCGTTTTTTTGTCCGCGTATTTCGGTCATAGGAGCCACCCTCCAAAACATAAAAAGAAGCGGAATCGGAAATTGCATCGAAATCGGTAATTTAGAACAGAATCGGTAATTGTATTAAATCAGAAAAAAAAACTATTGGAATCGCCTCATCACTATTGGAGACTGATTTTTAAATGTCCTGATATTTGTAGGCACGTGTCTACAGTTATTAAATTCAATATTACTACGTTTGATTTTTCTCAGAGAAGACCGAAGAAGCATGCGACCTTCTTCAGTGTAACGAGAGAGATATGTATGGACAGCAGGTTGTAACCTATGCGATGGTCCCACTTCACGTGCTCTATATCCTCTGGGAAAAATGTTGTTGGTCAGTTTGTCAGGTTGTGAGAAAAATCATGTCGGACCTTGTGTTTCCTATTTTTATCAGGTTTCCTTCAGTGTTTCTTCTAACGCGGAGGTCGTTATCGTCAAGATAGGGTTCGAAGTCCATGTTGTATCGACGTGTATTGCATGTTATATATATATATATATATATATATATATATATATATATATATATATATATATATATATATATATATATATATATATATATATATATATATATATATATATACACATATATATATACATTTAAAAATGATACGCGGAAATCTCTCTAAGGCCCTTTCGACTATCATCTCGTCAGGAGAAAATCGATAGATTTTAACAATAGAGCGATTAAAAGTCAATTTAATGATTTACTTAAAAAACGATTAAAAGGCAATGCGTTAGGGGAGAAAAAAAAGGAGGGAGTTCAAAGTTCCCCAAAGCAGAGCTCCCTCCCTCTTTTTTTCTCCCCTAACGCAGTGCCTTTTAATCGTTTTTTAAGTAAATCATTAAATTGACTTTTAATCGCTCTATTGTTAATTTAGGCACTTTCAAATCCCCATTTGCTCTTTCTTTCGACAATATTATTAATTAAAACTATCGATTTTCTCATAACGAGATGATAGTCGAAAGGGCCTTAGAGAGATTTCCGCGTATCATTTTTAAATGTATTTATAAGTTTTGTACCTCAAAACATTTACATATATATATATATATATATATATATATATATATATATATATATATATATATATATATATATATATATATATATATATATATATATATATATATATATATTAGGGTGGGTCGATTTTACACTTTTTTTTAAATATTAAAAAAGGCACGTACCGAAAGTTGTATATAGACCTATTAAATACTCATGCAAAAAATTAGATCAAAAACTTCAGCGGTTTTTTGAGCGTTTGGTATCAAAGATCGTAGACAAGAATATACTGAAAATTCCTCGTTTTTGCAAGATTTGCTTGAATATTGGTGTGAAAACCAAATAATTTTAGCATTTAAAATCAGGGAATGTCCTTTTATTTTATAAAAATGATATGAATTAAAGAAATCTTCAAATTGAAAACTTGCCCCCCCCCTCATTTTCGGTATCTGCTTTTGTAAACTACCTTTTAACGTTATGAATTAAACACTAATATTTGAATACCTAAAAAAATGATTTTTTTCTGTTATAAGTGAAAATATAACAAGCAAAGAAATAAGGAAAAACCTAACACTATTTTAATGGAGCTTAATATAGAGAGTCAAATTGCTCCATATAAGACCCCTTAGACAAAAATGCTGGTCTCAATTTCTGACTCAAAACTTTGGCTGTAATGTGTTGATGCCTTGCTTCAAAACCATATACAGTTTGTGAAGCTTCTGTTATTAACTTAACTGCCCGTTCCACGCCCTGAGAATGTGAGAGCAAATCTGGCAAGTCAAGCTTGGTTCCATTCATCAACGATTCTCGAAGTTCAGATTCAGTAAAATCTTCCGTCAATGGTGGTTCAAAAATGCCGCATAATTTTAAATCTATTAATTGTGTCCAATGTGTGGCATTAAAATTAATAGGTGGTATTCTTTTTAATCCTTTTCTGGTTGACTCCTCACTCCTGAAAGAACAAATTAATTAATTGAATTATTAAAAAATTCCAATCTGTACTGCTTTAATAATTATGGTGAAATTAGATATAATCTTTAAAAATCATTCTATAAATTGGAATCAATAATTGAGTCAGAAATATATGAATAAATATTAATTACCTAATGGCCAAAATTCTTTTTAAAGCTTCTTCTCTTACTTCAATCTCCTCAGATTTAACCATGGAATATAGAAAGTTTTCAGGCAGTAAACAAAATGTATTACCTTGTATATTTCTAAATGTGATATCTTGGATTTCCTGAGGCTGCTCCTTAATCCTCTGGATCATATTAAAAATGTGCACTTGCTGATTGTGGAATTTACTATTTCTTTTAATTTCAAACCAAGAAGTGGCATACACATTTACAATAAAATTTACTACATAGTGTAGTTTTGTTGTGTGCCTTTGTGGGTATGCACCACGAGTCCATAAACACATGAGCCTGATGGCCAAAGTTAACCATCTTGCTTGGTTTAAAGGACCAATTTTCCAGGAGGCATATCTAGAGTCAACCTTACCTCTAGAAATACCTACTGTGTATTCATAAAGGAGTCTTTGGTCAGAACTAAGATCATGTATTTCATCAATTTTAAAAATTGACTCTAGAGGATTGCTAATAGTGGAAAATGATATTTGGGGTAAATCATGGCAATCATTTGAGCATAATTTCCCCAGAGGGTCACTGAATGTTGTAGGGCCCTTTGCGCAACCATCTATGTTTTTAAAAAGGGCTCTGAAAGGTAGTTCATTATGATGCAAAGAGCAACCAATTGTGTGAAGATTTTTAAAAAGTTTTTTTTCTAAAATTGCAACCATTCCACCTTCGCAACTTGTGTTGGTATTAGTGTTGTCAACAAGTATAGCCTTGATACTGTTCTCACTGTGGAATTCATGCAAAACATCCACCACTTGATCTGCATGAACAACACCTGTTGCACCACTATTAGGAAGAACTCTATGTGTCAGATATTTACTTTCACATGGTGTTTCTTTTGTAAAAGTTAAATGGTGTTCTGGTCCCTTAGTTTTTTTCATAATTCTCTGTCTATTTTCATCCACAATTTCCTTATACATCAATGTGTCCTTATCCATTCTCCCATCAACTCCAGTGTAGCATCAATCGGAACAGATACCACACTTTGATCCCGACCAAAAGGCCAAGAAGTGTTTATATAATCCAACTAATCCAACTTTGTTTTCATTTCTATTTCAATAGATGCATCCGGTGTCATCAAACTTATATCTTCTATCAACTATCATCTGTTCTCCTAAACCAACAGAAAACATGAATTTTGAACGAGCCCCTGTCATACCAAAGACCCATTAATAACGATGGAACAAGAACGGATAGTCTTAAGATATGTCCATTCAATGTGCGCGATTAGCGATGAAAGTAACTGTTTCAAACTTTAGCGTGACAGATCGACGGGCGCACAGTGCTTCATAAATATGTGTGACAGACTGACTGATAGACGAACTGATAGTCCCTCCTCTAGAGATGTGTTAACGCATCTAAAAATACCATTTAAACTTAAGCGTGACAGACCAACGGAAATTCTGTTTCAAACTTAAGCGTGACAGACCAACAGAAATTCGATTTCAAACTTAAGCGTGACAGACCAACAGAAATTCGATTTCAAACTTAAGCGTGACAGACCAACAGAAATTCGATTTCAAACTTAAGCGTGACAGACCAACAGAAATTCGATTTCAAACTTAAGCGTGACAGACCAACAGAAATTCGATTTCAAACTTAAGCGTGACAGACCAACAGAAATTCGATTTCAAACTTAAGCGTGACAGACCAACAGAAATTCGATTTTAAACTTAAGCGTGACAGATCGATGATCGACGGACAGAACCTCTTATACGGAAGCTTGGACGCATCTAAAAACGAAAAGCAAGAAAAGAGAAATTCAAGGGCCATAACTATCAAAAGTCATCTTCAAACAAAAAAGAAAAGAGGTGAAAACAATCCCATTCAGACAAATGACGGAATAAAAGAGTCACTACAAATCCAACTATATTCTCCCGCCATTTCTACTGATTTTCCCAATTGATCTAACACACAATAAGCGAGAAAGCCGCCATCTTCCTTTTCACCTTCCCAATTCCGACAATAAATATATTTCTTTCGTTTCCTTTCCTTCCGTTTTTCTAATTTTATTTTTGTTGACATCCCTTTCATTTTTGCCGTCTCTTAGTCTGTCATTTCTCTGCGCCGTTCAAATGAACGGACTAGAAATTAGGACCGTCATGCTTTGCGATACTCTGTGTGCGTATGTGTATCTTTGTGTGTGTGTGTGTGTGTGAGAGAGAGAGAGAGAGAGAGAGAGAGAGAGAGGAGATAAGGAGATTGATCTGCGGAACAACAAGGAAACGGACCTTAAGGCCGAAAAAAAACGAAGATTAATGGACACCAGCTATGGAATTAAAAGCGATCTGAAGATTTTCGAATAAAAAGATAAAAGCCACACTTTCATGTGTCCGAGTGCGTATATATATATATATATATATATATATATATGTGTGTGTGTGTGTATCCAGGCAGCATTTTTTCCTTAAGACACGTATTATTAAAAATAACCGACAATTCTTGTCTGGATATTTTCGTATTGATCCTTCAAATACGTATATATTGGCTCGACTACCACGACTTTGTCCAGGAGGTTGGCCATGCATCTATCCGATAATAGCGCTATAGCCAGACACCTACCTAACGAACATTCCTGTCCCCGCTCGCAAATCCGAAAACTTCTCGTAGACAATACTAAAATCCTAGAACACAATACTAACACACAAAACTCCACATACTAGAAGCTTTACTAATTAAAACAAAAAAACGGCTATTAACAAGATTAATTTTAACACTAGTACTAATATACTTAAATGCTTATAATACTTAATAAATATAGTTTCATATTTAATTTTTTCCCGCCATAATTAATTATAAATCTCACTCTAGGTCTTTACCTGTTTGACATTACTCCACTGAAGATGGACCCAGATGGGTCAGAAAGTACTCTGGACCAACATGTTAATTACGGCAGTTTCATCAGCCAATTTTCTTCCGAGATTAAGACTTTAATCCGGAAAATTGAAGGGATCAATACGAAAATATCCAGACAAGAATTGTCGGTTATTTTTAATAATATATATATATATATATATATATATATATATATATATATATATATATATATATATATATATATATATATATAAAAAGAGGAACACCCGCACACGCATGCACACACAGGCTTTCTTTCAGATTTGAGTGAAAATGAATATATTGACGCATGGGTATCGCAATTCCTAAACGCACATCTAAATCGGCACTGCTTGAGTTCAGTTATTTCGGAGTTTTCTTTCGCCTAGACTAGTTGCCTAACCATATTTAATCCAATGCGGGAGGGAGGATATATGGATTCATATCTTTCCCAATGCAATAGCTCAGACGATATACACGTATTCACTCATATATACATTCAATTATGCACTGTGCAGTACGAATGTATTTTGATGTTACTCTACATAAAATACACATATATACTTGTGTCCAATTTATATATACATCTTATGCAATATATATATATATATATATATATATATATATATATATATATATATATATATATATATATATATATATATATAAACAATAATATTTATAAATAAAAAATTATAAATAAATATTTATTAATTATTTTAATACCTACAGAAATCGATGTTTCATGCTAAGGCAATCTTCAGTGTAGGAACTAATACTCAACGGTCGGTGGGCTCGAACCCCGATCACAAATCGCCACTGATTCGTAGTCGAAGGTCTTATCCATCGGCCATAGCCAATTAGTTAGTAAATATAGAGGAATTTTAAATGTAAATAGCGAATCGGCGGTTAGATACCAAGCAGTATAGAGTGATCTACGAAACGGCGTTCGGATCGTGCATATAGCAATTTGCACTGCTTGTTATTAAAGTTACTATATATATATATATATATATATATATATATATATATATATATATATATGTGTGTGTGTGTGTGTATATATAATCAGTGTTTGTTTGTGTGCTATAGAAATCGATATGGTAACAGAACATTCCAATAAGTTTCAGATAAAAGCAAATAAAAAAGCTAACAAGAAAGAAATAAAAAAATCGACAATAAAACAAAACAAAAAATGCTTAAAGATGCGAACTTGAACTGTGAACTACGTATCACTTCTATGGAATGCACACTACGCCTCGAAAATGTGCACTACTTCTTGGAAAGTTAACCGTCAATACGTTAGCTATTAATGAGGTATGTTTACTAGTAGAAACTAATATATATTATTGATATATCTATCTATCTATCAATGGCGGCTATGTTAGGAAACTAGAAACATTTTAAACAGAGGTCACGAAGTGGTGAAAGGATTGACCATGTTGAATTGTGAGAACCAGAGGCCGACGAACCGGGCGAACATGACGTTACATATTCTGGGAGAAAACTCTTAAAGTAGGGACATTTCCCTTATTCATCGAAACAAAATGTCATTATTGTGTGAAATTATACTAAGTTATCTTTTGTCATGTATTAATCGATTAACATCAAGTACGAAGAAAAATTTAAAAAAAAATTCTTCTTTCACAAAATAATTTGATTACGAAATGAAATCACCAAAATGAATTTCCGTTTCTTCGTAAACAAGTAAATCATTTTTACTCCCGGAAAACGCTGGGTAAGTACAGCTAGTAAGTTAATATAATCCGGAGCTAGCAACTGTAACTGCTTATTAGCACCTAAGATCCATTATCTTTCTTTTTTTTTTTCTGGCGTCCTCTGTCATTACACTTTACAACACAAGGTTTTTGGCTGGCGCAGTAACTTTCTTTTTTTCTGCTAGTTACCCGGATATCGCTTCCTTATTCACCCGCTGGAAGAGTTCAATGGATCATTCATTCACTTGCCTCCCTTTGCAACGTCCTGTTGTATTAGTGTCAATTGAAGAACGAAAAGCCACCGCACTTATTACGGCTTACGACACATTTCATCATCCGCCCTCTCGTCTCGACGCCATTTTCTTTTCCATAAAACCCGTTCAGTGAGAAACGGTATCTTTTTATTAAGCCCTTCGTGTTACTAATGCCACGCTTTCTCGACATGTATTGAATGTATTCCCCCTTTTAACATGTTTTTAACACGCATGCACGCACGCTCTGTATATATATATATATACACACACAGGATATATATATACGTATTAATTAATAAATGCGAAAGTTTATTTTCATATATTTCATATATTACATACAAAAATACTCTATGTTATTCAAGTAAACAATACAAGATTTTACTTGGAAATACTGTATATATAGTAGCGATTAAAGATCGGGGCAAGTTTCTGTACGTCTAATTAGCATAATTATTTTTTAAATTGTTCATAATAAATTACTGTTTTGTGTTATATACTTCTAATTTTAGTTCGCTATTTTCCCTATATATATGCAATAGTTTTGTCGATATTAACAGTAATTAATTGAAGTAATTTAATAATAAAAATGGTAAATTATCAAAACGTTTCTTAAAATATTTTGAATTATTTTCAAGGAACGTAATTGGAATGTCAACTTTTTTCACAATTATCTCTGTTGGCAGTACGAGTACAACAACAAAAAAAAGTAGTAATATTTTTCGGATGAAATCTAGAAATGGAAAAATTTCAACTAAGTTCGAATTTAAAATTTAAATTTGGCAACTAATTTGCCAATTAAAATTCCTTTGTTTTTTTATTTATTTATTTTTTAAATTTGTGTACGTTTTCAGCGTCCTAAATTATCTCTAGAATACTGTCATTCAAAACGATAATTCGATTTGTAGTTTTAAAATTACATTGCAATTTAAGATGTAGCAACAAAGTAAAAATATCCATAAATATTCAATTTGATATCAATTCTTATTTTAAATAGATATTTTATTTTAATTTTCTTGTATGTGATTTAAAAGTGTTTTGCTGTAATATTAAAGTTAGAAAATCAAAAAGAGAATCGATATTATATTAAATCTTTATTGATATATTTTAAATTACAATGTAATTTTGAAACTACAAATCGAATAATCGTTTTGAATGTTGGCTTTTTGAAAAGAGAATTTCGAACGCTGAAAACGTACACAATGTAAAAAACGCCCTTAACAGATATTCCTATTTACTTGCCTCTCCACGAGGGCAAAGTTAGACACAAGGTCGATTTTTAATGTTGGATAATGCAGCTCTCCCAAAAAGGAGCACTCTGGACTGGAACAAAAATTAAAATTGCCTCAGTCTAGAAGAACTGCTCCTTCAGTGACAAAGGACAGAATAGACAAAGTGTAACATCAGAACAGATACTACACTTTGTTCTAAATAGTTGTTATATTTTTATTGAATTATTACAATAAAATTAAAAAAAAGAAGTTAAAGTTGATTTAATTTATAACATTTTGTCATCTTTTTACTTAGTTTTATTTTTAATAATCACTCCGTTCTATCACAAAATATATCTAAAAAAAAACACGCACACACAATCTGTATTTGAAATGGGTGGGATCGAATTGGAAACTTTCTTATTTTAATTTTTTTCAACTAAAAATTAAGTATTTCTTTAATTGTTTTTAAATATTGCTTCAAAAGTTATATTTCTGTACCCTAAACTACATACACTTCTTTTTAAAACCAGTATTTTCTAACAATGAAAAAAAAAGTGGGATTGACGTTGAGGGGGCACTAGTGCCCCGAATTTATCGGAGCACATTCCACTGAAGTACTTGTAAAACAAGCATATGGATGTACGACGATGAGATATGGGTTAGAGCTTGAGAGAGAGAGAAAAAGAGACATAGAAAGAAGAAAGAGAAGGAAAGAGAGAGATAAAAAGAAGAGAGAGAGTGAGAGAGAAAGAGAGAGAGAGAAAGAGGAAGAGCGAGAGAGAAAAAGATAGAAGGAAATAGAAAAAAGAGAGAAAAGAAGAGATAAAGCTAGAGAGAGAGAGAGAGAGAGAGAGAGAGAGAGAGAGAGAGAGAGAGAGAGAGATAAAAAGAGAGACTCTCTGCTTTTTTATTGACCGTTTGTTTATTTATTATTGTAGATAGAATATAACTAGGTTCTCTGACTAGATTTAAAATATTTGAATTCTGATCTTTTTGAATTGTCTTAGCTAATACCTATTTCATCCCTTTGATTCAGTAATTTATCTTTAACAGGGAACGTAATAATAGCCAGTTCATATATATATATATATATATATATATATATATATATTTTTTTTTTTTAAATAAGAAGACTTGAAAGTCAAAAGCGCTCGGGAAAAAATGACCGAATTAAGAACAATCGGGAAGTACTATACGGATTGCTACCCGAAGACAGAAGGATAGCTCGACGGTTTGAGAACCTCACGAAGAAGATATACAAACGAGAAAGTTCCGTGACGTTCAACAACGCTTGCTTAGATATATATATATATATATATATATATATATATATATATATATATATATAAGAGGAGATTAAGAGGAGAGAGCAAGAGAAGAGAGGGTGAAGATCGAGAGAGAGAGAGAGAGAAGGAGAGGTGACAGAGGGAGAGAAAGTGGGAGTAAGAGGAAGAAAGATATAGTGTATACATTCTTGTACTTTTGTGGAAAATATTATTCATTTTTTGCAGGTAACAATTTTAAATTCAATGAATTTTAGCGATGAAAAATGGGTTTGTTTTATTTCGGTTATTTTGTTTTTTTCCCATAATTCCCCACTTTTATTTAGATTTTCAATTCATACAATTGTCTATGGCAGCACATCAGAGAACACTGCTGATCACGCTCTCGCTGATCCACACTCTTCTGATCTGGAGCACGTGGTGCAATAGGGGGGAAAGTAGCTGCTTCTCCCCTTCCATCACCAATTCCCGAATTCTTGTTTTGCCCTAGTCGAAATGAACCGCACTTTCCTTAATGAAGCTCCTTACTTCGATAAGCGCCGAGGAATGACTTTCACTATTGATCTAACATGGAATACTTACATCCAATCTATTGAAAGGATGATGGGAAAAATGGTTGGCTCATTCTATCGTTCCAGGCAGTACCCAACTCCTGATGCAATTCTCTAATTATATAAGAGTCAGATACGCCCCAAGATCGAGTAATGCTGCCATATGTGGAGGGGGTGCCAGACAGAATTAAGAATCGACTATAAAATATAGTGGGAGATGATCTCTTCTGTTCTTTACAGCCGTAACTTTCGTTAAGAAGGCCTGTTTACTGAGTCACATTTATCTGCTGACATTAAAGTGGTTGGTGCTAAACACATAACCAAAATGCTTCGAAGGAAACGGTGGGCATATAACCATGGTTATTTCTCCCTGGAACCATTTAATATTTGATCTAGTAATTGTTTGGTCTATGGGTTTGTCCTGTGCAGTTCTAGGAGGTCCACCCTCCCAGGCTTTGCCTCCCCTCTTTGGGGAGAAGTAAGTTTATTGCTTACTGCCTGAGGCGCCCCTACCGGGGAATGCCGACGGGGCTGCTCAGGCAATTTTTGATGACCAGAGTGCACAACTTCTCGAGTGCTGGTTTTTCTAATCCCACTTTCCCGACCTTGTGTCCCATCTTACCTTGTGGGAGGTAGATAAATAAAACAACTTGGCCTTTTGGCAAAGATCAAAGTGTAGTATCTGTACCGATGGATACTACACCCTATGGACCGGTATTGTCATGGACTTCGGGGCATGATTCCGCCGGTCTATGGGTTTGTCCTGTGCAGTTCTAGGAGGTCCACCTTCCCAAGCTTTGCCTCCGCTCTTTGGGGAGGAGTAAGTTTATCGCTTACTGCCGACGGAGCTGCCCAGGCAATTTTTGATGGCCAGAGTGCTCACCTTCTCGGGCGCTGGCTTGTGCGACCTTGTGTCACATACTCCTGTTGTGTGTAGGCGTTAAATACCGGCCTTTTAGCTAAGATCAAAGTGCAGTATTTGTTCCGATGGATACTGCACCCCATAGACTGGTATTGTTTTGGCTTTCGGGTCTTGATTTACGCCGGTCTATGGGTCTGTCCTATGCAATTCAAGGAGGTCCACCCTCACAGGCTTTGCCTTATCACTCTTTGAGAAGGGGTTAGTTTATTGCTAATCGCCCGAGGCGCCCCTACCGGGAATGCCGACGGGACTGCACAGTCATTTTTTGTAGGCCAGAGTGCTAAAATTCTCGGGTGCTGGCTTTTCAAATCCCACTTTCCCGACCTTGTGTCACATCTTACATAAATTACATTACAACTTAGTTGTCTTCAAATTCAATGTAAACAGATTCATATTTAAAACCGTACTCACAAATATTCCGACTTTGTTGTGACACTCATCCATTTTATTAGCCCTTATCCTCAAGTTGTATCTGGCCTTGATAATCGGTAACTTCTTTTAGTACAAAAAATGTTTGAAGCCCCTTGATCTTACTGTCAGTTATGCTTCATAAGTAGATAATTTCGTTATTCACCCCATTTCCTGCGCTCAGCCATCAATGTCATTCGTGTTCTTATTTTACCTGGTCAGAGGACGAGAAGACCGACATTCGCCCATCGGCAGCCCATCAGGTGTGCTGGCTTACATCCCCCGTGTTAACACCTGTTTTCATTAGGCTGCTGAAAGTTTTGACTGGTTGACATTATGACAAAAGTGCTTCAAAGACGCCGTAACTTCAATCCCCCCACGCCAAATCTCTGAAACCCTAAGTTGAGGTGCTCGTAGCGCCTCAAGTTAATCGACTGGTTGTAGGAGAAATGCCCACCGGACATAAGACCACCGGGCTATGCAGTTGAAAGAAAGATAGAGAAAGCAAAAACGAAACAGAGAGAAGGGAATAAAAGAAAGCAGGGAAACAGCATAGATGGATTGAAACAAAGGAGAGATGGAGAGAGAGAGAGAGAGAGAGAGAGAGAGAGAGAGAGAGAGAGGGACGAGAGAGATTAAAATTACAGAGATAAGAGAGAAAATAGTTCGATAAAAAATAAGAGCGTGGATCAATAGTGGCAGCAGTGGGACGAAAAAGAGATTACATAAACAATAATTTAAATGTAGTCATATAAAGAAATAGTTGCTTTGCTATTAAAGGCCAGATGAAGTGAACAACAATACGAATGTATGCAACCCAACTTGTTGCATATCCTCCAGTTGCCATTGGGCCTCGATAAGCAGTGACTCGTTATTACATTAAAACTATGAGACGATCACCAAAGCGTATCACTGAGCAGCAATGAAACAATAACCGTTGGCTAAGAATACAGTGTAGTTACATCACATGTGTTTGATATAAATTTACTACAAGTTTAAATGTAAGTTACATCACATGTCTTTGATAGAAATTTATTATAATCTTAAATGTAAGTTACATCACATGTCTTTGATAGAAATTTATTATAATTGTAAATGTATGTTACATCACATGTGTTTGATATACATTTACTATAATTTTAAATGTATGTTACATCACATGTCATTGATATGAATTTATTATAATTTTAAATGTAAGTTACATCACATATCTTTGATATAAATTTACTATAATTTTAAATGTATGTTACATCACATGTCATTGATATGAATTTACTATAATTTTAAATGTAAGTTACATCACATGTCATTGATATAAATTTATTATAATTTTAAATGTAAGTTAAATCACATGTCTTTGATATAAATTTACTATAATTTTAAATGTAAGTTACATCACATATCTTTGATATAAATTTACTATAATTTTAAATGTATGTTACATCACATGTCTTTGATATGAATTTATTATAATTTTAAATGTAAGTTACATCACATGTGTTTGATAGAAATTTATTATAATTTTAGATGTAAGTTACATCACATGTGTTTGATAGAAATTTATTATAATCTTAAATGTAAGTTACATCACATGTCTTTGATAGAAATTTATTATAATTTTAAATGTAAGTTACATCACATGTCTTTGATATAAATTTACTATAATTTTAAATGTAAGTCACATTACATGTCTTTAATATAAATTTATTATAATTTTAAATGTAAGTTACATCACATGTCTTTGATATGAATTTATTATAATTTTAAATGTAAGTTACATTACATGTCTATGATATAAATTTATTATAATTTTAAATGTAAGTTACATCACATGTCTTTGATAGAAATCTATTATAATTTTAAATGTAAGTTACATCACATGTCTTTGATATAAATTTATTATAATTTTAAATGTAAGTTACATCACATGTCTTCGATATAAATTTATTATAATTTTTAATGTAAGTTACATCACATGTCTTTGATATGAATTTATTATAATTTTAAATGTAAGTTACATCACATGTCTTTGATAGAAATCTACTATAATTTTAAATGTATGTTACATCACATGTCTTTGATATGAATTTATTATAATTTTAAATGTAAGTTACATCACATGTCTTCGATATAAATTTATTATAATTTTTAATGTAAGTTACATCACATGTCTTTGATTTAAATTTATTATAATTTTAAATGTAAGTTACATCACATGTCTTTGATATGAATTTATTATAATTTTTAATGTAAGTTACATCACATGTCTTTGATATAAATTTATTATAATTTTAAATGTAAGTTACATCACATGTCTTTGATAGAAATCTACTATAATTTTAAATGTATGTTACATCACATGTCTTTGATAGAAATTTATTATAATTTTAAATGTAAGTTACATCACATGTCTTCGATATAAATTTATTATAATTTTTAATGTAAGTTACATCACATGTCTTTGATTTAAATTTACTATAATTTTAAATGTAAGTTACATCACATGTCTTTGATAGAAATTTATTATAATTTTAAATGTTCGTTACATCACATGTCTTTGATTTAAATTTATTATAATTTTAAATGTAAGTTACATCACATGTCTTTGATATAAATTTATTATAATTTTAAATGTTCGTTACATCACATGTCTTTGATATAAATTTATTATAATTTTAAAAACTAATCGTTTTCATTTGAATTACTTCCCTTGAAAATTAATGAAGATAATATTTTAAAAAAGGTTTCGGTAATTTATACTTTTTTGATTAAATAACTTTAATTAATTACTCTGAAGATTGAGAAAACTTGCCATTCGAAGAAATATGACAAACAATTACAAATGAATAACACCTAATATTAATTAATTATAAACCATTTTAAAATAGTTATACAAATTAGGCATACAAATATCTGTTTCGGGGTCTTTGCTGTCGTCTATATACACATCATTTGAAAAGACTTGTATTATTTATTTAAATAACAGTGGACCGTATTGATGGTGATATAGGTGTGATAAGTGAAAAGGTTTGACAATTATATATTGTTTAAGTCTTATGATGTATCCGCATATTATTGCAATGTCAAAATAAATGATCATAAATGCTATATTGAGTTTATCTGTTACCTATTTACTAGTAAACACACGCTTGTGCGTCTTCATTCTTTTTGGTGTACAATTCAAAGATCAATGCATGTGTGAGTATTTCATCTTAATTGAAGGTCGACCGAAAATGTTGTCACCTGAGACAGCTTCATGTCACAGGTATGGGATGGGGGTCAGAGGAAAAATCTCTCATTAACGTGGGTTGAAAGAAAAGATAGAAGTCAAGCGGCGGGTCAAAAGCAACGTTTTTACCTGCACAGGTGTTCAGTGGAAAATTAAACAAATGAGCGTTTTTTTTTTCTTTTTTCTATTGTTTCTTATTTTAATTTGTTTCTTTTGTTCTTTTGCAAAGTCTATTTTTTATTTTTATGTTTTCTTTCTTTTTTTCTTTGATTGTTTATTTTGTCTTTTATTTTGTATTATTTCGTTCTTTTATTTCTTTTTCTATTTTCTTTCTCTCTTACTTTCTTTCTTTTTTTCTGTACATTTTTCTTTCTTTCGTTTTTTTTATTTTTTTAATTTTCGTTGTTTTTTCAAAGTCTCATTTTTCATTATTTATGTTTTCTTTCTTTTCTTTTTTTTCTTTGGTTGTTTATTTTGTCTTTTATTTTGTATTTTTTCGTTCTTTTATTTCTTTTTCTCTTTTTCTTTCTCTCTTTCTTTCTTTCTTTCTTTTTTTCTGTCCATTTTTCTTTCTTTCGTTTTTTTGTTTTTTTAAATTTTCGTTTTTTTTTCAAAGTCTCATTTTTCATTATTTATGTTTTCTTTCTTTCTTTTTTTTCTTTGTTTGTTTATTTTGTCTTTTATTTTGTATTTTTTCGTTCTTCTATTTCTTTTTGTCTTTTTATTTCTCTCTTTCTTTCTTTCTTTCTTTCTTTTTTCTGTCCATTTTTCTTTCTTTCGTTTTTTTTTTTTTAATTTTCGTTTTGTTTTCAAAGTCTCGTTTTTCATTATTCATGTTTTCTTTCTTTTCTTTTTTGTTTGCTTATTTTGCCATCCTCTATTTTCCTTCCTTCTTTCTTTCTTTTCTTTCTTTCTCTCTATTTCTTTTTTCTGTTGTTTTTTTCATTCTCTTTCTTTTTTCTTTTTCTTTTTTCTTTCGTTTTTTCATCTTCTCTTCCTTTATTTATTCTTATTTTCTTTCTACTTAATTTCTCTCCTTTTTTCTTATTCTTTTCTATCATATTTTTCTCCTCATTCTTATTTCTCTATTTTTCTCTGAATCCATACATCATAGTTGGAAAATATATTAGAATAGATAGAAATAACACATATACGCTCAATATTCTCAATTCAAATCTATTTATTTTTTGAACCACTCTTCTCTGCTAAGGTAGTTTATTGTAAATGCATTCCTAGGATATTTCCATTACACTCTCCTCTTCACGATGTCCACTACGAAGAGAGCATGTTCATGGTCAATCTGGTGTTTACATCTAATGCCTTTCATTAACTGATTCACTTAACCATTTCGAATATACCTTGTCTCATGACACGTGATTATTATCAACTAATCAGCGCTTGTTGCATCACTCACTTAATATCTAATAGCTGTATCGATTACTGCATTAATCATTGAATTGCATTGGCAACTAATAAAATGTATCCTTGGTAAAATGTTTATAATCTAAACCCAGAATACCATCTTAATGTAGTGTTACATAGTTACTCCTGCTTGGACCGCGGCAGTACGCGTTTCGTATACTCGTCGTGTAGAGGGTTGTTCGCGTCGTCTAGTGGATGAATTCTTTCTTCTCTGCCGTCGTCTGTTGTCTGAAATAAAAGCCATGATGCACTCCGAAGACAAACTCCTCTTTTAAATTTAATTCATTTTATTACAAGCGTTGTTATTTCAACTGGGAGTCATTCACTACGTCGAGAGAGAGAGGAAGAGAGCAAATCCTACTTTATCGTAGTTAGTTAACAATGTTTCTTAACCATTCATAGAGAGGGGGGGGTGAAGGATTTTCTCGCGCTTGTCTTCCCTTAGGGGAAATATTCCTTATTTTTACATCTTGAATCGCACGTCCTCTCGGTTCGCCTTCCGAATCAGACTGACTAAAAACTCGCTTCTCACGAGAACGAGTGACGTCACGGAGCCTCTGTTTCCCACGCTAGGGCCCGTGACGTCACAGCCTCTCCAGGTGCAGACTGCCCCCTGATCTGGGGTCTCGTCACATGGTAACCTTGTCACGTCTGTTAGCTCTGACTGTGAGAACAAGCCCCAATCTGCACTCGACTGCACCCGCGTTAATTCGCGCAAGTCAAACCAGATTTCCAACAGATACGTCCATTCTCATAGGGCCATTATCTAACAGTAGCATGGCGTTAAGTAATATCCGCCATTATATTTAACTAAATAGACACATGGATATAATGAGCAGTGACATTTAACACAATGCTTCTTTCTAAATATTTTTTTATATGAATATCCAGTTATCAAGGCCAAAATGCCACTCGAGGATAACGGTTAATGAAGTTACCAATTGAATTGTATGTAGAACAATGCTCTGCAGAATTTGATTATTTAAGGGGATTACTCAACAAGAATTAAACAACTAATTGCGCCAATATAATGTTGACTTTTAAATAGACAATAAAATATACATAAAACAGGGTGACCCCCTCCCCCAAATGCCACCCATGTAATCGTTCATAAAATTTACAATCCTTTCTGCAATCCAACCATATTTCGTACAAATGAACCCCAGTCTATACCGGATTGGTCCACTAAACTTCATCCCCATGAATTTCCTAGCTCTGTATTTTAACAATAAATATATCATGCTCTTGCAAATGTGTCCCTATTTACTTGCCTCTCCGAGGGCAGAGTTAGTCATAAGGCCGGTTTTTGATGTGGCAAAAAATCCCCTTCCCCCAAAACGGGAACTCTGGATTGCGACAAAAATAAAAATTGCCTCGGTCTACAAAGATTTTTCCTTCACTGATCGAGGACAGAATAGATAAAGTATAGTATCCGAACAGATACTACATTTTGCTCTTAGCCAAAATGTGTAGTTAATGGAGCCCCCTGTGTCCGTAGTTACTTGCCTCCCCCGAGGGCAGAGTTATACATAAAGTCGGTTTTTAATGTGGAAAAATCCAGCTCCCCTTCAAAAAGGGGCACTCTGGATTAGGACAAAAATAATTTTTTTCTCTGTCTAGAAAGATTTCTCCTTTATTGACCGAGGACAGAAAATATGAATTGAAGCATCAGAACAGATACTACACCATCGTGTTATTTATCTACCTCCCACAAGGTAAGATGTGACACAAGGGCGGGAAAGTGGGATTAGATAAGCCATCGCCCGAGAGGTGAGCACTCTGGCCTTTTAAAAATTGCATGGGCAGCCCCGTCGGCATTCCCCGGTACGGGCGCCTCAGACAGTAAGTAATAAACTTACTCCTCCCCAAAGAGGGGAGGCGAAGCCTGGGAAGGGTGGACCTCCTAGAACTGCACAGGACAGTACCTCATACCGGTGGAATCAAGACCCGAAGGCCAAGACAATACCGGTCTACAGAGTGAGCATCCATCGGAACAGATACTACACTTTGCTCCCAGCTAAAAGACCAAGGATGTAGTCAATTTAGACCCCTGTGTCTATTCCTCCTTAAATTGAAAATTCCTTTTTAAAATAAAACTAAATTGCATTGTATCTCTTTCTAACGGCTTTCTATTTTTTATAATTCAAATTTCCTATATTAAAAAAATGCTTTTTAAAACAAAGACACTATTTCTTATTGATTTTGTGCTGCCGCCCGCGATGTTCGTTACTAAGAAAACCTTTATCCTTCAACACCGGACGAATTGAAAACACGGAAAAGGAGATGAAAAAAAAAAGGTATTTAACTGTATCTTTATTTGAAAAATTTTGATAAAGGAGTATATCTTGAAAATTAAAAAAAAACAAAAAAACTAAATTGCATTGTATGACTTTCTAATGGCTTATTATTTTTAATAATTCAAATTTAATATATATATATATATATATATATATATATATATATATATATATATATATATATATATATATATGTAATGAATAATTACGAGTAACTTTCCTTACTCTGACTTATCTCCCCTTTGGAGAACTTTCCTGCTTCTACTAACCACTATAAATAGTAGCACTAATACTGTACCGACATTGTGTGCTGAATAAAGCTTTCCCAAGTTACGTCTGTTCGTCTGTTCTCGTTAGTCATATATTATAATATATAAAATGAAGTAATAAAATAAGGTGTCAATCAAATTTTATTAGAATTCAAAATATGTTTTTGGGTTGATATGTTTTGATGTTATGTATTTTTATGTATTTGTGTATATAATTTTATATATTTTCAAAGCGTAATTTTATTACCTGTAGTAGTATAATTGCGGTAATGGTCCTCTGAAGAGAAGAATTATCTTTGAAAACTCATGAGCTAAGGACTTAAGGATACTTTGCTTTAACTTTGAATTCTAATAAAATTTGATTGACACCTTATTTTATTACTTCATTTTATATTATAATATTAATGCTCTATCAAGTATATTGAGCTTCAGTTTTTATCCGGATGTTTCACTAATTATAAGATATTAGTTGACGCTTATATCTTTTGTTGGATTACTTTATATAAATATATATATATATATATATATATATATATATATATATATATATATATATATATACATTTTTTCTTTTCAAACTGCCCTTCTGCTAACATTCTATAAGTAGACGTATTATAGAAACAAGTAAAATATAATTCTTAGTTTAAATCTCTTAATTAATGAATGCATTAAATGAATTTTAGATAAAATTAAGAAAATAAAACTAAAAGAAATTCTCGATGAAAGAATATTCGACGGATGTTTATTGAATACTATTTATAAATAAATGTTTATTGAATACTACTTTTCAAATTCAAACACAATACTTTTAATTAATTAATCATTTTTAACAGGAAAAACGTTTTCTATGTAGGTTTAACGTAAACTGATTCCATTTAGTTGTGATATGTTCCGATGATTTCTTCGCCGCTCTCCAAACCTGTAAAACACTTCTTTAGAGGGAAATACGTGCCGTACACGCACACCAAATATTGTTTTTAGATGAACTCAACTTTTCGCGTAAATTAAATTGCAAAACTAAAAATGAATCAGGGAAAATAATAAAATAAAGATTTTATAATCGATTTATTTTACATATGTACGTGTAGTTTCAAAGCCATTGACTACTCTACATTCGCCTATTTCAGTGTTATCATTCGTGCTACATTTCACATCCGGGTCACTGCTTGCCAGCCCGTATCGAGCGAAGTGGTGCCATCAGTGTGTGACTTCCGGCATAATGGCTGTCCGGCACTGGGCACAAGATGGAGACTATACGCGCCAAATGTGAGCCATTAGCGAACATGTCGGCGTTGTCATCTCGCCTGCTTTCTCACGAGATCGGCACGAATACGCTTCTGTTGTAGACCCCGTCACTTGCACATAATGTGTGTGTGTATATGCGTCGTATCGTATGCATAATCATTATGTTATAATTATTATATCAACTAAAGACGGGAGGGGGCGAATAGCAGTTAATTACTGAAGCCATGGAATAATAAGGTATCGTAATATCGTTGGAAGATGACACCCGGAATGAAGAAATCAGAGGGTGGACAGAATGATGGACTGGATCGCGGAGTAACGACATAACACATTTAGATGGACGTGGATTTCTTCCCGTCAATCCGCAATGACCAGGCTACATCACAGTTCGTGACGTCACTAACGAGTGACCCAGAAAAACATCAGTCTTTCCCAAGAACCTTCAAATACGTATTTTATATCAACTTACCCCTAACCATACAACTAATAACCGTAAGTTGATGAAATTCTCACGCTATATTTTTGTATTATTGAGTTTAGTTAAAAGTTAATTTTTATTCTTTTGTTTTTATTAATGAGTCACAACTTTTCATACACTAAAAACACGTCGAGAGTAAGATTTCCAATTGAATGATAATGAATACTACGAGAGGATTGAACATCTCAACATACAACCCTCTTAAAACAACAGCCGATCCAGAAAACAGCGATGCTTTCCTCTTTTTGTAGAGAGATCGCTCAAGGATTATGAGAACTAAAGGACATAATAGGGTGAAGCGTGAGTTAGGAGGTTGCTGAGAGTAAACCTAAAGCCCACTTTTTACTCTCCATGTTAAGCAAGATGTTTTTGCAATGCCTTATTTTCCAGCCTCCGCCCATGTGCTAGATTGTTCAGATAGAATCAGTTAATTTAGTTAAGTTGGCAACACGGATAGAATTATTTTTGTGTTGACATGAGTATAGACGTTTTTTTTTTAGCATCAGGCGCATATAGGAAGAACCAAGTGAAGTCTGCCAACACCTCCTAATGAAAAGGGTACTATAGTTACCATAAAACCGGAACCCGGCTTACCGAGCCCACAATGGTCTTCGGTAACTATTACACAACCACCAGTGGGGGCATCCAAATTAAAAATCTTATCCTTAGAAGGAAAAAACAATACATTTCTAATTATTGGTAAATATTAATTCGAAAACTTTTACAAAACAATTTTGAATTAGTCTTAAAGCAACAAAAAAAAATATTAGACTGTTTCGCTGTATCACAGCTTTTCAGTGCGGTTACACAAGCAATTCGACCGTCTAGAGTAAGCAAAATTACAATGATAAACATTGTCAAATGCTGAAAGCTCCATTTGTTTACACAAAGAGCATTATATGCTGGGGGCAAGTGGGTGCATTTCGTAAAAAGAAGGCCATTGCGATCGAAAATGACGTCATACACTTTGGGGCCAGATGCCGAAAAGTCATGCAGTCGATAATGATAGATAGTTTTTTAAGCTTCGGAAAACTTTCAAAATTACATTTTAAAAAAAGAAAAGGAAGGAACACGATCCGATTTATATTGTTAACAGAAATTTATTCACTATTTATAAAAAAGAATTAATTAAAAAAGAATGAGGAAGATCTGGAAGGTTATTGTCAAGGCAGTTTTCAAAAACTAGATCTGTTAACCAGTTAAGTTTTTTTGCTCACAGAGTAATATGTTTTTGGAATAAGTTGCCAGATCAGATTAAGAACAGCAATAGCATGGATCAGTTTAAGATGAGGTTGGATGAATTCAGAGAAAGTGGTAGGAAGGAGAAATTGAGGGGGCACTTTTGGGAGTTATCAAATGAAATATTTAACAGAATTCGATCTGGATATCGATACTGTACTAAGAGTTTAATTTTTTGTTTTAACAGTTGAATTGAGAAGATAGTTAAAGGGGAGATCCCCAAGGAGGCATAACAAACAAAAATAAAATTAAAAAAATAAATAAATAAAAAAATAAATTGTGTGTTTCTGCATTAAAGTAAATAAAACAACGTTGTCTCATGGATTAAAAAAAACTAAAATTCGTTTATTATTTTGATTGTGAACATTGAATAGTTTAAAAACAATTTTCTTTACATATGTATTAAAATAAAAAAAAACATGTAAATCAAACCATGCCGATTATAATATTTTAAAGAGTCGGGTGCAACTCAATATTTTTGGTATATGTTAGCGTTGGGTACACAAGAAGTGTACTTTAATTATTGGTATGCTGAGTGATGATAATCAGTTTGTGTGCAAGAAGTGTAAGACAATGGAGACGGATGAGAAGTCAGATGTGGAGAAAGTATATTTCGATGACGAACTTACTGAAGTTGCTCAGAAGTTTTATTACCTCAGTGATACTATTGGAGTACAGGAATGAAATGTGTTAGTGTGATTACAAGAGATATGGGTATATGACGTAAATTAAGGGGAATTCTATCATTACAAACCAGCAGAGCATTTACACTGTCGACCAAATGAAAAGTCTATCAGACATGTGTACGCAGTTTGATGGCGTATGGAAGTGAGGGTTGAGGTCAATCTATTTGGCGTGTAGAAAATATTGTTGGTTACAATGTATGTAATTATGTGTGTTGCCACTTACTTGCTTCTCCGCGAGGACAGAGTTCGATACAAGGTCAGTTTTTAATGTGTGGAAAATTCAGCTCACCCTGGATTGGGACAAAAATAAAAATTGTTTCAGTTAAGAAGGATTTCTATTTCACTGACCGATAACGGAAAAGATGAATTGTAGTATCAGAATAGAAGGCAGAAAACTAAACAGGTACACAGAACTTGCCAGAGAACTGAAAAGAATACAAACCATGAAGAAAATTACTGTAATCACAATAATTGTAGGAGCACTAGGAACAGTGTCGAAAAAAAATAAGGGAAAAGAAGACTAGGAGAAATTGGAGTCAAAGGGAGGATTGATACCCCAAAATAAAACACGCAAGCTCATATGTGGTGGGCATTAGCCTCGGCTGTTACTGCACAAAGTTGTCGTGAAGGCTGAAGGAGGATGGAAAAACCGATGGGCAGAGCACAAACCAGACCTCCACTAGAAGGCTGCGAAGAGTACCGGAACTTTGGAGAGGCTTATTGCCACTTAAATTCCAGAGAAGGCAAACGATCGTTGCCAGCGAGAGATCAGTGGTAAGCGGCTGTTGCGATAATGCAAAATTATTTGCAACGGTAATCAAAAGAGGCGGAGAATGTTGAAAATCGGGAATGACTTGTTGTCACTCAGACTCTAGGGAACACCATTGTCAATAAGCGAACACTTAATAATGACTTATGTAAAAACTTCTAGTGAGTAAATAATAATAATAAAGTAAATAAAATATTTCCAAATCATAAACGTAAATAATTTTCCCGGAAATTCTAAAATTTGAGTAAAATACAAAATATTTACATGCACGACGGTTTGTTCTGGTCGAGAGTCTGCGATTAATCAAAACACGATGATTGCTAATCAATTTTTGGCCCCTCCATACAGTTGGGTTGTGCTACTTGCGCTCGAGTGGTGCCTATCGCCATCACCCGTCATCCCATCCTCTTGGGGAGAGGGGGAGGAAATACGAAAAGGTGCAAGTATAGGAGAAAACAACGATTTTGGTTGCCGCTCGAAAGTGACAAGGCCAACACACATAGAAAACAAAATTGGCGGTTTAGTGTTGGGGAAGAGGCTATTCGGTTAGCAAGCATTGGAAAGCTGTGGGTGTTAGCTCCCAAAGAGTAATCACAGTTTTCCTAAGATCAGGCAAGCGCCGGACAAATGGAAAATCTATTCTGACGTCTCCAACGGGCAAATTTTTGTTGCGAAACGACAAACAAATCAGATGTCAAACATTGTAGCACACTAGAGCCGTCACAAAAGGTTCAGCGGGCGTAGCTGTTTTCGAAAAAACAGCCACTTTATAGTGGCCGTGTCACGACAGACATTATATTACTGCTACTACTTCACATGGTCCTGATAGCCGAGTCAAACAAATCTACATGCGGTGACAAGGTTTGAAAAGTGTTAATAATCTCAAATAATAGACTTGAAAACAATGATGATGCAGGCCAACAGAGAGAAACCTAAAAACGAAATAAATAATGACGATTATATCATCCGAGGAAAAAGATTGAAAGATGGACTCGTGTAAAAATGGCGACAATAAAATAAGACATCCGGATTCCATATATGGTCATTTACCGAATCACATTAAGGTTGAAAAAGTATTTGAATAACAGACGTTACTAATAAATAAAAAAATAAATAAATATATTCGTGCCAGAAGAATCCACAAAGAAACTTGAAACGTACACAACATCAAAACTAACAAAGATGATAACGTTTATTTATTTGTTGTAATTTATTATTGTTTTACTCACTTGGAGTTCTCACATGAGTTTATTATCAGGGATCGCAAACGGATAACAACTAGTGGTGTTCCCTGGAGTCTGAGTGAGAACAAGTCTCACCAAATTTCCAGTTCTCCCGTTTCTTTCGATAACGGTTGCAAATCACTTTGCGTTCTCGCAGCAGCCGTTTACCATTGAGTTGGATCATTCTGGAATTTGAGTGGCAATAAGCACCCCCAAGGATTTCATTCCTTTCCGTGTCCTTACACTGGAGATCTGAATGGTGTTATCCCTCTTCGATCTTTCCATACTCCTTGATACTTCACGACATTTTTGGGGGGAGATTGAGGTCGAGCTGTCAGATTATGGGATTTTTCTTACATATGTCTCTGATAGTTTCAGTTTCCTTGGATTCGGATAATGCCATTTCCACATATCGAGTTGCATTTAAGTAGCATTATTCGAATTTAACTTCTCTGTGGTTGCTTGGTGTCACCTGCTTATGTTGGTTGGTTTCAGTACTCGAGGATTTTCTTAATATTTCAGATGTTTTCATCAGTGCCGTTTATGTATGGTGGTGCTAATCCCCTTTTTGGTTAAAATGTCTCCCATCATCATCATCATCATCATCATCATCATCATCATCATCATCACCACCACCACCACCACCACCACCACCACCATCATCATCATCATCATCATCATCATCATTGTTGTTATTATTGTTATTGTTGTTACTGTTTGGCTTTATTTTAACAATTAAATCACATCTGTTTTTTAAAAAAAATTTTACCATCTAATTTATTTATAATATACTTATATATTATTAAAGACAAAATAATTTAATTAGTGTCTAATGTCTATGGGTAACACTCAATGCAAATCTGAAATATTTGAATTTCCAACTGGGAGATTGTACCCCCTAAAACTCTTTTAAATACTCCAAAGTACCTGTCATTCAGAGAATATTTATTAATGGATGTCTAAAACCTATTGCTAAAATTCCCCCCAAATCAGAGATATCTGCATTTTCACGAAAGGGATTCCAACCCTTTTTACCCCTTTGCATAAAACTAAATATAGACCAAATAAGGACCCCTTACGCCGATTAGCTGTGTTCCAAAATTTATAATGATTACTTAATTAGTTTAGGAGTGAACCCTGCAACACAAATATATAAAAATATACCCATACCTAATATTAAATACTAATTAAAAAAATGTAAAATTTGTTTCCATCGCTTTTTACGGAATGGGTACAGCAGTTATAATATACACCAGAATTTGTCTAGTACCTAATTATAATGTAGACAAGTTAATAATTAAGCGTGTCAACACGAGAATAAATACGAAACGAGTTTGACGAATACACAACTCATTCAATATCGAGAAAAAAACAGCAACAAAAGAAAACAACAACAAAAAATGTTTTACATATCCAAAACACTAAAATTTATTTACATTTAAACAATTAACTATTTCTTGTTGAAAGTTAAATGGAAATGAAAAGGTACGGCTCTGTACTGGGATCGAACTCACAGCCTTCAGATTATGAGCATTTGTAGTAAAGAAAAGTGCAAAATAAAAATCGAAATATATAAATAAATAAAAGACAAAAAAGCAAAATAAAAATCAAATCTGACAGAAAGTAATAATTAATTCTTTTTAATAAATTAAATATAAACATTGTTAAAATATATAAATATTTAGATGTTATATATTTTTTCAAATTTTATACTCATTTACTATATTTGTAGTGATATGAATAAAATATAAATAAACTGACCTCGGAATCCCCTTAGTTCTCACATTAAAGCAAAAACAGGAATGGATTAGAAAAGAATCGGAGAAAATATGTGCAAAGAAAACAAAAACAAATTTAAAAAGTTAAGACAGGAAGCACCCCCCCCCCCCACCTCCCCTTCCAGACACACAAACAAATCAAAGAAAGCAAAATATCCTCTCCATTCATACCGGAAACGACGGGCTAGACAAGTACGCATGCGCAATCGTTGTATCACTTTTGTGTTTTACAGTGTTCAAAAAATTCTTACAACGAAGAACCTTCTTGGATTCTGAAGATTTTACTGAACTTCTTAATTATTTTGTATCGTTTTACGGTATATTATAGACGTATTAACAACGATTCATTCAAGACGATTATTTCTCGTAGAGACGTATTAACAACGATTCATTCAAGACGATTATTTCTCGTAGAGACGTATTAACAACGGTTAATTCAAGACGATTATTTCTCGTAGAGACGTATTAACAACGGTTCATTCAAGACGATTATTTCTCGTAGAGACGTATTAAGAACGATTAATTCAAGACGATTATTTCTCGTAGAGACGTATTAACAACGGTTCATTCAAAACGATTATTTCTCGTAGAGACGTATTAACAACGATTCATTCAAGACGATTATTTCTCGTAGAGACGTATTAACAACGGTTCATTCAAGACGATTATTTCTCGTAGAGATGTATTAACAACGGTTCATTCAAGACGATTATTTCTCGTAGAGACGTATTAACAACGGTTCATTCAAGACGATTATTTCTCGTAGAGACGTATTAACAACGGTTCATTCAAGACGATTATTTCTCGTAGAGACGTATTAAGAACGATTAATTCAAGATGATTATTTCTCGTACAGACGTATTAACAACGGTTCATTCAAGACGATTATTTCTCGTAGAGACGTATTAAGAACGATTAATTCAAGACGATTATTTCTCGTAGAGACGTATTAACTACGGTTCATTCAAGACAATTATTTCTCGTAGAGACGTATTAAGAACGATTAATTCAAGACGACTATTTCTCGTAGAGACGTATTAACAACGGTTCATTCAAGACGATTATTTCTCGTAGAGACGTATTAAGAACGATTAATTCAAGACGATTATTTCTCGTAGAGACGTATTAACAACGGTTCATTCAAGACGATTATTTCTCGTAGAGATGTATTAACAACGGTTCATTCAAGACGATTATTTCTTGTAGAGACGTATTAACAACGGTTCATTCAAGACGATTATTTCTCGTAGAGATGTATTAACAACGGTTCATTCAAGACGATTATTTCTCGTAGAGACGTATTAACAACGGTTCATTCAAGACGATTATTTCTCGTAGAGACGTATTAACAACGGTTCATTCAAGACAATTATTTCTCGTAGAGACGTATTAACAACGATTCATTCAATACGATTATTTCTCGTAGAGACGTATTAACAACGGTTCATTCAAGACGATTATTTCTCGTAGAGACGTTTTAACAACGGTTCATTCAAGACGATTATTTCTCGTAGAGACGTATTAACAACGGTTCATTCAAGACGATTATTTCTCGTAGAGACGTATTAACAACGGTTCATTCAAGACGATTATTTCTCGTAGAGACGTATTAACAACGGTTCATTCAAGACGATTATTTCTCGTAGAGACGTATTAACAACTGTTCATTCAAGTTGATTATTTCTCGTAGAGACGTATTAACAACGGTTCATTCAAGAGGATTATTTCTCGTAGAGACGTATTAACAACGGTTCATTGAAGACGATTATTTCTCGTAGAGACGTATTAAGAACGATTAATTCAAGACGATTATTTCTCGTAGAGACGTATTAAGGACGATTAGTTCAAGACGATTATTTCTCGTAGAGACGTATTAACAACGGTTCATTCAAGACGATTATTTCTCGTAGAGACGTATTAAGAACGATTAATTCAAGACGATTATTTCTCGTAGAGACGTATTAACAACGGTTAATTCAAAACGATTATTTCTCGTAGAGACGTATTAACAACGATTCATTCAAGACGATTATTTCTCGTAGAGACGTATTAACAACGGTTCATTCAGGACGATTATTTCTCGTAGAGACGTATTAACTACGGTTCGTTCAAGACGATTATTTCTCGTAGAGACGTATTAACAACGGTTCATTAAAGACGATTATTTCTCGTAGAGACGTATTAACAACGGTTCATTCAAGACGATTATTTCTCGTAGAGACGTATTAACAACGGTTCATTCAAGACGATCATTTCTCGTAGAGACGTATTAACAACGGTTCATTCAAGACGATTATTTCTCGTAGAGACGTATTAACAACGGTTCATTAAAGACGATTATTTCTCGTAGAGACGTATTAACAACGGTTCATTCAAGACGATTATTTCTCGTAGAGACGTATTAACAACGGTTCATTCAAGACGATCATTTCTCGTAGAGACGTATTAACAACGGTTCATTCAAGACGATTATTTCTCGTAGAGACGTATTACCAACGGTTCATTCAAGACGATTATTTCTCGTAGAGACGTATAAACAACGGTTCATTCAAGACGATTATTTCTCGTAGAGACGTATTAACAACGGTTCATTCAAGACGATTATTTCTCGTAGAGACGTATTAAGAACGATTAATTCAAGACGATTATTTCTCGTAGAGACGTATTAACAACGGTTCATTCAAAACGATTATTTCTCGTAGAGACGTATTAACAACGATTCATTCAAGACGATTATTTCTCGTAGAGACGTATTAACAACGATTCATTCAAGACGATTATTTCTTGTAGAGACGTATTAACAACGGTTCATTCAAGACGATTATTTCTCGTAGAGACGTATTAACAACGGTTCATTCAAGACGATTATTTCTCGTAGAGACGTATTAAGAACGATTAATTCAAGACGATTATTTCTCGTAGAGACGTATTAACAACGGTTCATTCAGGACGATTATTTCTCGTCGAGACGTATTAACTACAGTTCATTCAAGACGATTATTTCTCGTAGAGACGTATTAACAACGGTTCATTAAAGACGATTATTTCTCGTAGAGACGTATTAACAACGGTTCATTCAAGACGATCATTTCTCGTAGAGACGTATTAACAACGGTTCATTCAAGACGATCATTTCTCGTAGAGACGTATTAACAACGGTTCATTCAAGACGATTATTTCTCGTAGAGACGTATTAACAACGGTTCATTCAAGACGATTATTTCTCGTAGAGACGTATTAACAACGATTCATTCAAGACGATTATTTCTCGTAGAGACGTATTAACAACTGTTCATTCAAGACGATTATTTCTCGTAGAGACGTATTAACAACGGTTCATTCAAGACGATTATTACTCGTAGAGACGTATTAACATCGGTTCATTCAAGACGATTATTTCTCGTAGAGACGTATTAACAACGGTTCATTCAAGACGATTATTTCTCGTAGAGACGTATTAACAACGGTTCATTCAAGACGATTATTTCTCGTAGAGACGTATTAACAACGGTTCATTCAAGACGATTATTTCTCGTAGAGACGTATTAACAACGATTAATTCAAGACGATTATTTCTCGTAGACACGTATTAACAACGGTTCATTAAAGACGATTATTTCTCGTAGAGATGTATTAACAACGGTTCATTCAAGACGAGTATTTCTCGTAGAGACGTATTAACAACGGTTCATTCAAGACGATTATTTCTCGTAGAGACGAATTAACAACGGTTCAATCAAGACGATTATTTCTCGTAGAGACGTATTAACAACGATTCATTCAAGACGATTATTTCTCGTAGAGACGTATTAACAACGGTTCATTCAAGACGATTATTTCTCGTAGAGACGTATTAACAACGATTAATTCAAGACGATTATTTCTCGTAGAGACGTATTAACAACGATTCATTCAAGACGATTATTTCTCGTAGAGACGTATTAACAACGATTCATCCAAGACGATTATTTCTCGTAGAGACGTATTAACAACGGTTCATTCAAGACGATTATTTCTCGTAGAGACGTATTAACAACGATTCATTCAAGACGATTATTTCTCATAGAGACGTATTAACAACGATTCATTCAAGACGATTATTTCTCGTAGAGACGTATTAACAACGGTTCATTCAAGACGATCATTTCTCGTAGAGACGTATTAACAACGGTTCATTGAAGACGATTATTTCTCGTAGAGACGTATTAACAACGGTTCATTCAAGACGATTAATTCTCGTAGAGACGTATTAACAACGGTTCATTCAAGACGATTATTTCTCGTAGAGACGTATTAACAACGGTTCATTCAAGACGATTATTTCTCGTAGAGACGTATTAACAACGGTTCATTCAAGACGATTATTTCTCGTAGAGACGTATTAACAACGGTTCATTCAAGACGATTATTTCTCGTAGAGACGTATTAACAACGGTTCATTCGACGATTATTTCTGGTAGAGACGTATTAACAACGGTTCATTCAAGACGATTATTACTCGTAGAGACGTATTAACATCGGTTCATTCAAGACGATTATTTCTCGTAGAGACGTATAAACAACGGTTCATTCAAGACGATTATTTCTCGTAGAGACGTATTAACAACGGTTCATTCAAGACGATTATTTCTCGTAGAGACGTATTAACAACGGTTCATTCAAGACGATTATTTCTCGTAGAGACGTATTAACAACGGTTCATTCAAGACGATTATTTCTCGTAGAGACGTATTAACATCGGTTCATTCAAGACGATTATTTCTCGTAGAGACGTATTAACAACGATTAATTCAAGACGATTATTTCTCGTAGAGACGTATTAACAACGGTTCATTCAAGACGATTATTTCTCATAGAGACGTATTAACAACGGTTCATTCAAGACGATTATTTCTCGTAGAGACGTATTAACAACGATTCATTCAAGACGATTATTTCTCGTAGAGACGTTTTAACAACGGTTCATTCAAGACGATTATTTCTCGTAGAGACGTATTAACAACGGTTCATTCAAGACGATTATTTCTCGTAGAGACGTATAAACAACGGTTCATTAAAGACGATTATTTCTCGTAGAGACGTATTAACAACGGTTCATTCAAGACGATTATTTCTCGTAGAGACGTATTAACAACGATTCATTCAAGACGATTATTTCTCGTAGAGACGTATTAACAACGGTTCATTCAAGACGATTATTTCTCGTAGAGACGTATTAACAACGGTTCATTCAAGACGATTATTACTCGTAGAGACGTATTAACATCGGTTCATTCAAGACGATTATTTCTCGTAGAGACGTATTAACAACGGTTCATTCAAGACGATTATTTCTCGTAGAGACGTATTAACAACGGTTCATTCAAGACGATTATTTCTCGTAGAGACGTATTAACAACGGTTCATTCAAGACGATTATTTCTCGTAGAGACGTATTAACAACGATTAATTCAAGACGATTATTTCTCGTAGACACGTATTAACAACGGTTCATTAAAGACGATTATTTCTCGTAGAGATGTATTAACAACGGTTCATTCAAGACGAGTATTTCTCGTAGAGACGTATTAACAACGGTTCATTCAAGACGATTATTTCTCGTAGAGACGAATTAACAACGGTTCAATCAAGACGATTATTTCTCGTAGAGACGTATTAACAACGATTCATTCAAGACGATTATTTCTCGTAGAGACGTATTAACAACGGTTCATTCAAGACGATTATTTCTCGTAGAGACGTATTAACAACGATTCATCCAAGACGATTATTTCTCGTAGAGACGTATTAACAACGGTTCATTCAAGACGATTATTTCTCGTAGAGACGTATTAACAACGATTCATTCAAGACGATTATTTCTCATAGAGACGTATTAACAACGATTCATTCAAGACGATTATTTCTCGTAGAGACGTATTAACAACGGTTCATTCAAGACGATCATTTCTCGTAGAGACGTATTAACAACGGTTCATTGAAGACGATTATTTCTCGTAGAGACGTATTAACAACGGTTCATTCAAGACGATTAATTCTCGTAGAGACGTATTAACAACGGTTCATTCAAGACGATTATTTCTCGTAGAGACGTATTAACAACGGTTCATTCAAGACGATTATTTCTCGTAGAGACGTATTAACAACGGTTCATTCAAGACGATTATTTCTCGTAGAGACGTATTAACAACGGTTCATTCAAGACGATTATTTCTCGTAGAGACGTATTAACAACGGTTCATTCGACGATTATTTCTGGTAGAGACGTATTAACAACGGTTCATTCAAGACGATTATTACTCGTAGAGACGTATTAACATCGGTTCATTCAAGACGATTATTTCTCGTAGAGACGTATAAACAACGGTTCATTCAAGACGATTATTTCTCGTAGAGACGTATTAACAACGGTTCATTTAAGACGATTATTTCTCGTAGAGACGTATTAACAACGGTTCATTCAAGACGATTATTTCTCGTAGAGACGTATTAACAACGGTTCATTCAAGACGATTATTTCTCGTAGAGACGTATTAACATCGGTTCATTCAAGACGATTATTTCTCGTAGAGACGTATTAACAACGATTAATTCAAGACGATTATTTCTCGTAGAGACGTATTAACAACGGTTCATTCAAGACGATTATTTCTCATAGAGACGTATTAACAACGGTTCATTCAAGACGATTATTTCTCGTAGAGACGTATTAACAACGATTCATTCAAGACGATTATTTCTCGTAGAGACGTTTTAACAACGGTTCATTCAAGACGATTATTTCTCGTAGAGACGTATTAACAACGGTTCATTCAAGACGATTATTTCTCGTAGAGACGTATAAACAACGGTTCATTAAAGACGATTATTTCTCGTAGAGACGTATTAACAACGGTTCATTCAAGACGATTATTTCTCGTAGAGACGTATTAACAACGATTCATTCAAGACGATTATTTCTCGTAGAGACGTATTAACAACGGTTCATTCAAGACGATTATTTCTCGTAGAGACGTATTAACAACGGTTCATTCAAGACGATTATTTCTCGTAGAGACGTATTAACAACGGTTCATTCAAGACGATTATTTCTCGTAGAGACGTATTAACAACGGTTCATTCAAGACGATTATTTCTCGTAGAGACGTATTAACAACGATTCATTCAAGACGATTATTTCTCGTAGAGACGTATTAACAACGGTTCATTCAAGACGATTATTTCTCGTAGAGACGTATTAACAACGATTCATTCAAGACGATTATTTCTCGTAGAGACGTATTAACAACGGTTGATTTTAGGCGATTATTGTAAGCGATTCATCCAGTGTAGGGACGGGCAATGAAATTGACATTTGATCAGACTCTAAATCCTTTGTAAGAAAACTGATTCCAAAGAAGCAAAAATATATGACGTGTCACAGTTTATGTATCTGTACGGTCATTACTTGATTAGTGGAAAGAATGGGGCGTGATTTTAATCATTAACAAAACCATTCCAACGAGTCATTTGAAGTCTGGGTAGTTTCCCCATCTTGTTGAAACCACTGTTCACCCATCACAAACCCTTTTATCCGTCTGCCCAAAGCTTCTTAACGACAATCAGTAGTGATAATGACTGACATTTATAAAACAAAGACTGTTGGACATTCATTTCTGTAACTTGGCGAACAAGTCAGACGGAAGTTGATTTCTACCGAATATGGTTAGATTGCAGAAACGATTGCCAATTTTATTAACGATTCCATGGATGGCATTTATATAAGAAACCCTGTATTTATAACGTCATAAATTTCTTCCGTTAAGCGTGATTCTTCTTTCGGGAGGAGTAAGTGTATTGCTTACTGCCTGAGGCGCCCCTACCGGGGAATGCCGATGGGGCTGCCCAGGCAATTTTTTAAATGGCCAGAGTGCTCACCTCTCGGGCGCTGTCTTTTCTAATCCCACTTTCCCGACCTTGTGTCACATCTTACCTTGTGGGGGTAGATAAATTAGATGAGGTTAAATACTGGTTATAAGAGTACATAAGGAGGCCATATTAATCCCGGACAACGCTGATATGGCCCCAAGTTCTATAGAGCGATTGCGAATATTAGGATCAGAGTTACCTCCCCTTATTCGATTTTCCCGCCTTTTTTATTTTCCAGAATAAATTGTAGTTATTTTTTCTGTTTGAACGGGAATAGCGAGAAGTCGAAAAAGTAGCAAGCCGTAAACAAGCTAAACGCCATTAGTTTTTCGTTTGTGCTTTTTTAAAGAAAATTTATTTTAGGATTTTTTTAACCCTGTTTTTTGGAGTGAACGTGAATCGTGTTGAATTAAGAAAACACACACAGCATTCTAGCCCGACTGGACAAAGTGACGTGTACTTTGTGGGTTGCCATGGCGTCAGATGAGAATGGTGAAAGGTGGAACGCGTTTGAAGGTTTCGTGCAGTCTTGGTTGGAAGGACACAGGAAGACAGACACCAAGAGATTCACAGACTGATTGGAAGAGAAGTGATAGTGGGGATGGAATTACATAGACGGAGAGAGAGAGAGAGATAGACAGACACACGGATAGATAGATAAACACATGCACGTACATATATTATATAAACAGATAGACACGCGCACATCTCTCTCCCCTCGTCCTTCACTCTCTTTATATATATATATATATATATATATATATATATATATATATATATATATATATATATATATATATATATATATATACACAAGCTAACATATTCTAGTTGTACTCAGACAGTAAATAGTAAATCATCCCATAAGATATGTCCGGATTAAGATCTTAAATTTAATAGGATGCGGGAATGTCTAATGTATTTCGACATATTAAACTTTACAAATGTTTATTTTACAGGAAGAGTTAATTAAAGTTCCACTGTTTCGGAATTTTTGAGACGAGACGTGATAATTTGCATAATTGGAATTATTCGGACTACTGTTCTCATCTTAGGTGTTATTCTCACAACGTTTCGGCCGGTGTAACTTCTTCAGGTGTATCTTGGCGAACACATAAATCTTTCTGTCAACATCGGGAATTTGTACGGAATTTCGAACAGAATTCTTCATTTCATCCACAGGGGTGTTTGCTCTCGTTCTGTCAGCCATAACCAGGTAGAATCATTTATGTATATACTCTTCGTTTAAAGGTTTCTCTTGTTGCTCGTGTAGTCTTCTGTTAAGTTCTGCATTTGGATTATAGCTTTGTATATACCGTTCGTCTTTAGGCAGGGTACTTGTGGTCGACTAGATATTTTTTCTACAATTCTGCGTTGGGTTTTAGTTATTTTTAGTTATGTTCTTTTGGACTATTTGTAGCATGTTTTACGTACAGAAGTAGCTGATTTTCAGCTTATTTTTGAAAAAAAAAACGTGGGGAAGTGCTTTTCTACTTGTTTTAGGACTGATTCATCGATGTTTAGCGTTTCTGTTATAAGGTAAGTAGACAAAGTTGTGTTTCTTTTCCTGCTTTTTATGTTTTGGTGGTGTTTCACTGGTAGTGATTGTATCGTTTGGTTTTAATGTTTTGTTGCCTGTTTGTTATTTAATATTGTGAATACTAAGGGAATCCCACCAGTGGAATACATAAGCAATACAACAGACGAAATGAAGACATTACACGTGTGCAAAGAGTTAAAGCAACACCATAACCCCATCACTTCGTCTGGCTAGAGAAAAAGGAGAATAGAAAAACTTTATAGACCGATAACACACACCAACTTCATAAACCCCAAAAAGATAGAATTATCCAAACAAGCACACATAGACACAACCTAGTATACACTGTTACCATAACGGAGAGAGACCTGATAACTACTTAGTGTTAAGTAGTTATCAGGTCTCTCTCCGTTATATATATATATATATATATATATATATATAATATTTGTTATTGTTTATTATCTACGGACGTATACGTTTCGTCCCTTTTCAATCGAGACTCATCAGCGTAGAAGTATGACTATTCACTACCGGTCACACGATTCGAAACCCTGGATTATAAGTATTTTTCAACTCAAATCCAACGTCTTAAACCTCGCGGCCAATATTTGAACAGCTGATAAACTATGGTAGTTTAAACACATTTAAAGCGGCGATGACAGCACAGGCATTCTACTTATATTAAGGAATGATGCATTATAAAGCAAATGACGTCACGCTGTATTTGTACTACCACTAAAGTGCTCTACTAATTTTAAGGAGCGACAAATATATATATATATATATATATATATATATATATATATATATATAATTTTATTTATTTGCATATACCTAGGATACATTTTTCACTGTCATTTACTGCATCGATTGCAAACGGATTTCCCGCTTGGATAACTTTTTCGTTTTTGGAATACCATTCACTACCTGGATCACTTTTCAATCAAAATCTTGGATGTCTTTCCTGAATATGTTTTAAATTGTATGACTTGGATGAATTGTATAGCTTTAACAAAAAAGTATGTTTTGGGCTGATATATTTGATGTTTTATATACTTTTATGTATTTTTATATATATTTTTATATATTTTCAAAGTTCAATTTTATTATCTGCAGTAATGTCATTGCGGTAATGGTCCTCTGAGGAGAAGAATTTTCTTTGAAAACTCATGAGTTAAGGACTTTAAGGTACTTTGCCTGAACATTGAATTCTAACTAATCAAATTTGATTCGCACCTTATTTTATTACTTCATTTTATATTATGCCATATATATATATATATATATATATATATATATATATATATATATATATATATATATATATATATATATATATATATAACATGTGATTCTTTCTCTCTCTCTCTCTCTCTCTCTCTCTCTCTCTCTATATATATATATATATATATATATATATATATATATACACACATTAGAAACAGTCTACGCGGATCAACCAGCGTTTCGACGTTAACACGTCGCGACTGTAAAGTGAGCTAAGAAATTAAAATAGTCTAAAAGAAATAAGACAGAACAAAATCAGCCAGTTTTAAAATAACCTCATCAAACGTGTCATTTATTTTTCGTAGGAGCGAACAACTACTTCCACCTACCCCAACACATTTGACGAGGGCATGTACACGCGAAAGATTTTCTTATCGCCCACCTTTCCCCCCGCAATACCATCAACCGGGCAGACAGTACGTATACTCAAATCTACCGCAAGTAGTTCAAACGAACTTAAAATATATGCACACTATCATAAAGACACATGTAAAAACACCTCTTCCACATACAATCCACCGTATATTAAATATTTACATACATATATTATAGGGAACCGTTAACAATAGTATGCACACATTCATTTACTCATTACACCCGCATTTATATTACTGGGTTAAATAAACTAGGCATATTTAAGAAAAAATCAATTCCGAACTTAATTTACTACTATATTTTAAACTGGGTTCTCATAAGCAAATTTATACCGTTTACTGAATCTATGTAATTTATACTAAGAAAGATTGAAAATTAGCTATTTTTTAACATTCCTATTTCAAAATTTATAAAGTTATAAAATCACAATTTTATCAAATAAAACTCAGTAAAACCAATATAGAGTACTGAATACATCAAATAATATCTCTACAGAGCCCCACCGTGATAACATAATTATGTAAATTAGCACGAATAGAACTAGTAAAAAATAATACAATGATAAGATTACAATCAGGTTTAAGGAAAAATCTATCTCGAATAGAATGTTCTTACAAGGGTTGACTGGGGTTAATCGATAACTTCATATTTAAACCTACCAAATAGAAGATGTAACGGTATTTACTAAACCTATTAATCCTAATAAAAAAAATAAAGACATAAATGAAAATGTCAAAACCTCCTATTTTAAGAAATAACAACATTCTTAAATCCTAATATTACCTAACAAAATTCTGTAAAACTATATATATATTTATATATATACATATATATATATACATATATATATATATATATATATATATATATATATATATATATATATATATATATATATATATATATATATATATATATATATATATATATACATTTAAAAAGAATACGCGGAAATCTCTCTAAGGCCCTTTCGACTATCATCTCGTCAGGAGAAAATCGATAGTTTTAATTAATAATAACGTCGAAAGAAAGAGCAAATGGGGAAATTGAGTGTGCCAAAATTAACGTTGAAGCGATTAAAATTCAATTTAATTATTTCGTTAAAAGTCGATTAAATTGAATTTTTATCGCTTCAACGTTAATTTTGGCACCCTTAATTTCCCCATTTTCTCTTTCTTTCGACGTTATTATTAATTAAAACTATCGATTTTCTCCTGACGAGATGATAGTCGAAAGGGCCTTAGAGAGATTTCCGCGTATTCTTTTTAAATGTATCTATAAATTTTGTACCTCAAAACATTTATTTATATATATATATATATATATATATATATATATATATATATATATATATATATATATATATATATATATATATAAAACACTTTCATGTCTCTAAGGGTACACCCACAGAACTATATTATGATTACTCATGTATGCAAAATAATATTAAAATTATAAATCTATTTTTAAAAAATTCATCCCAGTATTAAAATAGTGGAAACAAAAAAGATATTACTAACTCAATTATTTATAAATAGCAATTCAATTATTAGTTGAATTACTAACTAATTTAGTCCTATTGAACTAGTAAATTTCATTGTGGTTTGTGAAAATAAATTACCCATTTATTATTTTGATTAAAGCTTAATCCACCAACTCTTATCGAGAACTTTAAGTAACATTAGATGTATACTTAGTCGTGGATGTTTTAATTCTTGTTATACCAAAAAATGCATTTTAGTTTCCTTATGGAGTATTATGGTGAATTCACAAGATTATTACCATATTTATCCAAGGTTAAGCGTTTAAAGTGCTGACAGTTTATACCTATTTCATCCCTTTTATTCAGTAGTTTGTTACACATACAACAACGCTTTAAAAATAGTGGTTATGTTACCACTAACATTGAGTATAACAGCAGAAATAATAGAAGTATTAGAAGGAAAAATAAAACCGAAATATTATTTAGTATACCCCCGTTTAATCTGTTAGGTAAATCCCAAATTAAACATATTGTTAAACTGTCTTATTTTGTTCTGTCTGATTTCTTTAGGAAAATGTTAATTTCTTAGTCGACCTTACAGTCTCGTCGACGCGTTAACGTCGAAACTATAATTTATCTGCGTAGACTGTTTTTAATGGTAATGTAATTTTATTAGTAAAAGCTCTACCTTGTATTTATTCAGCACTTTAAATAATATTGGTTTTAAGTTCATGTCATCAATATATTTGAACTTTATTAATCCATTAATTAATATATATATATATATATATATATATATATATATATATATATATATATATATATATATGTGTGTGTGTGTGTGTGTAGGTATTTAAAGCCGACGTATATTTCTTTTGAATTATAAATGAATGAACAGAAAACTAATGTTCAAATGATGTTTAGAAACAAATTTAAAACTTCTATAGTTTTATTTTTGTCAGTAAGTGATGAGAATACAAATTGGAAAAGAAACAATATTTATTGAATCATCAAGTAGTTGAAACAAAAAATATAACCCATGGCTTTCATCAGATAAGATCATAGAGTTTTTTGGAGACTTATATTCTAGTATTCCATCTGGCGAGTCACGCATTTTTTCCAATGATCTTTAACATCAGATCTGGATCCCTACGTTTTCCTAATTGAACCTTTTCATTATCTGAATTTCTGAAAGACTTTCTGCTATATTTGCTGAACATTTATAATATCCCGGATGAACCTTTTTTGAACATGTCACATTTTTCACTCGTTGTTGATTCTCTTTGCTCAAAAACTTTGTATATTTTTGTATTTCTGCATTTATATTTTCAAATATGTGCTAAGAGTAATATATTTTTACTGTTTTATCCCTATGATCAAAATGTAAATAAAAATAAAAATAAAGAATCAAAAGTCAAAATTTAAATAAAAATAAAAAATGTAAATAAAAATATAAATAATAAATGTAAATAAAAATTATATTTTTATTTTTATTTACATTTTGACTTTTGATTCTTTATTTACATATTATGATTATATTTATATATGAAATTTTTTAATTTATATATTGATTTTTTTATTTTATTTTAATATTTTTTCTATATAGAGATTTTTTATTTTTATTTATATATTGATTTTTTTTATTTATATATATTTTATTATTTATATAGATTTTTTATTTATATTTGTTATCTATATATTGATTTATTTATATATTGATTTTTCATTTATATATTGATATTTTAATTATATATTGATTGATTTTTTATATATATATTGATTTTTTATTTATGTATTTATATATTTATCTATATTTATATTTTTTATTTATATATTTACCTATATTTGTGTTTTTACTTTGAATTGAGAATTATTAATTGAAATGATCGAAATTCATGAAAACATATATATATATTTTATATAATAATAAATAGTTACCTCCCCTTTTTTAGATAATTTAATTAATTAGAGTTGCGTACCTTAATTAATTATTTTCTACATATATATATGTGAAGATAATATATATAAATATAAAAGTAATATTTTATTATTATAAATTTAATTTTTTTATTTTTCCCCTCCTTTCTTTCTTTCTTTCTTTCTTTCTCTCTTTTCTTTCTTGCTTTACTTCTAAATATAGAATCTTTTAACGGCTTTTTCTGACCTAAGCGTTTATCGTCGGCTCTCCATTTCAAAATCCTGTGTACATAGCGTTTCATAACAGTTAGATGTGTTTTTTGAAGAAATTCCATCATTTACTATTTCAGACTATGCTGAAGACGACGGAATCAGGAATTCAACCCGTTTCTTGTCAGAAACCACTGGTCCATGTCTGATTAAAATCTGTATTTAAAAATAAATATATATATATATATATATATATATATATATATATATATATATATATATATAATATTGCCTGATCATGTGTGTGAACCTGTGCAAGCGAATGTGTTCGTGCGTTTGCCTTTATTTATATCACCCACCCACACATATATCTGTTGTGCACACACACACACATACATATATGTGTGGGTGTGGGTGTGTGTGTATGTTCGTGTATATATATCCATGTGTGTATGTCTCTGTGTGTAATACGGAAGTGACGAAAAGAACTCTACATAGCTTTTATGAAAGTTTCATAGACGCAATCAATCAAAATCTTGTACGTATCAATTCGGACGACGCTGATGCCAAATCTGTTAACTCACAAGTGTTGCTGACATCGCCGCGTTGCGGAGGTTTAGTCCGTGTAGGCTGGGCGCCCCGCTTGCATTGGCCCCGATGATAACGACTCTGATTTAGCATCAGTTCCCCAACAAAGATAGTTCTTATTTTCCCGCCATTTTCCCGACAAATATGTCTGCACTTTGACCTATTAGAGCGGGAACCGTTTCGTGTCCCTCCGTTCGTTTATCATTTGAGGATTCGAAACGATGAGTGGGATTGGCAGAATTTGATTACTTTAGAGGGGAGCTCTATAAGAATTTGTTGATATTGGACTCGAAGGTACCCATGTTGTAGTCAGCAGGGAAGCAGTTCCGTAGTATTATGTTCTACATGAGAATCTTGGGAATTAACTCTTTTTACGACGGTTTCGTTTAATTTTAGGTACACAGAACAAGAAAAGTTCTTTGCAGAAACATGTTTCATTATATTACTTTGTTCAATTGTTTTTAAGTTTGAAAGTTGCCAATGCTCTCCATGTATTGCATTATTTATATCATAAAGATAAAAGCTGTTAATATTATTTAAACTTGATTTACACTAATGCCATTCTTCCCATTCCCTGGGAACCTGTTTTACTAATAAATTTTCGGTAAAGAAATCCTGATGTTATTGGGAGTGAGAAATCAAGTTGTTTGTTTCCCCTTGAAATGTCAAAAAGGCAAGTGTTGAACAATGAGAAATGGCCTCTTTTGACAGAACCCCGTATTTCCCACTGAAACTCAATGACACAGTGCAGTGTTCTCTCTCGTACATCTCCGGAACGAACAGCGGATCTCACCGACACGGAGTACTTTTCCGGACAACTCCGTAACGAACGACGGACCTCACCGACACAGTGTACTCTCTCGAACGACAGCGTAATGAACAACCTATTTCACCGACACAGAATACTCTCTTGGACGACACCTTAACGAACAACGAACCTCCTCGACACAGGGTACGAGTAGCAGTTCGACGGTTTGACTTCTACTGAGCCACGGCCGTTGTAAAGGAGGTCAGATCACTGGAAAATGACGTCATGCGAAAAATGACGTCAAACGAGATGTTTCGAACAATCAGACTATGGGCATTTTGACCCCCTCCCTTTACTTAAAAATTCATCAAAATTCAGAAAATAAACCAATTTTAATGAAATTTTTAGTGCTTATTAATTAACGATCACTGAATCTAATTAACCCATTAATTTATTAAAAATTCTTAGTGCAAATGTATTATTCCGTGTAATTTGCGTAGACCTGACAGCAAACATTAAATTAATACTTAATAAAAAAATGGTGTTGTCATAAATATTTTAATTTTTAAAACATGAACATTTTTCTTTGAAAAATAAGTTGTTTGATTTAATATTCATTCGGTAAATGAGTTCATTCTTTCTGGATTATTTTTAATGTTTGAGTTGATTGTTATTGCGACCGTGTCTTCATCGAATGAATAGACTAGTATCAGTACGTGCATGGAGATATCTCCTGGTTTATAAACACAAGAAGAAGACACACCCCTATTCTTAATGTTTTATTCTTTTTAATGAACATTTCATTATCATTAGTTTTTGCTGAATAATTTGATAAGAGTTGCTCTCATTTCCGAAAACAATAAAAAATGAACAGTTTATTTACTATATTATAACAAATTTGTAATACATTAAAACAGTTATTTTGGGGGAAAGATTTATTTTCCAAATAGACAGTTTATTTGCAATATTATAAAAAATTGTAATAAATTAAAACAAAAGTTTATTTACAATTATTTGAATATCTCGCTTATTTAGTTGGATTTTCGCACACATTTTTGAATAAAACTTATTATAGTCTAAAATTGTATTTTATAACTTATTAATTAGTCTAAAATTGCATTTTATAACCACGAAATGAAATTCTAATTAATGTTTTAAGACTTGAATTTCGATCTTTAATGCAATGCCTTAATCGTTGGAGGCCATGTTGCCATTTCCTCTTATTTTCTTTGGCGCTTGATATCTATAAAAAGGAAATACGTTTGAAAAAAGGAACAAGGTAATGATTTCCAAATAAATGAATAATCCTTTGGAGGGTAACCGTGTTCTTGACAGGGGGGAATAAAGTCACAACAGCAGGAACAAGTTAACAATGATTTTGAAGTGAATTAATAATCTTATGGACGTGAGTCTGCTCGCTCTGATTACTTGCTCTGATTACAGATAGATGCATGCGCGTTAAGCGCCTTCGGGCACTTCCGGTCCTCATAGTGGTTCTTACTCCCACTATCAGTGACGTCATCTGTAAAACTCGATTCAGTTGACCGGCCTTATATTACAACGGCCGCGACTGAACCCGTCTTTTAAGGATCCCAAAGCACGCTGGGCACACTTGATCCATATTCACCTTCACTGGGATCTGTGCTAAGGGAGACTATTTAGCTGCTTTTCATAATATTATCTAGACAAACAAATCTTTTTCCTTTATCGGTGAACAGGAGATAACTTATATAATTTTGAATTTTTTTATAATTTATAAAACTTTTGTACAGTTATGGGTTCTCATTTATAGTTATTCAGACTTTGCAATATTATCTATATAATAAAGTAAAGTCTATCCTCCTGACATTCAGACATAATAGGATAATAACCAAACCCTTCATATGCTAATCCAATTAGCCTAAGCCCTCATGCGTGTTTCCAAGAATCATGCGTTCGTTTCTTTCTTTCAATATATATTATTTTTTCCGGAATACCTGACTCTTTTAAATACACCTTCCAAAACAAAGGTGGCTGTCATTTTTGCTCACATCTTATTATCTACTCTCCCTGTAACTAGTTTGACCGGGTCATTTCTTAATAGAAGGGAATTATAGTTAAATCACCTAAATTATTTCATTTTGTCCTTCCTAACATTGTCTACATAATACAATAACTTTAAAATCTAAATAACGATCGCTCCCTTTCGCAAATTAATGGAATATTATTCGGTCATTCTGAATGCCTGTTGTTAATACGTTCGATAAACATTCTGGGTTACGCTTTAACGAACATATAGCTGCATGCATTAACACATGCTGACATCTATTTTCACACGTAAGTACATTTTTGACGTTCGCAAAATTACAATTTTTTTAAATGGTGAAACTAAAAAGACATTGATTCTTACTGCGCTGTTTCGTTACTCTTATTAAATTTCTATTTACGAAAAAGTATTAGACTACTTACAAAAAAGTATTTAAACATTCTTTTAAAAATTATTTGTGGAAAATCCGGCTCTCCAAACCAAATAAAACTTGTCTCAGTCTACAAGGATTTCTTCATAGACGAAAAAAAACACAATTTCTGCGGGGAAATTCTGTATTGCATACGTAATTAGAACAATATTTTCTATATAAAATATTTAAAATGTATTTTCTAATTATGAATTAAAAAAACTGTTAGACTATTTACAAAAATACTGTATTTAAAACCTTTTCATTATTATTTGTGGAAAATCCTATTCTTCAAACAAGATAAAATTACCCCAGTCAATAAGGGGTTCTTCTTAAACGGAATAAAACAATTTATTCGGGAATATTCTGTCTTGGCTACGTTATAAAAACAATAGTTTCATTATGAATTATTAAGCAAGTATTTACAAACAAACAAGAAACAATTGATCATAAACACACAACATCGTTTAGTACTGCGATGTAGCGTGTCTTTTAGTTAATTTTTACTTATAAAGAAGTATTAGAATATTTATAAAAATAAAGTATTAAAAACCTATTTTCATTATTATTTGTGGAAACGCACTTTTCAATGGTGAAACTAACAAAAAAATTGATTCTTATTAACGCTTTCCTCATATAGGTTAGGGTTAGGGTTAAGGTTAGGATAAAAAAAAAAAATGTCCGCAACGACTTTACACATCTACATCGTATTTCTACTTACAATTAATTCTCATACTATAATCTATCGACTTAATTTGCTTGCAAACAATAAATACTTGATTAAAACTATTTATTTTTCTTCTTCGAATGTTTTATGTGACTAAACTAGGAAATAACACTGTCATCATATATTACATTCGAAGTTAGAAGTCTTATAAGCGAGTGTTATACAAATATTTTATTTCAAAAGTTAAAATATTTATAAAATTATATGTTTCACAAAAATAGATACTCAGATTTCTAGGATATTGTAATGTGAAAGAAATACAAAACTTTATTTAAAAATTTAAATGTTTTCAATGTTTTCTTAAATAAACCTATGTCGCGAAAATGCAAGAATTATGTTTGTAAACCAATATTTTTATTTACACATATTTTTATTTGAATTCTTTTTATATAAGTCACTAACAGACTTTACTTATTTTCATTAAACCGGATCCAATGAGAAATATCGTCATCTAGAAAATAATCCGATAACACAAGCATATTTACACATTTAAAAAGTGTGTTTCTTCGGATTTCATACGTAATACTACATTGATTTAAACCAGCAGCACTTTTCATGACCGCCACTACCCACCTCTAACTCTGCGCTAGATTTAAATATTTGCCGATTGTACAATATTTTTTCCTTATCGGTTTATTTTCCTTTTTATTCCTTTTCGAAATAGAATTAGCGTTAAAGTGTAGTATACTTTATCTTTTCTGTCCTCGGTCAGCCAAGGAGAAATCCTTCTACACTAAGAACACATGATTAAATAACACATTTCAGCATTTTAACTTTGATATTTTCCCTGGGCAACGACAGATCACGGGTTCATTTTAAATCATATTTTAATTACCTAAATTACTTACAGTGAAATGGTTTTTTTTCTGAATTTCTTTCAGGATTAATACTCTACTATTTATTTATTTAAAACAAAAATCAGTATTTTATATTTTCCCTGGACAACGCCGGGACACGGGTCCTGCTTGTTCTACAATATAGGATATTTAGGATCTAATCAAAATTATATTAACTTAATTGACTCTTTTATGATTTAATACAAATACTTTTAAAATAAATTTCAGCCTCTATGTTTTTTAAAGAACAATTGAACTTTATCTTATAGTTATTTAGGTTTTTATTTATTTGCTTCCGCACAAAGAAAAAAAACTAAACAACAGGTGGGACTTTCATATGGGGAAACTCAATCTTTAAAATAAAATAAACAAAATAAAATAAAAATATTTTTGCATTGAGTAGAATGGTAAATAAAATTTACAATTCAATTTATATCATCACTTATTTTTAATTATTATTCTTGAAACTAGTATTGATATTAAATCATCTAAATAAATAATTAAAAAAATCATCTAGATAAATAATAAATAAATCATCTAAATAAATAATAAAAAAATCATCTAAATAAATAATAAAAAAATCATCTAAATAAATAATAAAAAAAACATCTAGATAAATAATAAATAAATCATCTAAATAAATAATAAAAAAATCATCTAGATAAATAATAAATAAATCATCTAAATAAATAATAAAAAAATCATCTAAATAAATAATAAAAAAATCATCTAAATAAATAATAAAAAAATCATCTAAATAAATAATAAATAAATCATCTAAATAAATAATAAAAAAATCATCTAGATAAATAATAAAAAAAATCATCTAAATAAATAATAAAAAAATCATCTAAATAAATAATAAAAAAATCATCTAGATAAATAATAAATAAATCATCTAAATAAATAATAAAAAAATCATCTAGATAAATAATAAAAAAATCATCTAAATAAATAATAAATAAATCATCTAAATAAATAATAAAAAAATCATCTAGATAAATAATAAATAAATCATCTAAATAAATAATAAAAAAATCATCTAGATAAATAATAAAAAAATCATCTAAATAAATAATAAATAAATCATCTAAATAAATAATAAAAAAATCATCTAGATAAATAATAAATAAATCATCTAAATAAATAATAAAAAAATCATCTAGATAAATAATAAATAAATCATCTAAATAAATAATAAAAAAATCATCTAGATAAATAATAAATAAATCATCTAAATAAATAATAAAAAAATCATCTAAATAAATAATAAAAAAATCATCTAAATAAATAATAAATAAATCATCTAAATAAATAATAAATAAATCATCTAAATAAATAATAAAAAAAATCATCTAGATAAATAATAAATAAATCATCTAAATAAATAATAAAAAAATCATCTAGATAAATAATAAAAAAATCATCTAAATAAATAATAAAAAAATCATCTAGATAAATAATAAATAAATCATCTAAATAAATAATAAAAAAATCATCTAAATAAATAATAAAAAAATCATCTAAATAAACAATAAATAAATCATCTAAATAAATAATAAATAAATCATCTAAATAAATAATAAAAAAATCATCTAGATTAATAATAAATAAATCATCTAAATAAATAATAAAAAAATCATCTAGATAAATAATAAATAAATCATCTAAATAAATAATAAAAAAATCATCTAGATAAATAATAAATAAATCATCTAAATAAATAATAAAAAAATCATCTAAATAAATAATAAAAAAATCATCTAGATAAATAATAAAAAAATCATCTAGATAAATAATAAAAAAATCATCTAGATAAATAATAAATAAATCATCTAAATAAATAATAAAAAAATCATCTAAATAAATAATAAATAAATCATCTAAATAAATAATAAAAAAATCATCTAAATAAATAATAAAAAAATCATCTAAATAAATAATAAAAAAATCATCTAAATAAATAATAAAAAAATCATCTAAATAAATAATAAAAAAATCATCTAGATAAATAATAAATAAATCATCTAAATAAATAATAAAAAAATCATCTAAATAAATAATAAAAAAATCATCTAAATAAATAATAAAAAAATCATCTAGATAAATAATAAAAAAATCATCTAGATAAATAATTAAAAAATCATCTAGATAAATAATAAAAAAATCATCTAGATAAATAATAAAAAAATCATCTAGATAAATAATAAAAAAATCATCTAAATAAATAAATAAAAAAATCATCTAGATAAATAATAAAAAAATCATCTAAATAAATAAATAAAAAAATCATCTAAATAAATAATAAAAAAATCATCTAGATAAATAATAAAAAAATCATCTAAATAAATAATAAAAAAATCATCTAGATAAATAAATAAATAAATCATCTAAATAAATAATAAAAAAATCATCTAAATAAATAATAAAAAATCATCTAGATAAATAATAAAAAAATCATCTAAATAAATAATAAATAAATCATCTAAATAAATAATAAAAAAATCATCTAGATAAATAATAAATAAATCATCTAAATAAATAATAAAAAAATCATCTAAATAAATAATAAAAAAATCATCTAAATAAATAATAAAAAAATCATCTAGATAAATAATAAATAAATCATCTAAATAAATAATAAAAAAATCATCTAAATAAATAATAAAAAAATCATCTAAATAAATAATAAATAAATCATCTAAATAAATAATAAAAAAATCATCTAAATAAATAATAAAAAAATCATCTAGATAAATAATAAAAAAATCATCTAAATTAGTAATAAAAAAATCATCTAAATAAATAATAAATAAATCATCTAAATAAATAATAAAAAAATCATCTAGATAAATAATAAATAAATCATCTAAATAAATAAATAAAAAAATCATCTAAATAAATAAATAAAAAAATCATCTAAATAAATAATAAAAAAAAATCATCTAAATAAATAAATAAAAAATCATCTAAATAAATAATTAAAAAATCATCTAGATAAATAATAAATAAATCATCTAAATAAATAAATAATAAAAAAATCATCTAGATAAATAATAAATAAATCATCTAAATAAATAATTAAAAAATCATCTAAATAAATAATAAAAAAATCATCTAAATAAATAATAAAAAATCATCTAGATAAATAATAAAAAATCATCTAAATAAATAATAAAAAAATCATCTAAATAAATAATAAAAAAATCATCTAAATAAATAATAAAAAAATCATCTAAATAAATAATAAAAAAATCATCTAAATAAATAATAAAAAAATCATCTAAATAAATAATAAAAAAATCATCTAAATAAATAATAAAAAAATCATCTAAATAAATAATAAAAAAATCATCTAAATAAATAATAAAAAAATCATCTAAATAAATAAATACTCATGTTATTTTATAATGAAGGATATTTTAAGTAGATTAAAAAATTCATGTATTTAATTGAATCATTTATAATTTTATGTTTACTTCTCATGAACTGTCATTTATTTAAATACCATAATTTAACGCTTAATAATCATTCATTGTTATTTACTTGTTTCACCACGAGGACAAAACCACAAACTATGTCGGTCAAGGATGCGGGGAAATTCAATCTTAAAATTAATTAAATAAATAAAATAGAATAAAAATGAAATACTTTTGTATTAATTACTGCAGTGCTAAATGGATATCATTTTTTCTTCATTAGATTTTTTTTACTTTCAATCATTTATTAATTAATTAATGAATGAATGAATGAATTAATTAATTGATTAATTATTGATTAATTAATTAATTAATTAATTAATTAATTAATTCATTCATTCATTCATTCATTCATTCATTAATTAATTAATTAATTAATTCATTCATTCATTCATTTATTAGTTAATTAATTAATTAATTAATTAATTCATTCATTCATTCATTCATTCATTCATTAATTAATTAATTCATTAATTAATTCATTCATTCATTCATTTATTAGTTAATTAATTAATTAATTAATTCATTCATTCATTCATTTATTAGTTAATTAATTAATTAATTAATTCATTCATTCATTCATTCATTCATTAATTAATTAATTCATTCATTCATTTATTCATTCATTCATTTATTAGTTAATTAATTAATTAATTAATTCATTCATTCATTCATTCATTCATTCATTCATTAATTAGTTAATTAATTAATTAATTCATTCATTCATTAATTAATTAATTAATTAATTAATTAATTAATTCATTCATTCATTCATTCATTAATTAATTAATTAATTAATTCATTCATTCATTCATTCATTCATTCATTTATTAGTTAATTAATTAATTAATTAATTCATTCATTCATTCATTTATTAGTTAATTAATTAATTAATTAATTCATTCATTCATTCATTAATTAATTAATTAATTAATTAATTAATTAATTAATTCATTCATTCATTTATTAGTTAATTAATTAATTAATTAATTCATCAATTAATTAATTAATTAATTAATTAATTCATCAATTAATTATTCTTTATTGGAAAAGGTTTTATTTAATCCCTTTATCTCGACATTATTTACGATTAATACGATTAATTGATGATGAAATAGTAGGCGGGAACTGTAGATTCATGTCTTTATAAATGTTTTTAGTGCCTAAGCGTACGTAACAGACTAGATGGTACTCGAACTCGGCTTGCCGATTCCGCAGTCCATTTTTTGCACCCGTTATCAACAATTCAAATTAATTCAGAAACGAAGTCTAATCACGCAACAGGTTGTATAATGCCTTTTATTTCTGCAGCCTTTCGCTAGTTAATAACCATTTTAAATTTATCGAATCGTCGCACATTCTTGACACCTGTAGAAACTCTTTGCTCCCATGCCCTGAAAACTTCGCCCCCCCCCCCGCCCACCGCCAGTAAGGGCAGTCGTCACCTTTCTTGGTCTCCAGTGGCCAGGTCCAATCAGACAGTAAACTTCCGTCTTGAATAACGAGCTTAATTATTAAAAGTAGAAAACAACACGCATGCGCGAGTGCTTCGTAATTGTGGCGCTAATAAAGCAATGGCGCTTAATATGTTCTGTCATAAGGACGATAATTGTTGAATGAATATAATATGGGTAAATCCACGGACTTCGTATCCCAGCCGACAAAATGCAGTTTTTAGATGCGCTGTTCAATCAGTATGTCACGCTTAAGTTAAAAATAGAATTTTTGTCGACCTGTCACGCTTTTGAAATAGCATTTTCGTCGATTTGTCACGCGTATGTTGGAAATATCACTCTAAGATGCGTCCCCGTTTTTCCATAATATGCGCTGCCCATTCATTCATCGACCTGTTACTCTTAACTTTAAATGATGGGTCCATGTTACTTTATAAGATTCATTCATCTATTTTGTATGAATCATACGATTCTATTGTTGGCATTGGAATACTTGGATACTTGCGGAAGGGACCACATGAAGGTTGGCAACCCCCTAAGTGAAAGTGTTTCTGTGGAACAAAATGGATTCCAACTTGTCTGTCTGTGTCGTTAACCACTGAGCCCCCACCGCCCCCCACTTTATAAGATTCGTTGTTCATTCATCATTTTGGTCTGTCACGCTTAAATTTTAATTAAATTTGTTGTCGGTCTGTCACGCTTCGGTTTAAAATAGTATTTTAGTCTGTCTCTCATCCTTAAATGTAAAACATTATTTTTTAGATGTGTCCACATATCTTTATATTTGTAACTACGCAGTTTCGGTCAATCGGTATGTCACGCTTAAATTTGAAAAAGCATTTTCCTCCATTTCTAACGCTTAAGTTTGAAAAAGCATTTTGGTCGCGCTGTCACACCGAAGTTTGACAACGCATTTTCGTTAGTTTGTCATATTTAAGTTTGAAATAGTAATGTCGTTGATCTGTCACGTTTATGTTTTAAACTAATAGAATACCCATCCAAGGACATGTTTAATGAATTCCCCTCAATAGAACACCCTTACACAACGTTTATGTCACCTTACGAAGATTAAAATCAAGCTACAATGATACTAAACTTTATATCTAAAATCCTTATTCCAATTTTCAGCAAAAGCTATTTCAGGATTTTTATTCTAGAGAATTTCTATAATTTAAGGCTTAAGTTTAAGGAATCTCAAGAAGAACTTTACATTCAAGGAATCTTGCTTAATTGGTGTCTAATGATTATGAATCAAATTCAATGCAATCTGAAATATGTGAATTTTCAAACTGGAGGTTGTGCCTATATTACCCCCCTCTAAAAACCCTTTAAAATACTCGAAAGAAACTGAATTTGGAAGAAAATTTATTAATTGAGTTTTTTCCCTAGAATATCCCATTCGTGGAACAATGTACCAGGAGTCTTCTTCCGAACCGTCTACAGCATGGTCGTCTTCAAGTCTAATGTAAACAAATACTTGTTGAGTCTTCCTCTTAGAAATTCAAGTCCTCTTAAGAAATCCTCTGCCCATTCCACCCACTTTTTCCAAAGCCCCTGTGACGGCAACCAACGTTAAACCAGCAATACTTCTAACGCTTATCCCCGAGTGCCCCCCCGGTCTTCGTAAGCGGTGATTCATCAGTAAAAAAAGATTAGTGTTGGTTGTTAAATCGAGTTACGACCATTCCAACTAAGTGGACGTCAAGTATAAATGAGTTTTATCTTGTTATTGATTCAAAGAGAATTTCATTTGATTAATTGCCGAAAGAAGATTTCATTTTATTAATTGCTGAAAGAAGATTTCATTTTATTAATTGCTGTAAAAGAAAATTTCATTAATCATCCCCCTTCCAAAAGGTGTGTGTTGTATATCGCCTCTCTTAAAAACAATATCACACTTTGTTTTTATAAACGAATATATCCACGGAAGAATTTCAACTGGGTATTTATTGCTAGAACCGTACTTTGCGTGTCAGACAGAATAAGGTATAAGTTTTTCTCTGTTGCGGTGAACGGGAATTAGCTGCTTTCCACATGTTTCGTGATTCCCCTATCCCGCTTTGCTTTCTTTGGTATAACGGGATTTTTTTTACATTTTGAAACTAGAATCGTTTTTGCTTACTTTATCAACCTATCTTACACCTGGTTAGTAGGTACATTTTAAAGGTCACTTAGTTCTGATTTTCACTTTGCACATACAATAAAGAACCCCGACGAGTGTTAATTTCACACTTGGGGGTGATGTTAAGGCATTTTTATTAGGATTCAATCGGACGCTCGCCACTTGCTGCATCGAAATTCCAACCCATGTTTAATTTCGAATATTAACTAACGATTCTAATCGCAAATGAAACCAACAACTTGATCCTATCCCACTCACCGCTTAGTAGGGGACTTCTGAACTCGATAGCCGTACTCGGAATTTTGTTAAATATTTTAGACTATGTAGCAAGATGTGTGCAAGTGTGTACGAATAATGCTAAGAACGGTATTTTCCATAAAGAGAGGTTAAGCAGATACGTGGAAAAATCCACTAGAAGCTACATATTAGAATAAAGCCTACTTGCGTCATAGACAAAACGTTGGCAGCGACACGTTGCGGATTAGTTGAGGAAATACTTCTCTTTTTTTAAGAGAGAGAGAGAGAGAGAGAGAGAGAGAGAGAGAGGAGAGAGACGGGGTTGTGCTTTATAACAACTGATTCCTCCTCCTATAAGGAATGAGTTTAGGATATTAGATATGTATACAATATACTGGAAAAGAAAACGCAAACCCTTAAGAGTATTGCTACATCCTAATTGGTTTTGTGCTCTCATTTTTGATAACTGTCACAACTACTGTTATTAAAAAGTAAACGACTGTAACAAGACGAGAGAGAGAGAGAGAGAGAGAGAGAGAGAGAGAGAGAGAGAGAGAGAGAGAGAGAGAGAAAGGAACAGAAAGACGTCACTATCCACTGAGACAGAACTTGCCAGAGGTCATCAAATCAAATAGACTCTGACTCCCTTTCACGAGCAGCCGCCGTCCGGATAATCTGCTGGGATCAAAGAATAGTTCCGCCGTAATGCGACAGCTGGACGCCATTCTCTCTACCAAATGATAGCGATAATAAACACAGCAAAAATGGATCCATAATGAAGATTTGTCTATTCAATCGGCGCGTTTACCAACTGAAATGCTATTTTTAATATAGCGTGATAGACCAACGAAAATGCTATTTCCAACATAGCATGAAAGAGAGACTAATAAAAAGCTGTTTCCAATATAGCGTGAAAGACTGACTAATAAAAAGCTGTTTCCAATATAGCGTGAAAGACTGACTAATAAAAAGCTGTTTCCAATATAGCATGAAAGACTGACTAATAAAAAGCTGTTTCCAATATAGCGTGAAAGACTGACTAATAAAAAGCTGTTTCCAATATAGTGTGAAAGACTGACTAATAAAAAGCTGTTTCCAATATAGCATGAAAGACTGACTAATAAAAAGCTGTTTCCAATATAGCGTGAAAGACTGACTAATAAAAAGCTGTTTCCAATATAGCATGAAAGACTGACTAATAAAAAGCTGTTTCCAATATAGCGTGAAAGACTGACTAATAAAAAGCTATTTCAAACATAACGTGAAAGAGACTAATAAAAAGCTATTTCCAATATAGCGTGAAAGACTGACTAAAATTCTATTCCAAACATAAACCGACGAAATAGCTTTTTCCAGGATAGAGTAACAAAACAACGAAAATGCTATTTCCAACATAGCGTGACAGAACGACAAAAATGCTATTTGAACATAGCTTGAGAGAACAACGAAAATGTTATTTCTAACATAGCGTGAAAGAACGACGAAAATCCTCTTTCAAACATAGCATGACAGAACGACGAAAATAGTATTTCCAATATAGCGTGACAGAACGACGAAAACGCTATTTCAAACATAGCGTGACAGAGCGACAGAAATGCTATTTCGAGCATAGCGTGACAGAACGACAAAAATGCTATTTCTATTATATCGTTATAGACCGACGAAAATGCTATTTTCAGTATAGAATGACAGAACGATTTAAATGTTATTTCAAACATAGCATGACAGAACGATTAAAATGCTATTCCAAAGATAGTGTGACAAAACGACGAAAATGCTATTTCTAATATAGCGGAACAGAACGAGGAAAATGCTATTTACAGTATAGTGTGACTTAATGATGTAAATGCTATTTTTAAAATTGCGTGACAGAACAACGATAACGCTATTCTCAACATAGCGTGACAGAACGACGAAAATGTTATTTCGAACATAGCATTACGGAACAATGAAAATGCTATTTCTAATATAGCATGCCAGAAAGACGAAAATGCTATTTTCAATATAGCGTGACAGAACGATGAAGATGCTATTTTAAACAAAGCGTGACAGAACCGCGAAAATACTATTTTTAACATAGCGTGACAAACCGACTAAAATGCTATTTTCAACATAGCGTGACAAACCGACGAAAATGCTATTTTCAATATAGCGTTAAAGAACGACGAAAATGCGATTTCGAACTTAGTGTGAAGGAACGACAAAAATGAAAATTTTAAAAATTAATCTTCTTATACATGCTAAAATGTTTCCGTAATATCTATGGCTTAAGCAATGAAAATGCGATTTAAATTAAGCTTGACAGACTGACGAACGGATCATTCAACGGACAGAGGCTCTTATAGAGATGTGTGGCCGCATCTAAAGATAGTCGAAATGTTAACAAATATTTACAAAACAGCCGAATGTAAGTCGAACATTATTTTTACATTATTTCAGAGCACTTTCTTTTCTGATGTCAATTTTATTTCAAAAAGAGGAAATCTTTTTTCACTCTTTCTTTTTTTCAATTATAAAGTAATACATTCTGCCCTTTGTGTCGGGCCGTTGGTAATTAAAATGGAATCATACATTTATATATATATATATATATATATATATATATATATATATATATATATATATAAAGTGGTGTAATAAAAGCGAACTTTTAGGAAAGTACTCCATCTGATGATAAGATTTTGATCTTTGAAAAGCCTGGCTTAAGGAAAAATTTAACTTGAATAAATTGCCTTTTTGCGGAATATACCTTGCTCTGGGCAATTGAATTGAAATTTGATTTGGCTTTTGCTTTTCTAATTCCTTTCCATTCTTCTTCATATATATATATATATATATATATATATATATATATATATATATATATATATATATATATGTGTGTGTGTGTGTGTGTGTGTATATATCACACTTCTGTTTCATCTCACTTAGGTCATGCACCGAGCGTTAGCGTCTTTTGTACAATTTAATTTCATTCTTTATAACTTTTAATCCATCCTCATATGAAACACAAATGAGTGTGAATAGCCTGGACCGCGGCGAAGATGCGTTCGCACGAACGTCCAGAAAAGGAATACGTCAAATAGACATCAATATTTTGTCAATGGCGTTCACATTAATTCCAGACAAACGATGATTTTCACCCGCCATATTTTCAATTCATTTAGATCGTAAAATCACTTTTAATGCTTTATTGTAGTGAACACATTAACCATCTCACACTTGCACACACATAATTATATATATATATATATATATATATATATATATATATATATATATATATATATATATTTACTATAAGAATAGCCACCTCAGGACGGTAAAATTGATTTCCGACGCAGAATAGCTTTGCAATACTTTTATGCCTGTTACGTAGATTAAAATGAAGATATAACACTACTAAACATTATGTATAGAATCCTTATTCCAATTTTGATCAGAATCCATTATATGATTTTGATTCTAGGAAATGTCTAAAATTTGAGGCTTAAGCTTAAAGGGTATTAACAAGAAATTGAAATCCAAGTAATATTGCTTAATGACTATGGATCAAATTTAATGTAAATCTGAAATATTTGAATTTTCAAATAAGAGGTCGTGTCTCCTAAAACCCTTTAAAATACTCCAAAGAAACTGACATTTTTGGAATGTTTATTAATTGATGTATAATAGCCATTGTTAAAAATTTCGCAAAATCGGAGGTATCTGAATGTTCACGAAGGGCTTACACCCCCGTTTTGCATAAAACAAAATTAACAAAATATAGCCCACACTACGACCCCTGACGTCTAGCAGCTGTGTTTCAAAATTCATAATGATCGGTTAATTAGCTGTATATACAAATATATAGACATATTCATAAACCAAACTTTATATATATATATATATATATATATATATATATCGAAGTGGCGTGGTACAGTCGTTGCAGGCAAGGACTTAACAGTTTGAGTTCTGTTGGAACTACGACATCTTTTGAGAAAGGTATGAATATATATATATATATATATATATATATATATATATATATATATATATATATATATCCACCATCCAGCTATGGATTAAATAGGGTGTACTAGAATAAAAGCCTTGGTGGTGCAACTTGTCTAGGAGAAGCAAAAGTATGAAAGAACACTCGCCTTTCCTTGTTTCCAATCGTCGTAGACTTCTTCTTGTCACTGGTTCAGGAGAAGTACGATTGGAGAGTGCGCAACCTTTGCTTAATCATAGATTCCCTGTGCCGACAACTTCATCAGCAGATGCCCATAGTCTCTTGAAACTAAAAGGAGGCCAAATTGGTTGAGAATTCTCTTCATCTCTTCGCATTAATTTCAACTTCTACCTCGTTTGAATGTCTTTCTTTTCACTCACACCACTCATTTATTTCACCCTCTCTATCCCTTTGGCATCTCAACCTGTTCCCATCTATTTTGCATTCTACCTAGCTCTTTTGGCTAAGATCAAAGTGTAGTATCTGTTCCGATGGATACTGCACCCCATAGACTGGTATTGTCTTGGCCTTCGGGGCTTGATTTACGCCGGTCAATGGGTATGTCCTGTGCAGTTCTAGGAAGTCCACCATCCCAGGATTTGCCTCCCCTTTTTTGGGAGGAGTAAGTTTATTGCTTACTGTCTAAGGCGCCCCTACCGGGGAATGCCGACGGGACTGTCCAGGCAATTTTTAATGGTCAGAGTGCTCACTTCTCGAGCGCTGGCTTTTCAAACCCCACTTTCCCGACCTTGGGTCACATCTTACTTGTGGGAGTAAGATAAAAACTGGCCTTGTGTCTAACTCCTGGAGAGGAGTAAATACATACTTTTTCTTTTACTCGCTCAGCCTTTTTATTCAACCTTCTCTCACTTTATTTTCTCTACCGTCTTTTATCTCCTCTCTTATCCCCATTCGTTGTTTTTATTTTCACTAACACGAACTCTTTCTTCAACGCTCTATCCCCTCCACCTCTTCTAATCTCTATCTCATCCCACCTCTTTTGTCTCCTACCTTCATTCATTATCTTTCTTTTCACGCACACCACCACTCTGTCTATCTTTCATATCTCCTCTCCCTCCTACTTCCATTCACTTTCTTTATACTATCTCCACATTTTCCTGAACCCTCTCTTTTCTCTTCCTCACCATATAATCGTTGTCTCCTATCTAAATTCACTTTCTTTCAAATTTCATTTCACTCTATCTTTTGTTCTCCATCTGCACCTCTCTCCTCTTTTTCAAACGTTCACCCCCTCTCTCTATGCACTTCGACACCCTTTCTCTCCCTCTCACCACTTCTACCTATCTGCTACCAAATTTGACACTTCACTCAGTGGTCGGTGATAAATTGGTGAGCATAGCTGCCAAGGTGGCATCATGTACATTGTTAATGGCAGCATTATGTACTTCCGGTGTGTAAATTCCGGGTCGCCGTCGACTCAATACGCATGCGTGTCAGTCAAGACGCGACCGGCCGGCGGTGCGCCCATCTCCTCCGACATTGTGCTTCGTACGCTCTGATGAACTCAAACGTGGATGATGTCGTCCATGTTGAAATAAAGGGGTCTGAGTGGGGTTACCTGTACGGGGAAAGGGGGGGGACGTTGATGGTTGTGGTAATATTACACATAGTACCATTATAGTGTTTATCAAGATTTGTGTGAATGTTCTATTGTAGATATACGTATGCATCTTCATTCTCTTACTAGCTTTAGAGCCCCGTCCAAGAAGACTTTTGTACTAATGTATCAGGTAGGCATAATTACGTTGACACACAGATTCCCACTAGACCACTTAAGTTAAGCAACGTTGAGCCTGGCCAGTACTAAATGGGTGACCATTTGGGAATAACATGTGCTGTATGTGACCTGGAGAGAACATGGGCTCCACAAGGTTCTAGCATACCCACCGAAAAGTTATGGCAGATAAAGTATCTGCCTAACTCCCCGACGATGTTCCTTGTCGTTATGAGATATAGATGGATGGTATCAAGTAGCCAAATGTTAACATGAAATCCTTTCAGGGAAATGTTGGCTCACTGTATTGAATTTAATTCAGTTTTTTGCAAAATTTTCTAAAATATATAGTGTTAGGAGATTTCTTTTTTTTAATAACTATTGCTATCTATCATTTTATTAAAGCTGAGTTTAACAACGTTCCCCCAAGGCTTTTTACTATATACCTTAATGCCACAAAATGCATGCTAAAATATAATTTAGTTCTGGGATTGAGTAATGTTTGAGTCAAGTAGCGAATGCCACTTGCTGACACAGTATATACCACTCGAAGACCCGTTCTCGATAATCAGTCCGACAGAAACTCAGCTATTTCGGTGGCCTTTTATCTGTCGGGCTGTGGTGTTAGTTCTGAGTAGTCCTAGGAGGTCCACCCTCCAAGACCTTGCATTTCATATTCGGGAAGGGTTAGTTAATAGCTAACTGTCTGAGGCGGCCCCACTGAGGAATGCCGACAGGGCTACTCTGGCAATTTTTAAGATGCCAGAGTGACCTACTTTTTGGGCTCTGGCTTATCTTCCCACCTTCCGTCCTTGTGCCACATTTTCTTGCTGTGGGAAGGAAGTAAATACCCAGTTATGTTTGATTTTTTTCTTCTAATACGTCGTAATTTGTAATTAACTGAAAAAGTTACCCATCTCTCATTTAGTTATCTGTGTATTTCTCTCGCCCTCTCGCACTGTGTGTTCATTCAACCACTCTCTAATAGTGTTTCATATCTCTGCGAGCATGTAGAGAAAGAGTGACTCTCTTTTTACAGCTAATTAACATAGACCCACCAGACTGTTGAATACGTCTACTTATTTCAGCATCCAACGATCCGTTCCTCGAAACAACATTTCCCAGATACATTAACAGATCCACCACAGACAGTATCTGGCCTTCAACAAATATATCCAGTTCCTGATACAGGTTGCTAGGGGTCGGGGCAAAATAGCCTTTGTCTTACCCAAACTTATTGTGAAACCCATCATTCTACAAGCCCATGCAAAACTATCCATGATATCCTGCATATCATTCTGATAGTGACCTACAAGATATACGTGGTCTGCATAAAGCAAGTTATGAACAACAGTAGAGAATGTGGAGAATGTCCGTGACGAAGTCTTAAAACGCTGTAAGTTATATAGCCGACCTGATGTGCGAAATCGAAGATACACACCTTTGTCACCGTTATTAAAAGACAATGACAGCAAAATAGTAGTAGGTGCAGGTATACCCTAACCCTAACCCTAACCCTAACCATTGTCAACCACAACGTGTTAAGAGAGGCAACTATTGCAGTTGACACGTGCTTTCATATTATCGTGCAACTCAAGAAGGAGTCTAACAAAGTTAGGAGAGCATCCCAACTTACCCAATACCTTCCACGGCGCATCCCGATTAACTGTATCGAACGCTTTCGTCAGATCAACAAAGACCTGATATAGGTCTAGACAATGTTCAGTACACTTTTCTTGCATTCAGCGCGCTGTAAAGATTATATCAGTGGTCTCTCTACTTCTTCTAAAGCCACACTAACTCTCCAGAAGCACAAAAAGAACAGATGTAGGCATTCAGGCGATTCAACAGAATTCTGATAAATACTTTACCTGTTCCATTCAATATAGAGATTCCTCGATGGTTGCCGCACTCATCTTTCCTCCCTTTTCCTTTCTAATAAGACACTATAATGGAGTCACGCTAATCTTGGTAAAACATGCCCTTCAAACCAAATGTTGTCAATCAACCACTTAATTTGCTCTGTCATTGATCTTCAACCACAGCGAATGACTAATACATATATACTATCCCCACCGAATGCTCCGCATCTCAACTGCCATACAGCCTCGTCCACTTCCTTGGGGGCAGGAACAGAATCTATTTCGGCAATGATAGCCCTCTGAGGCAAACACTCTATCACATCACTACTGACCATCGACGGTTTAGTGAACAGCTCAGTATAATGCTCTGTCCATCTATCAAGTAGCTTGATCCTTGGATTTTAATGGAGTTACATTAAAATGTCAATGACTATAGACTGTCAACATCAGGTCATACATTACTATACTGTCCTTAACATTAGCCGCATGCTGAATATCACGAGCCTTCCGTCGCCACCATTCATCCTTCATCTGTCTAAGTTCTCTTTGCAACTCTGATTTAATAGCTAAGTATGATTGTTTCGCAGACTTCAGATCCTGTGGTAACAAGCCGCTATCAATCCGCATTTGATGAAGTTAATGCTTTTTCTGTATCAGTTATGCGATGTGAGCATTATTGTCATCAAACCAGTCTTTATGCTTTCTCTTCATTAGCTAGAGAACATATACTGCTTTTTCATATCGTACCATCAAACGATATCTGATCAAGCTTATTCAATAGGTCGAGAGCAGTTTTCGTATCCTTCAGCTTCGCAACATTTATTCTACAAGAACACTTGATGTTACTGAATCGGCTCTTCGGCCTAATTACGAAGCTCATGTAAGCACGCACCAGACGATGATCTGTTCAGTACTCGGCATTTTTTTTGTACTCGAACCTTGCAGACGTCCTGCAAGTCGCGGCTACGAGTGATGATGTAATCGATTAAATGCCATTGTTTGGATCGTGGATGCATCCATGTGTTCTTATACTTGGCTTTCAGATGGAAACACGTGTTAGTTATCATTAAATCCACTCTGATTCATACTTCTAACTCCATAACGTTCTAGTGGACGCCATGTTTGATACTTCCTACCCACCCTCGCATTGAAATCCCCAAGCAAAACAATTTTATCATTTCGCGAAGCAGTCATGGTAACTCTTTTAAAACCTTCATAAAAATAACCTACTAGCACAGATGGGTGTCCAATGTAGGAGCATAAACAGAAATGAGAGTTGCATATTGCTGACCAGATAAAGGCAAACGTAAGGTCATAATACGCTCATTTAGACCACAAGGAAGATTTCTCGCCATAGTCGTGTCGTTATCCTTACGGTTTCGCGATCCAGTAAAATACATATTGAGAGCCCTTCTCTACACGACTACCCTCCTTCAGCAATCTTGTATATGACAAGGCTGCAATATCAATGTTGAAGCCTAACAATTCTTATCAAATAAATGCTTTTCGTCTCTCCGGTGGGTCAGAACGATAATGATCAAGTAAGGTTCTGAGGTTCCAACAGGCTATTCTTGAATAAAAGTTCGTATTACTCATTAAATTCATTCCGTTAAGCTAGACAAATAGAAGGTATTTACATATAAATCACATGCGCATAAAGTAGCAGCACATCAACAGGATTATAGTGATAAACGCTTGTGCGACACAAGGACCACTCTCTAAGTATCGGAAACTATAAACCCGGTGATAAACAAAGAGACCGATGATCAGTAGTCACTTAAACCGTATATATATATATATATATATATATATATATATATATATATATATATATATATATATATATATATATATATATATATATATATATATCGTACATGTATTGTATTAGTTTCTGTAAATGTAAATCCGTAGAAACTCAAGTGTTTATAAAAAGTGCTCAATAACAAGTAGAGCTGTTTATAAGTATAAAGTTTTATTTATACAAACATTATTGCTTACATATGTGCATACATGTTTCGGTTGTACTTTTCCCAGAAAGTCAACCTCATCAGACCAAGAATTTTCGAGAAAATTCTTAGTCTGATGAGGTTGACTTTCTGGGAAAAGTACAACCGAAACATGTATGCACATATGTAACCAATAATGTTTGTATATATAAAACTTTATACTTATATATATATATATATATATATATATATATATATATATATATATATATATATATATATGGATTTTTCACTTAGAAAAAAGATTATTCAGTAAAGACCGGGATTATTCCAATAAAAACAAGCTCGATGATACTCGATTACAGGGTACAGAGCATTTATATGTGATTTTTTGAAAGCTTACCAAAGCATTCCGTTCAGGAGCCCAATCAACACTACAAAAGATTTCTTCAATTCAAAAATTATTTATTCATCATTTTTCAAATTAAAGAGTTTTTTACCTACACGTGTTTCACTACCAAGCAGGTACTTATTTGGCAGATCATCAGGGAAAATTAAGTACCTTGAATAAGAGTTACAACAACCGGCAATACACAATATGGTGTTGCTTTTCTTGAGGTATATTCAATTAAAGAATATTTATTTTCCTTCCTTAAGCCATGGCTTTTCAAAGAATTGATTCTTATCATCGGAGAAATACAAATAGATAAGTTTGTAAAAGAAACACAAAAATTCATAATTTGAAAAGATGTAAATACAAGTATTAGGAAAAAATGTAGAAAATGTTCAAAAGAAAAATGATTGAAAATATAGGAAAAAATGCATCAGTAAATTTCGTGTACAACAGAATCGTAGGATTAATTTTAGAGGAAGCATTATTATAATCAATGAAACAGACGAGTGGAAAAAAAGGAAAATTGTTAAAATTACCTTAAGGCCTTATCGTCTGACCCTCTGAGAGGAAACGTCAGAATGGTAAATTAAAAACTAAAAGTCGAATGAGATATGAGGGGAAAAAACTTATTTCAGTTGGAGGAAACGTTTCCTCCAACTGAAATAAGTTTTTTCCCCTCATATCTCATTCGACTTTTAGTTTTTAATTTACCATTCTGACGTTTCCTCTCAGAGGGTCAGACGATAAGGCCTTAAGGTAATTTTAACAATTTTCCTTTTTTTCCACTCGTCTGTTTCATTGATTATATATATATATATATATATATATATATATATATATATATATATATATATATATATATATATATATATATATATATAATAACGGTAATAATCCAGGTGAAAAATATCCACAGGGTGGTAATCCAGAGAATTTTAACCGGGTTTATAAAAAATGCTCAATATCAAAATAGAGCTTTATATATGATAATTTTATTTACACAGACATGTACAAAATCTGCGACACTGGCATGTCGATGTTATCGATCAACAGTTACTATAAACTGAGATCTCATCAGGCAGAGTTAGAATCCGATCTTAACCTCAGATCATATTTGGAGAGGTTCTCTCCAAATATGATCTGAGGTTAAGATCGGATTCTAACTCTGCCTGATGAGATCTCAGTTTATAGTAACTGTTGATCGATAACATCGACATGCCAGTGTCGCAGATTTTATACATGTCTGTGTAAATAAAATTATCATATATATATATATATATATATATATATATATATATATATATATATATATATATATATATATATAAAATTGTCACGAAATGTTTTACTATGTCCAATTTTAAAAGCAATTAGAATTTTAAGTAATTTAAATTTAAATTTAAATTTAAATTTAAACATATCTAACGGCGGTTATGCTGATACAGGTTGATTCATAAGTCACTTATCTATTTATTTTTGAAATTCTAAAGTTAAAAATTACGGTAATACAAAACAGTAAGTTTATTCAACAAATCCATTCATGGGAGTTTAAAATTACAGCAAATTTTCAAAATGTCCACCTTCGTTCTGCATGCATAGCTCCATTCTTTTTTGCAAGGAATTTACGACTCTTTGTAGCATATTTGATTGATTAATTTTAACAAACTCGGCAGTGTTTTTAGATTTGAGGTCGTCATTGCCTTTCACCAAATGTGGGAGATTCATCAAATTTGGCCATATGAATAACAATAAAAATTCGCTCTTCAATTGTAAATGACACTGCCTGAAAAAAAAGCACATATGATGATTTACACAGATTTAAATAAATACAAATAAATATATATAGAAACAAATATATAAACCAACAAATTTAAAATAACAAATAGCAGTAATTAGAGAGTAAGATAACAATCATCAAAAGTTCATAGTATGTTTGTGCTTCATATGGTAATCATTTTAAATAGCTAAATGACTTATGAATCACCCTGTAGATCAATATTTAGAAAGTGAAGGTCTATTATAAGGAATAGATAAGCCTCTGTGCAATGTATGTGTTCTGAGATACTTTCATAGGTTCGACTTCTACAGACGATGATGAGTTGGGTATTTGTGGTCATGGCGGAGCTCGTGAAACTTACGTGCCCGGCCCTAACCAATATCATCTTAATTGCCTTAAACATCAATTAAACACTGACGGCGACCACAATAGCCATCGTCCTGCGTCTTTCTAAACGGCTAATTCGGCGTGTAGAGCGTTATTGTTGCTGTTATTATTCGCGGACCACGTGACCATAATGGCTGCCATTTTCATTGTGGCAAATTAATGTAAGAGATCTAATCTGATGCGTTCTATCGTTAATTAGAGAATAGAAAGGGGAGGGCTGTGGGGTGAGGTATGAAGATCTTAGAATTCGAATTGGAGTGAAAGGGTGAGTTGGAAATATATCGAAAGCGAGGGAACGAAGAGGAAGTAAATGAGAAGTCGGGGGAGGGGAGGGGGAGGGGAGGGGAGGGGAGGGGAGGGTGGTTAAAGTATCCAGACTCAAGCTGTATTTAAAGAAGTTCAGTAAGAATTATCAATACTGTTAAATAAAACCTTACTTTTTTTTACCTATTATTTCTCATTGATACTAATGTTTATTTTTACTTGAAGGACCTCGTGGAAATTACATGGTGGATTACATACATTTTTCTCTATCTGTCTGTCTGTCTGTCTGTCTGTCTGTCTGTCACTCGCTCGCTCTCTCTTTCTCCATTTCTATCTGTATACCGTAAAAATACCCGTCAATAAACCGAAAGTTTTAATGTTTAAATTTATTTTGATTGTAAGAATTTAATTCGTTTACAGAATAAACCATCTCTTTCTTAATATAAAAAAAGATTGTCAGCTAAATATTCTTCAAATAAATAAAAGGCAAGACGACGAGAGAATTCTATTTATGACATCTTATTCACTTTTTGAACAGTATTGACATCGTTTCAATTAGGACAACAATGGACTATGAATAAATCGCTCATATTCTTCGAAATATGATGTGCGTTCCAAACTATTCAGAAATAAATTAACAATTGCAGAAACGTTGTTATCAAAACAGTAGCTGTGTTCAAAAAGTATCGATATAATTAAAGAGTTTTAGCTTTTAAATATTCGGAGAAGCGTTTAAAGTCTATTTAGCTCTGTTATCTTCTAATCTAAAGACTCCCCATGACCTGCTAAGTCACCACCACTATTATTGTTTGTTGGTCCCCCGATTTATAAAATCGGGGGACTTATGTTTTGAAGCATGTCCGTCCGTCCGTCCGTCCGTCTGTCCGTCCGTCCGTCTGTCCGTCCGGATTTTTAAAATTTTGATTTCATTCGAAATTTAATAAACTGTGATATTAGGTCATTACAAAAATAATGGCCGCCTAAAACGCTGGGTTTTAAAAAGTCCTTTTACCACAGAATTTCTAGTTTATTTCTGGTAAACTTTTACATATATAATAATTAATGTGTTCTCGATAATAATTTGTAACTTTTGCAAATATAAATAGGGCGTGGGGAGATGGATCCACAACCGATCGGATAGTACGAAGGTGGTTTCAGAAATTCTGTAGTGGAGATGAGAGCCTTGATAATGAAGAAGTAGAGGACGGCCGTGTAATCTTGAACAATTGCAAACACCTTTTGCGTCTAATCCACGTTAAAGTGGCAAAGAAATGTCTAAGACACTTGCTGTCAGTATTGCAATAGTTTCAGGTCATTTACAGAGTATTGGAAAGGTGAAAAAAATTATAAATAAATGTATGTTTCTGAAATCGGCCATTGTTTTTGTAACGACCTAATATATCTGTTAAGAAATACTTCTTGCATAACTAAATATAATATGTCTCTTTACTTCTGTATTATCATTTTGGATAATATAGAAGTAAAGTGTCCTATTATTTTGCTATCTAATTTACATACGTGTTGTTATTACAGAAGATCAGAACAATAACGGTACCATCGATTTCAAATCCAACAATTAGGAACAGCATGTGAGCGCTCTTTATGGACTCTCCTATGCCTCCGTTGAGTCTATAAAGGGCGGTTATGTGCTGTTCCTATTTGTACGATTTGAAACCGACGGTACCGATGTTGTTTTGATATTCTGTAATACATATATAAATAAATAATACGCTTTTATTAAATTAAAAAAAAAAAATAATCGAGCACTCTGCTGGGGGTTTCTCCCACTAATCCTACACACACACACACATCACACAAACGTATATATATATGTATATATATATATATATATATATATATATATATATATATATATATATATATATATATATTAAAGTGAAATATTTTGAAAATCAACAATCGTGCAAATTTTAAATGAAAATTTCATTTATTTAATTTTTTTTTCGCGAATTTTCGTTGTAAAATACAACTTTCTCAAGCGAGACTGTCTTATAGTGTTTTTTTTCTTCTTTTCTTCCTCCTCATATTGGTGGTATTAACCCTGAGGAGTCGAAAATACGTCACAATCTTACAACGTTATTTTTTTTTAGTCCTGGCGATGTTGTATACGCTGATTTGGCGCTTTTTTTAAGTAAGGAAAGGAAGTCAACATCTTAGAAGCACGGATTATAATGTATAAAATTCATTTATTTAATTAAAAAAAAATTTAAATAAAATGAATTTTTCATTTAAAATTTGCACGATTGTTGATTTTCAAAATATTTCACTTTAATACATTATAATCCGTGCTTCTAAGATGTTGACTTCCTTTCCTTACTATATATATATATATATATATATATATATATATATAACGTAAAATATAATAACACGAAATTACATGATTGTCGATGCAATAATTTATTTCAACCTTGCGGTTTTATTCAAGCATCAAATTAGACAATTACATTTTTGAGACTGACAGAAAACTGAATTCACCCTCGACAATTCAAATACAACCAGAGAGAGTGGTGGTCGCAGCCAATCTGAACACCCATTACAGAGCGAGTAGGAATTAACATCTTATATTTAACTAAGGCAATCGAAAGGGATCTTATTTTATTTTATTTTTTTAAAAATAAATTATTATTATTTTAAAAAAAAATAAATTATTGCATAAATTATTGCATTTTTTTAAAAAATAAATTATTATTATTATTTTTTGAAATAAATTATTGCATCGACAATCATGTAATTTCGTGTTATTATATTTTACGTTATTCTTGCTCTGTTTACCACATTGAGCTCTCTTACCCGGATTTCTTCCTGGAATTATTCCATTATAACACAAATATATATATATATATATATATATATATATATATATATGATGATTCTTTGAATCCCAATGAGCAAAATTTAGTCATTACTCATATTATTTACTATTTTTTGCAATGGTAGAATTGACGATGCTTTTACAATTGCTTCACTATTAAATGCTATTACACGCTGCACTTCAAACATCACAATAAAAACATTTATAAAGATGTTATATCATGCAGAAAGTTAATGAAAAAAACAGCAAGCAGATGACACTCACGCGAGATCATATCTCCGGTAATAGGATGACAAAATTCAAATCAAGCCGCCATTATAAATACATACATACATACATACATACATACATACATACATACATACATACATACATACATACATACATACATACATACACACACACACACACACACACACACACACATATATATATATATATATATATATATATATATATATATATAATCTTTGTTGAGATCAAAATAATTTGAACATTGTTCCAAGAATTCAAAACCAACTACCATTCGGCGTACGATAGTTTCCAAGACATTTTGGAAACATTTTATTGTTATTTTATTGTTCATTATTTATGATCATAATTCCAAAACCTCTTTGTCAGCGCCATTTATAACATCATATATAGAAGTCTCTTGAAAAATCATTAGATTTCAGAACCAAAATTCAACACGAGTCAAAGGTTTTTCGAAGCAAAAGCACAACGGATTAAGCAATTGACTAAAACGTGTAAAACATTCAGAGAAGTGATCATAAGATGAATCGAATGGAGGGAAATGCCATAAGAGAAAAATTACATGAGTGAAAACAGATATATGTGTGTATGGGAGGGGGGGATACAATAAGAAAAAAAACGATTAAGCAGTCAATTAAACCGGTCAAATATCTCGTTTGTGAATTCGGAACGTAGGTTGATCCGCGTAGACCTTTTCTAATGTTTATTTAATTATACTTATAAAAGCTCTAATAAATATTGGTTTTAAGTTCATGTTATCAATATATTTGAACTTATTTAATTAATATATACATTGGGCCTTGATAAGCGGTGACTCATTAAGAAAAAAAATGATGAGAAAAGTAGTTCGAATAATCCAAATAATAAATTTGTTAATCTTACATTGTTTTATTTTTCGTTTCGCACCTGCATCAGTCTAGGACAAGGCCGGCAAATCCGAGCGCTCCCCAGGCAAATGCATCCCATAACAAATAGAGACGTAACTAGACTCATATGTTGTGACGTATTTGAAGCGAGTGCTAATAATAATGACTCGGGCATCAGAAATAATACGAGTATTATTTACAATACACATCAGAAAAGATAACGAATAAAGACCCCTACTAAAAAAATAACGCCGAAATGAAATATAAAAGGAGTAAAAGCTATAAAATTCGATCAAGTGGCAGAGACTGATGCTAATGTAATCAGACATGAAAAGAAGAAAACACAAATTTCTTCCAAGATGGCGCAGGGCAACACAGATTTGGCAAAGTTTCGCACCGTCGTCGGTCGCCATCTTGATTCATCTCCTCGTCTGCAAACGTCATGCGTCGCCAACCAACCACGGAGAAAGAAGCGGGAAAAGCAACATAAATTCAGGTTAAAAATCAATGCCTTATCTCCATTATTCGGTCAGAATGAGGTGAGGAATTTGTTTTTCTTGGTATTTTGTCTTACACCCATTCATAATTTCAGTAATTGACCGACGACCAAAGAGAGAGGAATCAGTTATCGCGACAACCGCCGCCAAATATAATAAGAGCGGGTATTCTTAAGATGCGTCTATTCAATCTGTGCGTTTAGTGACGGAAATGCTATCAGGTTGTCCGGAAAGTTCGTGCTGATTTTTAATAGTTCATATTTCAATATGTTAGACCATGTCGACTTATTGACAGATATAGTATATTTACATTTCCGGTTTTTAGAAAGAAAGTTAAAAATGATTTAACTTGTGTTTATTTGTGAGCCCTTTAGAAATGGAAAATTGTAAGACCCATTTTAGGCACCTGGTGTTTTTTTTTCCATAAAAGCAAAAATGCTTCTAAAACAACAAAAAGATATTACAGTGTACAGTGAAGATGCTTTAACTGACAGAACTGTACGGAAGTGGTTTGTAAAGTTTAGAGCTGGAGATCTTAGCCTTAATGATGAGGAACGCCCAGGCAGACGACCCTCTACAGATGGCGACCAAATTGAGACATTAATTGAGAATAACCTACATTACACACACGAGAACAAGCAAAAAGGATTCACAAATGAAAATCTATGATTAATGAGCATTTGATTCAATATTTAAGAGTATATATTTTTCTACTTTTCATTTCCTTTAAAATTCGGCTCGAAAATTTCAAACAATCTAATATTTAAAGAAACCGACTGGCCGACTGGCGTGAATATCTTATCCACCCTGCCTTCAATGTAATAATAGACTGCTTCTTAATAAAAGTATTCCTGTCTGTACTGACTTCTTCATATATGCTGAATAAAGCCTAAATACTGTTCCTATTTTCTTGCCTCCCCACGAGGGCAGAGTTAGATACAACGTCGGTTTTCGCTGTGTGAAATATCCAGCTACCCCTAAAAAAGTATTCTGGATTTGAATAAAATAAAAATTGGGTAAGTCTAGAAAGATTTTCCCTTTACTGACCGAGGACAGAAAGATGAAGTGAAGTATCAGAACAGATATTACACTTTGCTCCTAGCCAAAAGACTGCTTTGTGTCTCATTTATAACACCGACGGGGAGGGGGACAAATATTATCATCAAGATGCCAGGACGCATCTCAAGCTCAACTGCACAGAATCCTACGTTCCTTAGGTACCCGTGGAATATATACTAGTTACCCTCCTTCTGAAAATAAAACGGGCCTGGGTTGTTTTTGTAAAGCACACTTTTGTAACTAAAATTTGAAATTTTTAATGAAATATTTCTATTTCCAGAACTTTTTTTTATGGGTCACCGCTTATCAAGGCCCGGGGCCACTCGAGGATAAGGGTTAAAGAGGTCGTCGGTTGGACGATGATGGCCGCCACGAGAGAACCAGAAACAATGCGTGAAAAAAGCGGAAGATTACTAAGAGCAATTGATTATATAAGAAGACGGCGCAACAAGTATTTGTTTACATTAGATTTGAAGACGACTATGCTGAAGTCGGTTGGGAAGTAAACTCGTGGTATCTTGTTCCACAGATGGGATGTTCTAGGGAAGAAACTTTGTTCATGGAAGTTTCGTTTGTGTTTTGGTAAAGCGAGAGAGAGTGCGAGAGAGAGAGAGAGAGGAAAGTTCTTAGCTGTGGTTGTAGCTAGACGAGTTGTTGCTGTGAATGTTTTGCAGGGGGATAGAGATTCGATCTCAGCTGAACACTTACGATAAACATAACTATGCAGAACAGAGAGGTCAGCAATATCTCTTCTGTGTAAAAGAGGGTGTAAGGATAAGAAGAAATAGTCCCGCACTTGATTTAATATTAATAAATTAGCTACAGTTTAAATTGAAAATGCCCTCAGATTAATAAAAAAAATGAAATAAAACAAGCCGCGCGTGTGTGGTCCCCCTCTGTATGTGACTCGATGTGGCGAGTGTAAAATGCAATAAAGTTGGGCAATTTGGGGCATTTTTGACCCCCCTTGACCCCCTGGGGGCGCGAACCAGAATTTTTCTGAGGTCAAGGATGCTCATTTTATATCCAGAACAATTGCCTCTACATTTTGGCCAAGTTTAAGAAAAATTGAATGGATGGATCAAACGTTATGGGAGAAAAGGGTCATTTTTTGCCATTTTGGGGGGTTTGACCCCTCGAGAGCGCGAACCAGATTATTTCCAAGGTCAGCGATACTTATTTTCTATTAGGAACAATTGGCTCCACATTTTGGCCAAGTTTCAGAGAAATTGAATGGATGGATGAAAAGTTATTGGGCAAAAAATGTCATGTTTTGCCATTTTGGGGCCTTTTGACCCCCTGGGGGGCTAAGAAGATTTTCTTTAAAAAATCGGAGAATGTCACTTTCTAACCTGACCAAAGTTACAACTTCATGCAAAATTTTAGAGAAATTCAATGGATGGTTGCGGAGAAAAATCCGGACGGACGGACGGACGGATTGCCTCAAAACATAAGTCCCCCGATTTTATAAATCGGGGGAACAATAAGGTAACATAGTAATAATAAGCAATACCAAAAACCCAAATTTAATCGAAACGAAATTGCTTCAGCCAAGAAAGTTGTTACAAAAATAACATAAATACAAATAATCCATTTCGATGCAACTTTTTAAAAGACTATAAATTAAAACAGAATCTTTTAAGCTTGGTATTATTAGATATCATATGCTTTTATCCAGATCGTATCCTATTCTTTCTTACTAAGAATCATTCATAGAGCATAAAAAACATACTTTACGATAATATAAAACTATTTTGTTATCTAAAATAGTGAAAATGTATAGATAAGACCAAGAAGAGAATTGGCATACATTTCTACAAAAGTGGTTCTTATATTCTTAAAGAATTTCCAAAATGAAAGGTCTTCAAATACTCTTCAAATAGTTATGCGTGACGTAGTCTTTTATTCTTATGTGGCACGTAGATATTATGTTCGTCGATGGGATTTACTTGTGACTCGTCAAAATGCCACATTACATACAACTGAAACTCGGCACTTACTTTTGTATAAGGTCGTTACAAAAATAACGGTCACCGAAAGCGTAGGTTTTAAAAAAGTCACTTTAACACAGAATTTGTAGTTTAATTCTGGTTAATTTTAACATATATAATCATTAATGAGTTCTCAATAATAATTTGTAACTTTTTTCAGATAGAACGTATTTTTGAAGCATAAAAGACCCTCAATGGTGAACATGGCAAAACATGACCTTCGCCTTCTTATGTTGCATGAGTTCCATCTTGGGAATAATGCCTCCGAAACTTTTGCCAATATCAATAGAGCATATGGAGATGGATCCACAAGCGATCAGACAGTACGAAGGTGGTTCCAGAAATTATGTAGCGGAGATGAGAGCCTTGAAGATAAAGATAGAGGATGGCCGTGTAATCTTAACAATGGACACTTGTATGCACATGTTGAGCAAAATCCACTTCAAAGTGTCAAAGAAATGTCGAAGACACTTGTTGTCAGCACTGCAACAGTTTCATGTCATTTACAGAGTATTGGAAAGGTGAAAAAAATTTCACGAATAAATGTATGTTTCTGAAATCGGCCATTGTTTTTCTAACGACCTAATAGCAGTTGGCCGCCTTGTTATTTCGGGCAGCAGTCGGTCAAAAACAAATAAAGACTCGAACAAAAAGGATTTTACCTTCCTTACTTTTATTAATGTTTTTTTTACACTCATTGCTTTAGATTATGTGAGCCTCTTGCTAGAACCCCACTCAGGGGGAGCAAAGAACAGGACGTACTTTCCGTCATTTTCTGATCAGCTCATTTAAATTTATAAAAACCTATTTTATTTTTAAATATCTTCTAAACATTTGTTGTTTAGAAGATATTTAAAAATAAAATACATTTTTTATAAATGTTTATTTTACAAATTTATCTAATGATTTATATGAATAACAAATTGTCGACACTCACAGTCTGGAATTGCAAATGCGACTAATATCTCCATTCCAATCTCGAACCTATATTTGTATAACCCACTTTCATAACAAAGACAGCTATCATCTTACTCGTGATAACTATTACTAGTTATCACGTTATTATTATTTACTCACAAAAAGTTCTCCCACGGGTCGTCATCAGTAGTGCTCACTGATAATAACCGGTGGTGTTCCATGTAGTCTGAGTGACAACAAGTCTCCACAGATATTTAGTTTTCTCAACCTCTTTCGATAACGATTGTAAATGATTTTGCAACGTACGGTTGACTTTTCGCTGGCAATAACCATTGGTCTCCTCTGGGATTTAGATGGCAATCATCCCCCTTAAAGTCCAAATACTCTTCCCATCCTTCCAGTGGAGGTCTGGGTGGTGTTCTCTCTTCGATGATGCCATAACATTGTGTGTGTGTGTGTGTGTTAGGGGCAGTTTATGAAATATCTTGCAGTTTTAGTTACCTTGGGTTCATATGATGATGTTCTTTCAATGTTTTCTTTTCTGTTGCAACTTCTGGTTAGCGTTCGTAGTTTATGCGTGTTGGTTTTCACATTTCCTTAAGATTTCAGCTGTTTTTATCATAGTTATCCGTTGTAAATCTCATTCTTCCCTTTGATTCCAATTACCCCGAGTCTTTTTTCCAGCTTTTTCGGGATTGTTCCTAGTGCTCCTACGATTATTAGTATTATATTACTTTTCTTCAGGTTCCATGTCCCTTTCAGTTCTTTTACAAGTTCTGTGTATTTGCTTCGTTTTTTGTCACATTGATATTCACCCTGTGGTCTGCTGAAACGGCAAAATCTACGATTTTGCAGTTTTTCCCTTCTTTACTATTAAAAAGAAACACACCTAAACCAGACACCCACCCAAAAAACATCTTCGTCCTCGCCCTTGAGGCTAGCATTCACAAATATCCGTGAGCTTAGAACCAACATCAATGATGTAGAAACCTTTCTCCTAGTAAACTCCCCGGATATCCTAACACTAAGTGAAACATGTAGGCTTCTTGTCATGTGTGTAAAACGGACGCACACATATCCGAGACAATGGTTAAATCTATAGAAAGTGATCTCCGGTCTGTAGTGGAAAATGGTCATTTAATGCTGCTAAGCTGTTTTCCTTAAACAACTACAAGAAACCTCTTCAACCACTGATTGCCATGGCTAATCACACCCTTCCTGAGAGTTCAACGTTCGAACTCCTCGGCCTAACAGTCACTGGTAACATAATTTGGAACAAATACATAGAAGACATTGCCAAAGCTGCTGCAAAGAAAGTGTGCTCCCTCTACCGTGCTAGTACACTTCTCACGCCTGACAGTATCCTATATCTCTACAAAACCACCATCCACTCATGCATGGAGTATTGTTGTCACATCTAGGCTAGTGCACCATTCACTAGTCTCTCACTCAAAGACAAGGTCCAAAAAAGAGTATCTAATCTAATAGGTCCATCACTATCCACCAAGGTCCAACCCTTGTCACATCGCCGCAATGTTGCATTCCTGTGCCTGTTTCACAAGTACTTCAATAAAATGTGCTCTGATGAACTTGCTGCTCTGGTGCCCCCGCGATGTAAATACACTCGACCAACCCGACAATCATCTAGATCCCATCCATTCACTGTGGAGGTTTTAATATGCCGCAGAGCCTTCTACTCCAATGGCTTCTTTCATCGAGCTGCCGAACTTTGGAACTCCATCCCTGCTCCCCTTTTCCCCGACTGTACAGACATGCAGAAATGTAAAACTAATGTGAAGAAGCATCTCACTGCACAGCTCCCAATTTAGGATTGCCCCCTAAACTTTCGCCTGATTCTCAGTAACCCCTTACGTATACAGTGGTAACTTGCCTTGTTTGGGGTGAATTAAGTTAACAAATATAACATCTGGTCTTTCGCTTAAATGAGTTATCTGTTAGTATCTTAATGTCACAGAGGAATTTCTGATTTTTGCTTTTCAGTACTCATTCTGATTTTTGCTTTCCAGTACTCATTCTGATTTTTGTTTTTCAGTACTCATTCTGATTTTTACTTTCCAGTACTCATTCTGATTTTTGCTTTCCAGTACTCATTCTGATTTTTGTTTTTCAGTACTCATTCTGATTTTTACTTTCCAGTACTCATTCTGATTTTTGCTTTCCAGTACTCATTCTGATTTTTGTTTTTCAGTACTCATTCTGATTTTTACTTTCCAGTACTCATTCTAATTTTTGCTTTCCAGTACTCATTCTGATTTTTGCTTTCCAGTACTCATTCTGATTTTTGCTTTCCAGTACTCATTCTGATTTTTGCTTTCCAGTACTCATTCTGATTTTTGCTTTCCAGTACTCATTCTGATTTTTGCTTTCCAGTACTCATTCTGATTTTTGCTTTCCAGTGCTCATTCTGATTTTTGCTTTCCAGTACTCATTCTGATTTTTGTTTTCCAGTACTCATTCTGATTTTTGCTTTCCAGTGCCATTTGTCTACATGCTAAAAATGCAGTCTTTTGCATAGTTCCCAGTATACCCCCTTCCCTAAGCGATCGTGCCTGTTTCTCTGTTTAAGTGTCCTTTTTGTAGCCTAGCCATGCCCAGATGTTTTCTTGAGTCTCTTCTCTTCTTATTCTTATGAATCGTCCATGCAGCTATTTCTATTCCCGCTTTTCTTTTTTCGTCTTTTTGTTTCGCGTTTCGCTGGTCCCTGTATTGTTTATGTTGACGGCGTCTGTAGTTGCGGTGATCAGTCCTTCTCTTATGTAGTGTTTCACTTCTTTTTTGTGTCATCCCCACATTCTTCTATACTTACTAGTCATCTTCCCCCTTTCCCATTCTCGTATTATTATTATTATTATTATTATTATTATTATTATTATTATTATTATTATTATTATTATTATTATTATTATTATTATTATTATTATTATTATTATTATTATTATTATTATTATTATTATTATTATTATCATCATCATCATCACCACCACCACCACCACCACCGCCGCCGCCGCCGCCGCCGCCGCCGCCGCCGCCGCCACCACCACCACCACCACCACCACCACCACCCACTAGTTCTCACACAGGTCATCATCAGTAATTGTTCACTGACTGTAATCGATGGTGTTCCCAGGAGTCTTAGTGATAACAAGTCTCTCCAGATTGACAGTAATCTCTGCCTCTTTTGATAGCTATTGCAAAGGATTTTGCGTTATCGCAACAACCGCTTACCATTGCCTTTTCGCTGGCAACGACTATTGGTCATCTGAGATTTGGGTGGCATTAAGCCTCCCCAATTTCCCAGTACCATCTGCACTGTTCCATTGGAGGTCTGGGTAGTGCTCTCCCTCCTCGGCCTTTCCATCTTCCTTGGCCTTTCACAATCATTTGTGTGGTATCATCTGAGGCTGGGGTCATCAAAATGCATGTGTGTGGTTGAGTGTGCAGTTTATGAGATTAATTCAAGTTTCAATTCCCTTTAGTTTGCGTGGTGTTCTATCTATTTAAAAAAAAATAAAGTTTTAATTTTTTTAATTGCACCTTCCATGTGGCTGGTCAGCGTTTGTAGATTATGTGGTTTTCCTCAAGATTTCAGCTGTTTTCATCATTGCCGTCCGTTGTATAATCTCAGTCTTTTCTTTTTTAATATATACATATAAATATTACAGGCCCTTTGGGGTGTACTGGTTAGCACACTTGATTACAGGCCAGAAAAAGTATTTCAAATATGTGACGGGGTTGGGACCATAATCCCCTTCAAAGTAGGTCCCTTGTTCTTGCACACACTTAGCCCTCCGATCCATCCACTGCCGGAAACATCACTGGAAGTCTTCTTTTGGACTGGTGTTCATCTCCGCCGTCGCGTTCCGCATTATCTTATTTTTCGCGCCCTCTCCGAGCAGTTTGGGGCCTGCCAGAACGCTGGTCACTCTCCGCTGATGTGCGGCCATTTTTGAATCGATTAAACCACTCCTTTATTTGTGTTACACCCATCGGATCTTCTCCAAACACCTGCTGAATCTAACGCGACGGCGGAGATGAACACCATTCCAAAAGAAGAATTCCAGAAGTGTTTCCAGCAGTAAGCGATTAGGGTCCCAACCCCGTCACGTATTTGAAATATGTTTTCGGGCCTAAGGTTGGATACTTTTTTAGACAGGTCTCGTATATGTATATATGTGCATTTGTATATATACATATATATGTAAACGTCCCTAAAAATGGGGTGGATTTCGTATCTAAGGGAGGGAACTCCTAAATGCTCAGGGAGCAGTAAGTACCAGTAGCTGAAGCACAACAATTTATTGCTAACAATAATAACAACAACAAAATTAACGTCATATATATATGCAGTGCAAATAGCTACATGCACGATCCGAACGCCGTTCATAGATCACTCTAAACTGCTTGGGTAAATCTAGCCGCCGACTTGCTATTTACATTTAAAATTCCTCTCTATTTACTAACTGATTGGCTATGGTCGATGGGATAAGACCCTCGACTACGAATCAGTGGCGATTTGTGATCGGGGTTCGCGCCCACCGACCGTTGAGAATTAGTTCCTACACTGAAGATTGCGTTAGCATGAAACATCGATGTCTGTAGGTATTAAAATAATTAATAAATATTTATAAATATTATTGTGTGTATATATATATATATATATATATATATATATATATATGAAGAAAGGTGAGTGTTGAGAGAATAGGTACTGTAATGCTGCCTGTGCGAGGTGTCTATAGCAAAGGTTGCGTAATTCAAACAGCACATCTGAACGGGCAATAAGTGAGTTAAGTGGCAATGAGAAGTTCAGGGTGATTTGGAAGCTGTTCCGAGATAAGCAGAGAAAGACTAGTAAAGTTATTTGAGAGTTTGATTAGTTAAGAGTTTACCCCATATTATTATGCGTGTGCCCCATCCGTTTTTATTACATAATATAACTGAAAATTATTTCTTCATTAAATATTTTTGTATATCGCTCATTTTAAAAGTTTTTGTTTTTTGTAAAGGGAGTGCAAGTTTGGGAGTACATCCCCTATATGATAAAGTTTACAAAAAAAATAATCTGCTTACATTACTTACCGTGTTGCCCCGAATATATATGACATAATTCATAATGATCCATTCATTAACGCACCACACATTTTGAATTCTAACGGCTATAGTTCGTTCAAAACAAAATTCTTTCACGTCATAATCGCATCACATTTTTTTAATTCTTAGTCTTTGTTTCGTTTGAAAAAACAAAACAAAAACAAAAACATTTTTTTCACGTCACAAACGCACCAAATATTTTCAAATATTGTATGTGTATGTTATTTTTAAAATCAATCATCTTGAGAATGTCTTTTAATAAAGCCGAAACGTTGATAAATATATAAATAATTATGGGTTTTCGTTTTTCATTTTCCATCACGTTGGAATATTATTTCCATAATTCTGTCAAAATGGAAAACCAAACTTTCCAGCAGTCAACTCACACAACATCCTGAGAACATTTTTACTGAAATGCATAGAAGAAAAAACATTTAAAAAGGTACATTTAAACCTTTAAAATACTCACACCATATTTTCCCGCACTACATTAAAAATATTTATCACCTTCAGCGAATCTTTTGAAACACCAAAGTTCTTATCTATTTTCCATGAAGCCAGAACATTAGCTATCAACCCACAACAAAACCACATAATGATACCCAATTCAATCACAGATATCACCAAATCAGTTAAAAAATTCAACTTACTAAATGAATTTCAAACAGCAAATAGAGAACAATAGGACGCCCGGATCTTATAGAAAATCTCACCACCAAAGGACCCTCAGATATAGAAATTGAAATTCTCAGTTTTGGATTAAAATTTGCAACTGGTATACATTCATATATCACCACCAACACAATTTTGAATAATTATAGACATGAAGATACAGCTTTTAAAAAGGGTTTCATACAAGGAATTATTTCAACCAGAGCCACTCAACCCAATAATTCAGTACTACCGAAGAGATATGTAGATATTTTAAAACATATAGCAAATAACCAAAAACACTATCATACCACCATCAAATTAAAATGGTTGTATAGTAATTATGGATAAAAGCACGTATTTAAAGAAAATATCTACACTACTTGAAGATGAAACTATGTACACTATCACAGACATAAAGATATAAACAAAATAATTGAAACTTTTAACAAATCTTTCAAAAACCTTATAAAAAAGAATAAAAAATGGACATAATGTATTGAATACCACTCCAATATTCTCGCATTATATGGCATCCCACAAACTCACAAACCGGACATCCCTGCATTTACTTACTTTTGTATGTTGCCTAGGTATAAACTCTAGCTGTAGGTATACAAATATTGATCAATGGTATGAAGTTCATTTGATTACTTTTGAGGTGGCCTAGGAATAAGCTCGAGCTGTAAGTGTACAGATATTGATTAATGGTATGAACTGCATTTGATTATTTTTAGGTGGCTTAGTTATGAACCTTAGCTACAGGTGTATAAATATTAGTTAATGGTATGAACTGCATTTGAGTACATTTGAGATGGTCTAGGAATAATCTATAGCTGTAGGTATACAAATAGTCATTAATGGTATAAACTGAATTTGATTACTTTTGAGGTGGCCTAGGAATAAACTCTAGCTGTAGATATACGGATATTGATTAATAGTATGGAGTGCATTTTATTACTATTGAGGTGGCATCGGTATTGACTGAGCTATAATCAATATTCATACCCCACTAATAGGCACTAGCAGCACTTCCCATATGAAAAAATCTGGAGACTTATAAAAAAAACAAAAAACAACAACAACAGCAACAACAACAACAACAACAACAACAACAACAACAACAGCAACAACAAAAATTAATGTACAAAATAAAACTATACACAGCTTAGTCGTACTATATTTATATACTAATGTCCCCGTTAAAAAAACGTTTAAATTTACTCCATATGCACCTAAAAAAGATCAAAATTAACTGACTGTTTCCTTCCAACACACTAAGAGAAATGATCAGACTTATCACTGACATCACTTATCTTCAATTTACCAATAATGTCTACAAGCAAAATTTATGACTCTCTATGGATAACCCTCTTGGTGGAGTGCTAGCCTGCTTGTTCTTAGAATTCCTAGAATCTTGCCCATTTAAATTTAGATTAGTCCAAAACGCTGAATACTTTAGATATATTCACGACATTTTAACTTTTGTTTCTGAAAACCCACAAAACAAATTAAACACGGTCGAACACCCCATAAAGTATATATATGAAACAAAGAAAATAACTCGATACAATTTCTGGACATACTTATAATAAAATTCAACAATAATTTAACTTTAAAAATGCATCGCAAACTACGCAAAAAACGACTAAATACATTATTACTCACACTATAAGAACAAAATTAAAAGACATGATAATCGGTTTCTTCCTACGTGCATTCATAATATATAAACGAAGAATTCAAATAGATTACAAATTCACTCAAAACATTGCAATACCCCACATATTTCATATTAAATGCAAAGAAAAAAGCCCTACTATCTTATAAACAGGCATCTTATTTTACATACCCATGCCAATAATACAATACTGTGTAACACTCTAAATAAACAAAGAATTCCAACAATACAAAGTACAAAAATACAAACTATTAAACAAACATTAAAAACAACACATTTTTGACGCCCCCCACATCTAATGAAGGTATATATACTGCTCCATTCAATAATTGTCATCAGTTATACGTTGGTCAAACTTAACGAGGACTAAAGAAAAGCATGGTTAACATAAAAGAGATATAAAAAACAACAATTCCCTAAATGCACTATTCTCTCATACATTACGACATGATCATTGTTTTAACTTTAAACAAGCTAAACTCATTCATTAAATTAAAAAAAATCTAGGCGAAGATTTCTTGAATTAGCACTCATTATAAACTCTAACACGATTAAACAACGTAACGGCTTCTACAATTTATCTCCTTTAATCAGCAAACTTATTCTAACCGAACAGAACTTGAATTTAGATCCAGGCTAGCTATTTTAGACCAAATTTCCAACAAAATTTGTACATAACATCAATAAATAAAAAAAAAACACTCATCACACACTTTGAATGCTACCGGCTATGGTTCGTTCGAAAAAAAGGACAAAGACATTCTTTTCACGTCATAATTGCACCAAATATTTTAAAATATTGTTCTCGTGTGTTGATCGATAACATCAACATGCCAGTGTCGCGGATTATGTACATGTCTGTATAAATAAAACAAATAATTATAAATAACAGCTCTATGTGATATTGAGCACTATTTATTAGACCGGTTGAAATTATTTGGTTGAAATTATGCGGATGTTTACTTTACCTGGATTACTATATATATATATATATATATATATTAGTGATGTTTTTCACGAATGTTCACTTAAAGATAAGGATTGACCTTTGAGAGAATATAAAATAACAATGAATTAATCACAAAAGACTTCAACGCACTTCTTTTTTCATTATTATTCAGCATTGTTGATGACATTTGAAAGCACGTATTAACCTTTTATTTTTTTCTTGTTTTTGGTAAGTTATATCTTTTGGACGACTATAATCCTTCTGCCGTCATTAAAAAAAATGCGAAAATCGGTGGAAATTTCCCGATGGTTAAAAACTCTTACATTTGATAATAATTACATGTGTTTGCAAAAATACGGATCCCAAATGTTTATTTGGGTATAGTTATTGTTTGTCCATGCAATATTACATATAATGTTGTTTTACACGATGAGATCCTTAATTTTATATTCCTTTTCAGATTCGTCATTTCTTTGCAGTCGACTCAGTTGTTCAGACTCCTGGTTTTTAGAGCACTGGGCCAGCATGAGGAAAAGTTTCAGTGATTTCCGAACCGAGCGACACCAATACGCATGCGCAATCGAGCTTCATCGGAAACACACATTCGTAGCCACACTTTCATTTCCAGATGGAACCGGCGGAGACGCTTCTCCCCTGAGAGCCTCTCCCCCAAGACAGCTTGCCCATCCGCTTGTCCCCTTTCACTTTGCAGCAACGTTTCTGTCAATCAATCGAGCGAACTAAAGCCGAAGCCAATTTCTGCTTGGCTTCAAATCGATTTTGAAATATAAAAATATAAAAAGACACAAAAACTGTTAGCGAAGAAAGGAGCAAAGAAAATGGCAATTGTAATGCGCCGCCAGTCATTTGACATAATCAGAAATTGAAATTTATTTAAGATGTATAAATATTGGCGGGAGACTTTTGTACGTTATTGCTTTTACACAGACCACGTGTGAGGGGAAGCTATCTTTCAGCTTCTCTTTCCTCCGTTCTTTTTTCTTGTCTTTCTTCCTTTTACGTTCTTCTTTCATGGTATTTTAGAACCTTTTTCTCCTTATTTCTTTCTTTTCTTTTCTTTTTCGCATTTCTTTCTTTTTTAGTCTCTTTCTTTCATCCTTTCTTTCTACTAGTCCTTCTTTCCCCTCTTAACGTTCTTCTTTCATGATATTTTCTTACTTTTCCCTTCTTTCATTTTTCACATTTCTTTCTTTCTCTTTTCTTTCTTTCTTTTTATGCCATTGATATTGTTCTGGTTATTTATTTATTAATTTTCATTTTACAAACATTTCTTTTATGTCCGACGCACATGGACTTGGCCACTTATACGCACTCGTGAGCACACTATCGTAGTTAAGATATAAAGTTATTTATACGTATGATCTGAAACACCTATGCTTACCACCAAACCACACGCACATACCGTAGACATATAACTGTCCCCACAAATATAGTAATAGACGCAATAAAAGAAGAGTAATACCCATAATAATACTAGCGGGAATACTCGTACAATGAAAGGGTTCGTCATATTTGAACATTGTTGGACTCTTTAAGAACTGGAAAAAGTAGAACTACAAACTATTTCAAAGCAATCAAAAACAATCTGCAATGGTGAAAACAGTGTAAAAAATAATGCTTACATAACTGAAGTTATGGGCTTACAGGAAAAGGGCTTCTGATGTTAATCTACTAATGGAGCATAGCTGGGGTGTCCTTGATCCCTAGGGTGTCCTCGATCCCTACAATTAGATCACTTCGTTAATGGAATTCGTTGTTGGTATTTCCGTAATGGAAATTGTGAAGCGAGAGCAGAAGTTGCCATGTTCTCTTATCCCCGTTATTGTAGGCATCTTGTTGTTGTTCTTCTTCTTATCGTTGTTGTTGTTCTTCTTGTTGTTGTTCTTATCGTTGTTGTTGTTCTTCTTCTTATTGTTGTTGTTGTGTTTCTTGTTCTTGTTGTTATTGTTGTTGCTCTTATTGTTGTTGTTGTTGTTCTTGTTGTTGTTCTTATCGTTGTTGTTGTTGTTCTTATCGTTGTTGTTGTTGTTCTTGTTGTTGTTGTTGTTGTTGCTCTTATTGTTGTTCTTGTTGTTCTTATCGTTGTTGCTGTTGTTCTTATTGTTGTTGTTGTCCTTATTGTTGTTGTTCTTGTTCTTGTTCTTCTTTTTCTTCTTCTTCTTGTTCTTCTCAATAATAGCGCTTCTTAAACGTCACTAATTAAGAAACCTCATAACTGAACTTGGCTTTTGAAAATCTTTTCGCGATTTTATTATATCTTTATAGTATACATGTATACACATAAAACAACCCTCCCCTCACTTTCACCCGCGTTGGGAACTTATGCCAATTCAACTGCTTGCTTTTGGGATTCAGTGAAAAGAGAAATATCTTCTCTAACTATTTGCCACGTCAGCATAGCGGCTTCCTGTGACTGTGACGTTACTACCAAGACACGTAGTTCTTACTTGACTTCTAACTGAAACAATCTACTCTATTAAGTTTTAACCTTGCATGGAAATTTACCATACTAATCCTATCTTTACACACCAGTATCTAAATATTATTGCACTATTAGGGGGATCAACATTTTCCGGCATTTTGAGAATCAGCATCGTTTTGTGTCTTTTAATCATGGTTTATGGTCATTTCGGGAACTCCTTTAGTCATTTCCAGAGGTTGAAAAATCACATGCAAAGTGACCCAACAAAAAGTCCACTCATGGAGTCGTTAATAAAATTCACAATCTTTTTTTACAATTCAACCATATTTGTTACAAATAAACCCAATTTTACGCTTAAATTTTTCACCAAGTTTCAGTCATGAATTCTAGTAGTCCTTGTTGTATCGCCGTTAAATGATATGCGGGGACACTTTGGCGATCGTCTCACTAGTAGGAAGTGTGATCCTGAACGGGATTCATACTCACCGGACCTTAACCCCCAGATTTGTATCTGTGGGGTTATCTCTCAAAACAATCATCAGACTATTCATGAATTAAAGAGGGCTAACACAGTCTAAATCAGCGCAGTACCAAGAACGAATGTGTCAGAACTATTGACAATTTGCCCGTCGTATCGAGCTGTGCTAATCATTGAATGGCGATAAACCAACAACTATTGGATATTCATGATTAAAACTCGGTGGCATAGACAGAAGTTTATTTATATCAAATATGATAAGATTGGTTTGGTATGGTAGTTCTGTTTTACGGCATATCAACCCTTTTTGGGTTATTTAATGCCGAATATGGTCATTATAGTGAAAGTTTTTATGCTTCAAGTTCTTTATATCTTCAAATGTTTAATCAGGGTTTTTGGTTTGGTAGTTTTGTTTTACGGCATATCAACCCTTTTTGGGTTATTTAATGCCGAATCTGGTCTTGTTTTCTTCTCTTTTTTGTTTATTCCCCCTTTTAATATCTGTTTCTATTTAATCCATAGTTGGGACCCTAACAGGTACTACCACTCCGGGTCAGGGTGGACCTGGGAGCAATGGTAATTAAGAGGAGGCTCCACATTCCCCAAAGTCCGTAAGCCGGATCTCACCATCGGATGTAGTTTAAGGTCATATCCAGGACCGGGAGTAGGGTAGGAAAAAAAAAAATAAAAAAGGGGAGGGAGAAAGGGATAGGGGCTGTTGTTTTTGTTTTTGGTTTTGTAGAACATAATTAAGTTTTACAAAAAAAAAACAAAAAAAAAAACGTCAATGTAGGTGAATTTCGTCTCAGGGAGCCACAGGGCAGCCTGATCTGGTATCACCAGATGATAAGATTGTAGAAAGAGTTAAATAATTGCACAAAAGATTAAATAATTAATTGTATATATAATTTCTATTTTCCCTTCGTATTATTTATTGTTTGCTACATTCATTTTTTACAGTCGATCATTTAAGCGTGATCAATACGACAAAAAATCTCTTAGCTAAGGAATGAAGCTCTATGTAATTAATATAAATAAAATATGTAACAATACTCCCATTGAAGTAGAAAGAGAAATAATAATAATAGTGATAGAGGAAATACCGATATTAATGTAAGAATTGGTTCCCCAATTTATAACATCCGGGGATTTATGTTTTGAGGCATGTCCGTCCGGATTTTTCTCCGCAACCATCCATTGAATTTCTCTGAAATTTTGCATGAAGTTGTAACTTTGGTCAGGTTAGAAAGTGACATTCTCCGATTAAAAAAAAAATCTGGTTAGCCCTCCAGGGGGTCAAAAGGCCCCGAAATGGCAAAAAATGACATTTTTTGGCCCATAACTTTTCATCCATCCATTCAATTTCTCTAAAACTTGGCCAAAATGTGGAGGCAATTGTACCTAATAGGAAATATGTATCGCTGACCTTGGAAAAAATCTGGTTCGCGCCCCCAGGAGGTCAAGAGCCCCCCAAATGGCAAAAAATGACCATTTTCTCCCATAACGTTTGATCCATCCATCCAATTTTTCTGAAACTTGGCCAAAATGTAAAGGCAATTGTTCTGGATATAAAATGAGCATCCTTGACCTCCGAAAAATTCTGGTTCGCGCCCTCAGGAGGTGAAAGGGGGAGTCAAAAATGCCCCAAATTGCCTAAATTTATTGCATTTTATACTCGCCACATCGAGTCACATACAGAGGGGGACCACGCACGCGCGGCTTTTAATTAATCGATATGATGATGATATTTGTTATTTATAACGAAAGTGGGTTACGCAAAACAAGGTTGTAAATGGAATCTAAATAATGAGGTTTGATCTCATTCATAATTAAAATTCGAAGATAGATAAATAAAAATAAAACTTCCTTTTTTGGGTTAAGGAATTTTTAAAAGTACAACCATTTTATATAAATACGGCCAAATTATCGAAAAATAGTGAAGTTGGATTTTTGATTTCGACTAGCATGGAGGACGTGTCCGTTGATCGCCTCCTCTTCCAAGGGGACTTCGTTAGAGAACCCTCTGAAGATAGGGAGGTATGAGAGTAAGATGATATCGACATCAATGAAAGTTAGAAAGAAAATCCTTTTATCTCGAGTTTTCCTTTGCGATCAAAATGAAGAAAATGAGCCGCAAAAGTCAAATAACTGCGGCTTTTCAGTTTTTTGGGACGTAACACAATGACTATTTAGTACTGAACCTCTTAATGAAACATATGAAGCTACGTTACAGACATCACTATTTGGTGTCACTGCGTTACATAATCCTATTTGGTCCCGTAACGTTACACCATATGTATTTATTGCTGTGACCCTAACAAGGATTTGAAGCTGCGTTACAAACTTTATAGTTCGTACCTTAACAAGATAAATGATTACGTTACAAATATAGTGTAAGTACAAAAACTTTGTCGTCTCATTCTACACGGACAGCACATCTCTACGTTACCCGTCCGTAGAAATGCATCGAAATAGAGAATAACGTCAGAGACCTACAAGAACCGGACAGCAACACACCCACGTATTTATGGATTTATAACACAAACGAAATTGTTTTTGAATTTTTTAGATGAGGATTGATACATTTAAGGACCTGTGGCACAATGGATATAATACTTAGTAAAACTCAGTGCTAAGTGATAGTCATCTGAAGGTATAAGGTTCAATCCTCGGTGCGGGCGATACGAAAAATTGCGAATTACTGAAGACTTCTTCCAGTCATGGCTGACGGAACGAGAGCATGTTACCCTCGTGGATTAAATAAATGGTTCCGTTCGAAATTCCGTCTAGATTCCCTAGTTCGACAGAAATATTCCTGAGTTCGAACAGATACACCTGAAGAAGGTCGGAGGTTACAGCGGTCGAAACGTTGTGAGAATAGCACTCAAGATGGGAACAGTAGTCCGAATAACCTAAATTATACACAAACCAAATCTTCACAGTTTTCCTTATCGCACTCGATTTTTAGACCCCTTAAAATTAGTCTGAAATGCTGATACTTTGTAAGTGGCTCAATCTATCCATTTAATAATGAATAATAGTTGATATTTTGCTTTTAATGATCTTCACCAAGGAGGTTATGTTTTCGGGCAAGTTTATTTGTTGGTTTGTTACCATTGTTGTTTGTTTGTGTACACTCTAGAGTTCATATTGCTTGACCAATCGTTACCAAAATTAGTCCAATTTAGGGATATTTAGGTCAAAGGTCAAAGTCATAGTCACAGAAATGGTAAAAGTTACAATTTTGGCGATAACTTCGGATCTATTTATCATAGACTTACTACTTAGCCTATATTGCAGCAAATGAAATCCCGCATCTTATATGACATTGGTATTGACCGTGACATTATATGACATGGTATTGACCTTGACATTATTTGACATTGATATTGACCTTGACATTATATGACATTGATATTGACCGTGACATTATATGACATTGATATTGACCATGACATTATATGACATTGATATTGACCATGACATTATATGACATTGATATTGACCATGACATTATATGACATTGATATTGACCATGACATTATATGACATTGATATTGACCATGACATTATATGACATTGGTATTGACCATGACATTATATGACATTGATATTGACCATGACATTATATGACATTGGTATTGACCTTGACATTGAAAAGTACGATCATGATCGGAATTTGTATAGAAATTCCACCTTGCGATATTTTCTAAATTTGATGTATGGATCTGAGGCAACAACAACCACGATGTCTGATCACATAAATAGTTTTTAAGGTATCATCGTTTCATTCCTTTACTTCGGGAATACTTCATACAATACTGAGAAGTAAAACCAATATAAGATTTTGGTCCATCCTTACGTTGTCGGGCAGAGGTATACAGTCTCACGATAGATTTATGTTATTGTTTTATTGGTTTTACTTTAAAATTATACAGTTGTTGTCAAAGATATTCTCCCCTCTACCATGATTACGAATAAAACTGTAATACAACACCATTTTATAGTACGTTCATAGATATCTTTTGACAAATGAAATATAAGAGTTAAATCAATGTTCTGATATGGCGGCAACAAAATGTTATTTTAATGTTAAACTATGAAACCCCAAACAAACATCAAGCAAATAAAGTATAAAATCAGTTACCCTCTTGGATCTATAATCAATTGTGTAATCTTTATTATTGATTTTGTTTTTTTTTAATATTTCCTGACAAGATCACCACTGTCGGCTATTTTGATTTATTCTCTTCGCTGCACTCGAATGACTTTTATCTTTTGCATTTTTCGTCAAATATGTCAATACATTCTGTATGAGGTTTAGGTCAGGACTTTTTTTTCGGTATATCGATACCGTCATTTTATTGATCTCTTAATATTTCATAACAGTTTATGGAGTGAGTCCTCTCGTTAGCTTATGTTATGGATTCTTCCCATGAAACCGACACTTCCAAGATTACGCATTGCTTTGTTTTTTTTTCCAAATGAAAGTACACATCGGGTCTGAGCGTTGTTATTGATATGCGCTTAGGGAATTTTAGTTAGGTTTTCAGGTCCACTATCAAATTCGAGTAATCGGCTCGCTCTCTTTATCTCCTCTGTTTCAGTGTCTTGACTTCCGCCTTGGCGAACTTGATCAGGCTCCATGTATTCCCAGGCTAATGTTTGTTAGCCTTTATTGCTTTCGTCATTTCGTTAAAGATTTCTTGCCTGATCTTGTCTGGATTCGAGCTGCTGCCACTTTGAAATCTCTGGATTCAGAATACTGCACCATCTCTCCTGTTTTTGTTACTTTACATTCTTCAGTGAGGCTGATGAAGAGAAACTGCAACGCGTTGCTGTTACCATAGAGGGCCGCACTACTTTATTATCTCCTCAGCCGATTACTGATTGTTCTGTCTAACCTATCCACGGTGTTAATAGGAACACCATCGAGAAACAATTGCCACAATATCTGGGACAACACTGTTAGCTGAAATAGCCATGCCTTAAAACGCCATGGCAATCCAGATTTATCTATCTTGGTCAGCCACTCATCAAGGTCCTTAATAGTCTGCTAGATTGTCGCTGGGTCCTTAAGACTATTGTTGAAAGTCTTCCCCAAGCTTTTAACAGGATTTTCACTTAAGGTGGGTATTGTTATCCCTGTTATCGTAAATCGGACTTTTTCCGCGGTCTTGCCCCTTTTCAGTACTAGGGACCTCGACTTTGCCGGCTTGAAATTAATTCTGACCCATATATTCTTTTCAAGCCCCTTCAAAAGCCATCTACTTCGCATGTCTGTTGTCGTTGTCACGATTAAGTCGTTCATATAAGCTCTTATTGCTTCGGCTGCTTTAATCAGCATGTTCATGGTCAATGAGAAGAGGATAGCAGACAATATACAACTCGTAAGTATGCTCTTTTCTAGCCTCTGCCATTCTGACGCTGTTATTTCAGAGACTGCTCCTTGCCGGAAATCTTTATAGTAGTTGGTTATTACTTCGCATACTGTTGAAGGCACATGATGTCTCTTCGGAGATTCTTCCACCAGTTTGTGTGGTATAGACTCGTAGGCATTTGCGAGGTAACACCATAATACTCTCAGGTCTCCCTTGCTTTCCTTTGACTCTCTCAAGAGTTGTGTCAGAATTTCCGTATGCGCCTTTCTGGACTGATATATCAATATAGGCATTTCTGAGAATGAAATAAAAATGGCGTCTTGATAATAACCCGAAAAAGATCATTCTCTCTGTATTAAGCGTAGAAATACTACGGAATTTGTCCAGCGTCTTTGATGATTCTTACTTCGGGATCCATACACTTTCAGCGAATCTCCACTGCTCCACGATCCTACCTCATCCTAAGATGACTCTTAATAGTTCCATAGTCTTTTAAGAATTCATGTACACCGTTTGTACTCGATATAAGGTACCCCGCTAGGTCCGGGTGTGTAAATAGATCTTGATGCTCTCACAACTTTTAAAATCTCTCTCAAGGTGCGGAGTCCGGTGTCAAACGGTTAAACGGGTTGCTCCTTAGGTATCAAACGGTTATTTGTACCCAATGAGAGGTCTTTTTTCAGGGTTACTCATGGAACTACGGAAGTAGATGTTGATTTCTTCTTTCGATGTTGCCAATTGTTCACTGCGGTTATCTCCTAACAATTTACTTGCGAAGCCAAAAGGGTTGGCAAGAAAATTGTCTTGCTTCTTCGATCTTTAATCAAATCTCTCTGATGCCATGCTTGTAATTATTGTCGTCATAATTTTTGTCGTTTGTCCACGACCCATTTCGTTGCCGACTGAAGTATCTCGCAAATGTCTGAGTCGAAGTCTTGCCAGGCCTCCATTGTTGTTTGCTTGGGGCCACTTGATCTTATTTTCGTAACTCCGTGCCACGAGTAGGAAGAACCATAGCTGGAAGGGGCTTTGTGGTTTGATTCATGGTCCAGCACTTCCTCCGTTTCACCAGCGCTTGCGCATGAACGTTATTCTTGGTTTCCTTCCTAAAAGCACTTTATCCGGCTTAGGGAGATTTTCAAGCCTCTCTGATCTTTGCATGTCTTCCCGCATCTGCATCTATTCGTTCTCGATTGGGCAGTTCCGGCCGTTTCCGTTAAATCCGTCCTGTTGGGAATCTCTTCCGCCCCCTCTCAGAATCCCCTAGGGTATGATGCATTTGGGTACTTAGAAGTATTTTTTTGGATTCTCTTCGCGGAGAATGCAAGATGGGTAGCTAATTCGCCTTGCCTCTTTTCCCGTCTTTCCGGAATGCGAATTGTCTCTCCAATCGTCACTAGGTTTATTCCCTTATCGCAAACGAGTCTATTCCCAGCCGTCACTGATAATACCAGAGTTATTAATCGTAAAATGTATTATTATATTATTATTTACTCACGAGGAGTTTTCACACAGATCATTATCAGTGATTGCTCACTGACAATAACCAATAGTGTTCCCTTGAGTGACAAGTTTCCTCAGATTTCCAATACTCTCCGCCTCTTTCGATAACTGTTGTAAATCATGTTGCGTGGTATTTCACTGGCTACAACCATTGGTCTACTCTATAATTTGAGTGGCAATAAGTCTCCCCAAGGTCCCAGTACTCATCATTCCAGTAGAGCTCTGGTTGTTTTCCCTCATCGGTCTTTCAATCCTCCCCCTCTTGACCATTCATGACCATTTTGTAATAGTATCAGCCAAAACTAGTGCCACTACTTGCGTGTTTTCTTTGGAGGTGATGTTTCAGTTTATGGAATTTCTTCCAGTTTCCGTTCCATTGGGCTCGTGTGATGTTTTTGTATGTTTTTGTTTTATTTCGATTTCGTTTGGCTGTGAATTGGTTTCCACAATCGGGGATTTTTCTTAAGATTTCGGCTGTGTTTATCATTGCTGTCTGTTTTATTGTCTCAATCTTCCATTTGAATCCAATTACTCATAGTCTGCTTTCAAGTTTTTTCGGAATTATTCCTAGTGATCCTACAATTATTGGTATTATATTGACTTTTTTCATGTTTTATATTCCTTTCAGTTCTATTGCAAGTTTCATGTATTTATTTCCTTTCCATGTTTTCTTGATCGTCACCCTGTGAATGGCTGAGACGTCGAAATATACCATTTGACAGTTTTTCCTTCTTGTCAACTATTATCACGTCCGGTATCCTGTCTTAGATGAGTGTGTTTCTTTGTACATTCATGTTCCATAGGTTTTTATACTTTTCGTTTTCCAGTAATATTACCGATTTTTGTCTCTACCGTTTGTCTGCATGTTCACAATTGTAACCGTTTGCAAAGTTCCAAGTGGATTCTCTTTTCCATGCAGTCATCTATTTTCTTGTATTTTCAGGGACTAGTTTGCTGCATTCACTTATGTGATTTACTGTTTCGTCTTTTTTCGCACAGAGTCTACATTTCCTGATTTCCCGGGGGATGCTTAATTTAGCTTTCATATAGCTAATTTTTATCGCGTTGTTCTGTGCGACTGTTAGCAGCGATTACGTTTCTCTATGCAAGTGTCTTTTGCGTAGCCATGACCGTGTGTTTTTGTGCGCTTCTTCCATTGTCAGTCTTATAAATCGTTCATGTAACTGCTTCTCAACCAACTTTTCTGTTCTCGTCTTTTTGTTTCGCTATTCACTGTATTGTTTATTTTGGTAGCGACTCTTGCTGCGATGATTTGTCTTGTTTTAAATTATGTATTTTTCCAGTTCTTTTTTTTGACATACTATACTTTCTCTTTCGCTTCTTTTTACTTAGAGTCGATCAGTATCATTCCTTAGGTGTAGTGCATTATGCATGGTAATTAGTTTTCTAGTATAATGATTCAGATGTCTGAGTTCTTCTTTTGTCCAGCCTATGAATGATCCAGAGTAATTATCGGGTGTTTATTCTTTTTATCAGGTTTCTATTATATAATTTGGTTTTTAATAGTTTTCTCGTTCTTCTCAGGTATTCTTTACTAATCTTCTATTCCATTTCTGTAGATATTATTATTATTATTATTATTATTATTATTATTATTATTATTATTATTATTATTATTATTATTATTATTATTATTATTATTATTATCATTATTATTATTATTATTATTATTATTATTATTATTATCATTATTATTATTATCATTATTATTATTATTATTATTATTATTATTAGTATTATTATTATTATTATTATTATTATTATTATTATTATTATTATTATTATTATTATTATTAACAATAATAATTCTTACGTTTGAAAATGTATGAATTATTTCTAACCCACTACTTCCTTAGACCTCTCCAATATTTAACAAGGCTACGAAGACCACTGAAACATTCTTATTATTCTCGCCTCATTTTTCTCAAGGTTTGAAAATGTATGGCATTTCTATTTTCTTATTTTGTCAGTTTAAATCGATCTTTTGCCATTAAACACTGATATAATAACAAGTAGATTTACATGGAACTTTTTATGTCTAAATTCCCCAAAAGACTTTTAAAATATATCAGAGTGAAACCTATCTTTAATTTCTCAGGTAGGGATACACAAAACTTATTTTAAGTAGGTACTTAGTGTGTGTCCTAAAACAAAGCGTCGGTATACAAATACCTGGTGTAGTTCACGGGCGCGAAATTACCCAACTCAGCGAGATCTTTACAGACCATCTATCACGGTCATCCTTAATCATAAGCCTCCTTAGTCATAAGCGACAACCTTCCTAGAGTTAGACTCGAACAAAAGACCATGTTTGCAAACATACAATTGCTTAAGGAGTAAATCGCTTCCACAGCAACCGATAAGGCTGAACTGCATGCCCAGCGATGTGCTCTAAACTCCACCTTGGACTATGCAAATCAATCCATCTCCAACTTGCCACTGCGGACAAAACCACACTAAGTTATCTGATCATCAATTGCACTCGTGTCCTGACTATCATAAAAAAATTAACACCTCCAAAGCATGCGGCCCAGATCTCATCTCTGTTACAGTTATAAATAAATGATCTGCTGAGCTGGCCCCTAGCGTCTCCAAACTCTATAATAAATGCCTTGAAGAATATTGCTTCCCTGATAGCTGGAAAATTGCCTCCGTGATACCAGTTTTCGAGAACCCTGGAAAAAGAACTGACCCATAAAATTATGGCGCCATAAGTTTCTTCCCGTTCTTTGCTAAAATCTTTGAATCCTAAATCAATCCAGCGATAGTCTAGCACCTCGAAAATGCTAAACTTCTATCTGACTAACAGTATGGATGTAAGTCATTCCGTTCTACTGCAAATATCCTAACGATCATCTCCGATCGTATATACAGCACACTGGATAAGACAGGTGAAGCTAGAGCGGTGGCATTTGATATCTCCAAAGCATTTGACAAAGTCTGGCATGAAGGTCTTCTTAGGAAACTTAACTCGTGCGGTATTATTGGGAGAATGTTTAATATAATCAGATCTTTCTTAGCTAAAACATTATATAAACACGTGTGTGCCCCAGGGGTCGACACTCTGGCGTATATTATTCATCGATGCAAATGTGTCTGAGATGGGTCCATTTACGGATGACACCACGGTCTATTCCCGGCATGAGGGAAAACCGAATGCCAATACAGGCAAGAAAATGTGTGAAGCCTTAGAGAACGACGCCCAGTTTGTAGTAGAATGGAGTCAACAATGGATGGTCACATTTAATGTTCCCAAGACGAAACTCCTCTCCATTAAAAACTTCATGAAACCTTTCCAACCACCGATTGTCATGACCGATAGTACCTTTCTAGAGAGTCGAACGTTCAAATTCCTTGGACTGACATTCTTAGGCAATATCAGCTGAGATAAGTACATCGAAGATGTTGCCAAGAATTCTGCAAAGAAGGTAGACTCTCTCAACTGATCAAACCTGCCAGTATCCTATATCTCTATAAAGCCACCATTCGCCTGTGTATGGAGTATTGTTGCCACATGTATGCTGGTGAACTAAACACTAGCCTATCCTTCTAAGACAGGGTACAAAAAAAAATTATAATCTAATAGGTTCCGCACTGTCAACCATACTCCAGCCTCTGTCGGATCATCGCATAGTTACATTCCTGTGCCTGTTTTACAAGTACTTCCACGGAATGTTCTCAGATGAACTCGGTACACTTATACTACCCCAACGTATATTCTCCCGACCCACTCTACGATCAGCAAAATTCCGCCCCTTCACTGTAGAAATCCCGAGGTGCCGGATGGATTTCTACTCTGATAACTTCTTTCTTCAAACCTCTCGGCTTTGGAATTCTCTATTTGCTTCCTTGTTTTCCCGACCGTACACACATGCATGAATTTAAATGTAATGTGAACAAACATCTTGCTGCCCAGCTCTCCACCAAGGCTATCCCCCCCCAAAAAAATAATCTGACTCCTATCACTATCGCCCCTTATGTGGCAATATGCTTTGTTTATGGCGAATAAAAGTAAAAATAAATAAAAATTATTTAATATTTTTTTTTACAAAATGTCCTCAAAATAAATCTTGATATTTCCCAAACAAATAAAATTGAAATTTTAATTCCTTTTTTTCTTGTTTGCATAAAATGTTTGCGTTTCTGCTTGTCTTCAATTTTACACGATTTGTCATGCAATCATAATGAATTGTTTGAACGGCTCCTTCCACCCCACCCACCTTATTTATTCTTTATTACGGTGTTGTGGTTATTTATTATTATTGGTTATCGTATCTTCTTCTTCTTCTTCTTCTTCTTCTTCTTCTTCTTCTTCTTCTTCTTCTTCTTTAAATCCTTTTCCTTGAACGTTTCCCCACCCAATTCAATTGTCAATTTCGTTTCACGTCTCATCCGATATTCGCGCCCATTTCTCTTTCGCGCCTGCCTTCCATATTCTTTATTTATTTGCCTATGTATGTTTTCGTACCTTTCACCATTCATCATTCATTTGTTTGTTTATTTATTTCTTGCTTTACTTTCAATCTTTCTTCTCTTGTGTCGTCGCGGTTGGCGAACAAATGTCAAATTCCGGTTGCGTTATATATTTTAGAAACGCACAAAATACACGATTCCACTGATGCCCACATACCTTCTGTCTCTTGCATTTACTCTCTCTCACCCCCTCTCTCTCTCTCAATGAAGCCATGATGACGGCTGTGTTAATACTACTCGCTACAGAGCCCAGCCTAGTTTGGAGGCGACAGTTATAAGTTATAAATATTTGTTTTTATCTATATAGGTATGCGCTCCATCGTTACGGGAATCGTTAGTGCAGAGAAGAATCATTCACACCAGTTGCCGGAATCGAACCCCACAACACAAGTTATATTTCAAACTACAAATTTCAACGTATTTGCCCCCCCCCCCCAACGACCGTTGTCAACAACTCGCTAAATCAGCGAGAGATTAATCTTTTTTAAAGGAAGCTGTCGTATATATATAAATATAAAAAAATAATGAAAAATAAAATATTTCCAAAGAAGTCTTGGAAAAGATCGTACGCTTAATAATAGTTGGTTTTGAATTCTTAGAACAATGTTTAAATCTTATTGATCTCAACTAACTTCACACCCACACACCCACACAGACACACACACACACACACACATATATATATATATTATTAATTTTAAAGATTTAGGTGATAAAAATCATACATATTTCTAGGAAGTGCGTCGTAGTCTATTGGTAAGACACTGGACGATGGACATCAATATCGAAGGTTCGATCCTTGTCTAAGTTAGCCATATATATATGGAAAAGGTAAGGCCAAACTATGTTATTTGTGTATTCATCAACGTTTCGTCTTTATTGAAAGACTTCCGTAGGATGAAGATTGTGTTTTCATCCTGACAAAGTCTTTAAAAAAAGACAGAACGTTGATGAATACATAAATAACAGTTTTGGCCTTTTTTTTTCATTTTCCATGACGTCGGATCATTTTACCCCATATTTATTCATATATATATATATATATATATATATATATATATATATCAAGTTGTTATTGATACTAGTCGGATTCAAGCATATGGAATTTTCGCGTTTCGTAATTTTTTAAATTACTGTCTCGACTCGGCGAGCAAGTTTCTATGTAGTAACTCGTGGAGTATGTCTCCGACAGTTCTTTTATCGGCCACTTCGAGCGCTTTTGATCTTCACGATCGTCTTCAAGAGTCATACTCCACGAATTACATCCGGAAACTTGATCACCGAGTTATAATAAAAAAGCAGTCTTCAGTCAGACTTATATATATATATATATATATATATATATATATATATATATATATATATATATATATATATATACATATATATATATATATATATATATATTTATTATATATATATAAATATATTGATACTAGTCTGATTGAAGACTTTGTCCTTATTTTTACTAGCACGTTGACTAGCTTATCCACATTTCCATAAACTAATTTTCCATGTATATATATATATATATATATATATATATATATATATATATATATATATATATATAACGCAGTCTTCAATCATACATGTATCAATATATATATATGTATATATATATATATGTATATATATATATATATATATATATATATATATATACATATATATATATATATATATATATATATGTAGATATGAAATAAAAATGCAGACAAAATAGTGATTAGCAAGGAACCAATACTACTAGAAATAAGGACACAAACACATCATTATAGCTGGATGAAGGTATGAAGCACTTTTTACCAAACGAATATAGTCGAACCTATCGACCAAACTATTTAGCCAGCTTGAATTATGTGTTCGTGTATTTAATTTTACTAGAATATTAGCATGCTTATCCACGTTTCCATAAACTAATTTTTTATATATATATATATATTTTCATATATATATATATATATATATATATATATATATATATATATATATATATATATATATATATATATAGTGTTATAATAAAATAATTCCAGGAAGAAATCCGGGTATGAGAGCTCAATGTGATAAACAGAGCAAGAATAAAATCAAGTATAATAACACGAAATTGCATAATCATCGATGCAATAATTATTTCAACCATGTGGTTTTTATGTAATTTCGTGTTTATTATACTTCATCTTATATATATATATATATATATATATATATATATATATATATATATATATATATATATAGGTAGTGCCAAAGGGTGCACCACTTACGTATTTCCTCTCATCCTTTACCGATTGGCTTTACTACATATGCTTGCAAACCGCTTGGCGGCGCTTACGCGTCAGCCTTTAACACTTTTGTGGCAAGGCAAGTCCGTAGACAGATTTGTACTCAACGTCCGATTGAGGCGGAGGTATGGATGCCTGACTTGGTAAATGATCGACATGACGAGAGATTGTCATTCCTGAGCTGAACCTTGATAGAGGAGTCTGTGTTTGGCCCTGAGGTTGAGAAAGCCTTTCCCAACCTCATCCCCGACCACTTGGTTGAAGGCCGACGTAGACCAAGGGGGCAATGGCAGTTCTTCAACGAATGCTAAACTGCGCTCAGATCACTACCGCTTCCAGTCACCTAGCACGGTTTAGAAAAACGCTATATCGAGAGCTGCGCGTGGGGAGCGGATGGGATGGTCGGAGAGGGAGATCCGCTCTCAGTGGAGTTGGGCACCAGGTCGAGGTTTTTTTTGACCTGGCGATTGGTCCAGTTTGCGCTGCCGTTAATGACAGACTATTCAAAGCTAAAACTAGCCTAAACCTTTGTTGCTTGCGCTGCACTGATGTTGAGGAAGAAACAGCCGAGCGCGCCTTCTTCAATTGCAGCTGCATGAGTTTTGGAAGTATGTCAACGAGGTGTCGGCTGACATCGTCCCCTAGCAGTTGGTACTCTTAGATTTAACATTCGGAGTGTACAATGTGATGCCTTTGTTGCCCAGGGAGAAACGAATAGTGTTTGCACGATCCTAGCCGTAGCTAGACTTGTAGTGTTGACCCTACGCTAAGAAATAGGGAACAGGGTAAGTCGCCTTCTGATTACGATCTGATTTCTCACTTTAAACATAAGCTTAAAGTCAAGATCAGATGTGATAGCGTGATACGAGGAGACTACACACTTCGTTGTTTAAAAGAAGGTCGATAAACACCGGTAGTTTATGTGTGTTTGGACGAACCAAGTTTATGCACGTGTTCCCTGCCTAGGCATTGTGCGCACCGACCTGAGGTATTATCGGACCCCATCCAAGTTAGCAAAGTCTCTCAGCTACTGGTACAAATAAGCTCTGCCCCCTTTTTTCGTCTCTAACTTAGAAAATGTTATTCTTGTTTTCGGCTCTTCAAACAACACGGCAAACAGTGAGCAGCTCATACTTCGATAGATTTGGGAGGGGTCCTACTAACCACCACAATTATCATCTTATTTTTCAGCAATCTCTGTTGTCTTTTAGCATCCACACCCTTGAACCGATGAATTTGTACATGTATTTTTTTGTAAATAAAAACACGTCAAACCATTGGCGATAATGTTCAGTGGGTTGTACCCATAAAGTGAATGTGGTATTTTGGTGACTGAAACTAGTTTATACAATAGACGAAGAGGCCGACTCCACTCCACCAACCCCATTTTTGACCTTGTGCCACATGTTATTTTATAAAGAAAATTGGCTGTAAACTTTTTTGTAAAATTTTAAAGATAAAAAATATATCGAAAATAAGTTTTTAGTCATTTATACGCAAAGCAAAAATACAGTCTAAATCCGCACTTAGAACTTGTTTAAGCCGATTTACCGCTGGAAAATTCGAAAATAAAAATAGTTCTCAGCTATATCAGTAGCGAAATATTAACAGGAGACCTTGCCTTAAATCGTGAAATAGACAAAAGGATCATGCAATTGTTTCTGAGATTTAAAAACAGTTATTAAATCCATACCCCTCGCGTAGTACTGATCAAAATACTATCCCTCCATAATCAAATGTTAATAACATTCAGATATTATTTCACTAAAATCAACCACCATGCGAGATACTCGAACCACTATCATGAAAGGAAATAGCCTAATAAAAAACGCGAACTGAATTGCTCAGACTCAGCTTATGATCTGGTAGCTTGTGATAAAAAAAGAGATGAGAAGAAGGAAACCTAGACATACAGATCTAAATATCCATTATATATATTAAAAAAACTTTAATCATTTATACAAGAAAACATGAAATTATATATATATATATATATATATATATATATATATATATATATATATATTGTAGAGCTCGGTGTAGAACTGTTCACATTTTCTGATTAACCGGTTTAAATCAGTTTTGAGGGTGACATCGTCTTCCTTCAATGTGATGATGTTGTTTTTCCCGAGACATCGTTTCTTTTTAGTAGCTTTAAGACCTTTGTTCTCTCACAAAGCTTTTAGCTGTTCCTCCCTATTGTAAGCCTTTTATTTCTTCGTTCATTCGGCGACGTATAGTCTTGCATACTTCAGAATATTCAATGTTTTAAATATTCGGACCTCCTCTTTTTATCTGTCTTTTTTCTCTATTGGTAGTTTGGTCTTCGCTGAAAGCTTGTCCTGTCTTGGTGGTTTGTCTCTTCCAGCGGTGTCCAATGCCGTTTCTAAGATAGTGGAGGTCATGTCAAAATGTATTCCTGGTAATGTTGCTTTTAGTGCTTTGACCTGGAATTCTTGTTCTTTGGCAGATAGCAAATCGTGGTTTTGTCTTTTGGATTTTGTAATAAATTTTATTCTGTCTAATTTGGTATTGATGCAGAGCGAGGCATGTACCAGACGGTGGTCATTTCCAGTGTTGAATCTGTTGAGGACTGAGACATCTGTAAAAGTGTGTGGTTTATTAGTTAGTATGTAATCGATTTCATTCTTTGTGGTGCTGTTTGGGAAATCCAAGTCCAGCGTCTGCTAAGCTTCTTCTTAAAGAATGGGTTCATGATATTCAGCTGATGTCTTTCACAGAAATTAATAAGAGCATCTTCCGTTTTCTAAGACTAAACTGACCAGTACTTGACTCGCCTGGTTGTCTTCTTCCAACTTTAGCGTTAAAGTCACCCATAACTATGTTGTAATGGGCTTTGTTATTTGTTATAATGTCATCGATTTCCTAATAAGTGGCTTTGACTTCCTCATCTGTGTGACTGGTGGTTAGGAGGTATGCCTGTATAATGTTGAGATGATATCTGGCACTGATTTTCATAGTAATTTGGGCTACTCTATCAGACTTGCTTTTGAAACTGATAACATTGCCTGCGATGTTCTTGTGTATTACAAAGCCAACGCCACGGCGACAGGTGTCTCCACCTTTTGTAGTATAAGTTATGTCCACTTTTGTTGAGGGTTTTGAAACCCTCTCATTTGATTCTGATTTCGCTAATACCGATGAGGTCAAAGTTTATTCTGGCCAGCTCACCTCCAGTCCTTCTATGTGCGTGTCTAGAGATAGGGTTCTGGCAGTGTATGTTCTAATCTTTAAGTTCTAATGGGAGCCTGTTTTAACCCAGGGATTCTTAGCACTCTCTGCTCTATTGTTCATCCTCTTGGTGCCTTGGGCGGTGACTTAAGAGCTACTGGAAACTGAGGGCTTTTTTATTTTTGGTGTCTGTCATTCAGGGAATTGTGTCATAGTCGCCACGCTAGGCACTGCGTGTTGGCGACACTAGTTGCCCATAGCTAGCTGTGTGTGGAGGTGGCCGTTAGCTTGATAGAGCTCATCTGCCCTTTTGCCAGTTTTGTTTTTAGTCATGTTGGGTGCCTACACCACCTTCCATACTGGCCGAAGTCCAGTGGAGGTGTCAGTTTTACTGGTCGCCGACCCAAAACCGCAGCAACTATTACTTAATTTATTCTCCTACTCCTACCGTTCGCTTTCCCCTATTCCCTACAATTTCTTGTCTCACTCGCTCTTCCTCCCACCATTTAAACATTCAATGCGCAAACAAGCAAGATTATCAGAGTTTCTGTATATGGATTGTATATCACTTTCCGAATATTAAGTGAATAATTACAGAACAAAGACACACACTTGTTATGGAGAGTTTGAATTACCTGAAGTCCTTTTGGGTGTCTACACCACCCTCCATACTGGGGCAAAGTCCAGTAAAGGTGTCGGCTTTTCGGTTTTGCTCGTCGCCGACCTAAGCTGCAACAGCTAGTACTGGGTTATGTGGTACCGGTAGCATCTTTTATTGATGTCTTTTAATGATTATATATATATATATATATATATATATATATATATATATATATGAAGTTAATCCAACAAAGGGTATAAGAGGCAACTAATATCTTTTAATTAGTGAAACATCCGGATAAAGACTGAAGCTCAATATACTGGATAGAGCATTAATACCATAATATAAAATGAAATAATAAAATCAGGTGCGAATCAAATTTTATTAGAATTCAAAATTCAGGCAAATTATCTCAACGTTCTTAACTCATGAGTTTTCAAAGATAATTCTTCTCATCAGAGGACCATTACTGCTGTGACCTTACTGCAGGTGATAAAATCACACTTTGAAAATATATAAAAATGTATACATAAATACATAAAATTACATAACACATCAAATATATCAAGCCAAAAACACACACACACACACACACACACACATATATATATATATATATATATATATATATATATATATATATATATATATATATATATATATATATATATATATAAGAAAGTAGGAGGTTACATTGGCCGAAACGTTGTGAGAGTATATCCAAGATAAGAACAGTAGTCCGAATAATCCAAATAATCTCAAATAATGATAATAATATTAATTTGAACTTCGTCTGTCATTAGGAGATAAAACGGGCTACACCCTAACCCTAACCTACCCTAACCCTAACCCTAACCCTAACCTACCCTAACCCTAACCCTAACCTAACCTAACCCTAACCCTAACCCTAACCCTAACCTAACCCTAACCCTAACCTAACCCTAACCCTAACCCTAACCCTAACCCTAACCTAACCCTAACCCTAACCCTAACCCTAACCCTAACCTAACCCTAACCTAACCTAACCCTAACCCTAACCCTAACCCTAACCCTAACCCTAACCCTAACCCTAACCTAACCTAACCTAACCTAACCCTAACCTAACCCTAACCCTAACCCTAACCCTAACCCTAACCCTAACCTAACCCTAACCCTAACCCTAACCCTAACCCTAACCCTAACCTAACCTAACCCTAACCTAACCCAACCCTAACCCTAACCCTAACCCTAACCCACAGAGAAAAGTCTGAGAAAATCCGCCGAACCCTCGTCAAGTCTAAATGCGCGTTTTCATCCGAAGG
>OY744529.1:6575200-6622700 GCA_963556195.1 Sepiola atlantica
CAGGATGCGTGGATCTTCAGGGCCTATGGATTCCATCAAGCCTTGCCAAAGACAGGAGTGGAGAGGAAGACTTAGATTTCGAGACTAGACAATCAGGCCCCACCCTCATCAGAGGATTAATTGTGGCCTGATTCAACAAATAAACCGGTTGATGATGATGATGGTGATGATGATTCACAGATGTTTGCCAATATGTCGGATATGAGCTAGATTATTGAGTCACACACACACACACACCCACACCCCCCACACACACACGCATGCGCGTATGGATAGTCAAGAAAAGAAAAATGAAATGACTGTACATAAGCAACAACTCATGCACACAGTGAACCTCCTCAAAATGATATTTATCTTGCTCCAATAATCGACTTCATTTTGATTTTATGAGCCGTAAACGGAGCTGAAGCCTTTTACAAGCAGACTTTGGATTATGTATATACAAAAAGGTATCATTCATGCACATGTATAACATACGTGTATATGTTTTTATATTTGTATGTACAAGACTCACTTCTAAACTAAAAATATGATGATTATTAATTTTTCAAAGACAGCTGCGAGACGCCGTGGGTGGTATATTTAGTTTAATTTAGCTTTAGCAAAAGGGGCAAAGAGTGAGTGGAAAGTCTTTATGAAAGTTCAGATACCTCCGACTTTTATAGAATTTTAACAATAGCTATTAAACATCAATTATTAAATAATCCCCTAATTTTAGTTGAAAGATTCTTAGAGGAGATAATATGGACACAAGCTCAAATTTGAAATTCAAATATTTCAGATTTGCTTTTAATTTGATCCACAATCATTAAACGCACATTAAGCATATTAATTATGTAATAGATTTTAATTAAAATTGGACTAAGAACTTTAGACATTATATATTGACTAATGATAATGAAATTTTCATATAAAAGAATAACACTCTCTAATCGAAAAAGATTTGTCTTATTCTTGTGTTTATAAACCAAGAAATATATATACAGGGTGGGCCAAAATAAGGGTCCTATCTTTAAATTTGAATAACTTGAATTTGAATAACTTCCACAAAATAAAAGTTAAACTCACCAAACTTTATGTGTGTGTAGACTGACCCTTCCGAGATTTTTTTAAATAAACAAAACAAATTTTAGCCGAAAAACACTTCTTAAAACTTACAAAAACTAAAGTATTGTTTTTTACACTGTTTTGAGTTTTTTAAGCAAAAATAATGTTTTCTAAATGAGGGTACGTTACTTAGGGCTAATACGGCTCATGCTTGCTTCGGAAGGGGTCCTTTACTTATTCTTAAAAAAAAAAAAAAAAATCAATAAATAAAAAAGTTATGAATTTTTAAAAATAGGACCCTTATTTTTGCCCACCCTGTACTATATTAGTATTTATTAATTAATAATCACTTAATATAATTAACCCATTACTTAATAAGAAATCTTAGTGCAAATGTATTATTTCGTGTAATTTGCGTAGACTAGACAGCAGACATAAAATTAATACTTAATAATAAAATGGTGTTGTCATAAGTTTTTTAATTTTTAAAACATGAAGATTTTTCTTTCAAAAATAATTTGTCTGATTTAATATTCATTCTTTAAATAAGTTCATTGTTTCTCGGATTATTTTTAATGTTTGAGTTGATAATTATGACAATCTGGTCTACATCGAATGAAAAGACTAGTATCAGTTTTACTGCATGGAAATATCTATTGGTTTATAAACGCAAGAAAAAGACAAATCCTTTTTGATTAGGAAGTTTTATTCTTTATATGAATATTTCATTATCATTAGTTTTAACTGAATAATTTTCTAAGAGTTGCTCTCATTACCGAAAAAAATAAATGATGTTTCATGATCTTTTTAACAAAAAAACAACTCACCTCATGAATGTATTTTTTATGAAAATAAAGCATCGTAGATTAATATCTTTTAAAATATACTTATCATATTTTATGAAAAAGAACGCCCCATAATTCTGTATTAATAACGACCAATAGATTAACACATTTTAATAAATTTATTTATTTAATAAAACATATATTTTCTAAAAGAAAAGCAATAAAGTTTATTTTCAATAAAGTAACATTTTGGCCAAAAGATTGTAATAAAATAAAGTTTCTGAAATTAACAGTGATTTTTTTAATAATTAAAAATGTTATAAAACGAACATAATAATAATAACATTTTATTACAATGTTATCATAAAATGAAACATTTACAATAGATATTGCGTGTCGGCATTACATATCATAAAAAGGTATGCTAGTTCAACAGTAAATCATAATAAATGGTAGTTAGAAAGATGAGTTTGGGTTTGTCTGTTTAACGACATATCAACACTTTTGGGGTCATTTAATGATGAAACAAAATAACTGTTTTTGTGAACATGACACGAAACCAGTTACGGCGGAAGGTCGCAATTTGGCCGTTTTGGGGAAGTATGAAGTCACCACTTAGTTGTTGTCAGTACTCCAATGAAAACGGCGACCCTGAGTAGCAATTCAAGATGACCGCCCCCCTCCCCCAGAACCCTAACCCTAACCCTAATCTAACCCTAACCGCCACCCCCATCAATACAAAACGTGTAATTATATTCTTTTGATTATTCGGACTGATGTTCTCATCTTGGATGTTATTCTCACAACATCCTCTTGTCGAACTCGGGAATCTTTATGTCAAACTCGGGAATGCGCACGGATCTATGGCGTAAACAAATATAAGTGGTAAGTAATAATCAGTTCTAAATGGCAGTCTTCTGGGGGTTGAAGGTTCAATCCTCAATGCGGGAGACACAAAGAATACAATTACAAATTACTTAAGACTTCTACCCCGTCATGGCTGACAGAATGAGAGCAATCTACCCCGTGAATTGAATAAAGGGTTCCGTTCAAAATTCCGTACAGATTCCCGAGTTCGACCAAAAGATTCCCGAGTTCGACAAGATGCATCTGAATATGGTCGAAGGTTACGTCGGCCGAAACGTTGTGAGAATAACAGCCAAAATGAGAACAGTAGTTCGAATAATACAAATAATACAAATGATCAATCCTCATCTAAAAACATAGCATGCAATTGCTAATAAAATTCCTTATCCTTTCTGCAATCGAACCATATTCGGTACAAATAAACTTTACTCCATGCCTGACTATGTGTGGAACAGCGGTAAAACAAAGATTGTTGGATATTCATGACTGAAACTTGATGGGCAAGTCAGGAATAGACTGAAGTTTATTTGTATCAAATATGGTTGGATTACAAAAAAGATTGTGAATTTATTAACGATTTCGTGGGTTGGCGGTGTTTTTTGTTGGGTACACTGCACTTCAAATCAATCAAAAACACCCTATATGCCTGACTATGCGTGGACTGGCGATAAAACAAAGATTGTTGAACATTCATGACTTAAAATCGGCCGTTTTATTACGAACAAAATGTAGTATCTGTTCTGATGCTACGCTTAGTCTAGTGAAGCAGAAGCCCTTCTAGACTGAGGCAATTAAAATTTTTGTTGCCATCCAGAGTGCATAATTTGGGGGAGCTGGATTTACTCCACATTAAAACAGACCTTGTGTCTAACTTTGCTCTCGTGGGGAGGCAAGTAAATAAGAACTTGGTAGAAACCCCAGGCATAAATGGAAGTTTCTTTGTATCAAATATACTTGTATTTCAGAAAGGATTGTGAATTTTATTAACAATTTCTTGGGTTGCATTTTTATGGAGTAACCTTTTATCTGTCGAAGTCACATCAGTGGGCTAAATATAATCTATCTCTTAAAGGCTATTTATTTGCAAAATACAAACCTATGACACAAATAAATCTACAAAATAGACGGTTAGTTTTAACAAGGGTTGATATGCCGTAAAACAGAACGATTGATCAACCGACCAATATGTGTTGTAACCATTATTTAGGTACTTTAGTTAAACACAAGTTTATCAAAATATAGGTATTTTAGTTAAACACAAGTTTATCAAAATATAGGTACTTTAGTTAAACACAAGTTTATCAAAATATAGGTATTTTAGTTAAACACAAGTTTATCAAAATATAGGTACTTTAGTTAAACACAAGTTTATCAAAATATAGGTACTTTAGTTAAACACAAGTTTATCAAAATATAGGTATTTTAGTTAAACACAAGTTTATCAAAATATAGGTATTTTAGTTAAACACAAGTTTATCAAAATATAGGTATTTTAGTTAAACACAAGTTTATCAAAATATAGGTATTTTAGTTAAACACAAGTTTATCAAAATATAGGTACTTTAGTTAAACACAAGTTTATCAAAATATAGGTACTTTAGTTAAACACAAGTTTATCAAAATATAGGTACTTTAGTTAAACACAAGTTTATCAAAATATAGGTATTTTAGTTAAACACAAGTTTATCAAAATATAGGTATTTTAGTTAAACACAAGTTTATCAAAATATAGGTATTTTAGTTAAACACAAGTTTATCAAAATATAGGTATTTTAGTTAAACACAAGTTTATCAAAATATAGGTACTTTAGTTAAACACAAGTTTATCAAAATATAGGTACTTTAGGTAAACACAAGTTTATCAATATATAGGTAGTTTAGTTAAACACAAGTTTATCAAAATATAGTTATTTTAGTTAAATACAAGTTTATCAAAATATAGGTACTTTAGTTAAACACAAGTTAAACACAAGTTAAACACAAGTTCCTAACTAACTCATAGCTGAGAAGAGGTGGGAGATCATACCTTTCTAAATTAAATCGTACCCCTAAAGTTGAACACTTACTCACCGTGGTAGGGGCAGTGTCAGCGTGATAGTGTCAGAGCCATCTGGCTAATAGAGCTTTGGTGAAAATTCAGGAGGAGTCGGTATCAGGATCCGTCGTTCTCTTGTTGTATTGGCCTCTGTATGTGATAAAATAAGACGCGTCAGGCGCAGAACTGCAAACAAATTGAGTGAAAGTGACAATGTTGCTTCTGCGTCATTCTGCCATGTGTTCTGGTTCAAACCTTGCTTGACTTCGCATGCAACTACTTAGCCTTGCTGTCCTCTGTGTTGGGGTAAATACCTGTAATACTGCAGGTCAACGAATCGCTGCGATCAACGAGAAGGACTTCATGCAGTTCAGACAATCTTGAGGCACGATCTTCGTGAGTTTTATGCAGACGTCTAACTTGCTTAACAAACAAGCAAACAAACAAACAAACAAACTTTAGAAAAGACCGGAGTTATTTTATACTCCTACTAGCATACACATCACACACTCTTCTCCTCTAGAGCCCAACTCTTTCTCACCGGGGTGAAGGCGGTGGTAACGTGATAGTGCCAGAGCTACCCAGCTAACAGGGGCTCTGATGAAAAACACGGAGGAGTCACTACCAGGATCCGTCGTCCTCCGGGCGTCTCTCCCTGTTCGGATAGCAATCAACTGCGTTTCAGGGACGGCACCGAAATACACAGAGCGAGAATAACAGCGTTACTTATATGCATGTACAACCGCCATTTCTTTGTGTGTTTTGGGTCAAACCTTTCCCAACTTCGTATGCAACCGCTGGGCATTACTGCTCTGCGTGTTAGAGTTACAAACCTGCAATCATGCAAGTCAAACTAAAGATACGTCCAGCAAGGAGAGAGGCACGGTTGTCGTGAGCTATATGTAGAAGTTCGACTCGTCTAACAAACGAAAAAATTGGTATTGCAATTTAAGCGAGTGCAATAGACAGGTTCACAGATCCCATAGTCTGCGGCAAAAATCCATTACACCATTTACTCCCCCTCACCCAAAAAAAGAAGAGAAATGAAATATCCGCATTAATGGTCGCTCCACCCACACTAATAGATTTTCTTTAGCCATGCAAGTAAGTTCCCATAACAAACGCACAACATTAGCGATACGTTTATTTATCTTTCTTTGTGGTTAAGAGAAAGATAAAATAAAGCGTTAGGTGAGGTACCTACCGCCTCCCCCTCCCCCCATCAAACAACAACTACACCACAACCCTTTTAGAAAAGAATTTCACTTCGTAACACAAATGATTCCGATTTTTATATTCACCCCGGCCATTGAATGGACGCAGACAGCGTGTTCCGCCGTCTCGCCATCCTCGCTCGACTACATCTTCTTTACATGTTAAAGCAACCAAAAGTAAATGATTTCTTACAGAGACGCGCCCCTCAGAGGCAAAAGTCTACTTCGAATATCTGATCGACGTGCGGCCATTTTAACACCCAACACATTTTTAGATGGGTGCACGCATCTCGACGATAAAGCTTTATTAGACGGTTTGCCGGTCTGTCACGCTTAAGTTTGAAACAGCCTCTCGTCTGTCACGCTTAAGTTGTTAATGTTACCAAGACCAATGGAATATAATTCGATTTAATTCTTTCCAGAAAATACTTTGTTATGGTAAGAATTATTATTTTACGAACGCCATCTAAAAAAAGGGACGTAACTTTGGATATGTCAATACTTGAATAAGCTTGAAATAGCATTTCCGTTTTTCACGCTTAAATTTGACATCGCATTTCCGTCTGTCATTTTAAAGTTTGAAATAATATTTTCGACTATCACGCCTCAGCTTGAAATGACATTTGCCACGCTTAAGTTTAAAGTAGAATTTCTGACTGTTTGAAAAGTGTATTTTCATCTGTCATGCTTAAGTTGTTAATGTAGCTAAGAACAATAGTATATAATTTGATTTAATACCCCCCACAGAAAGTACCTAGACCGGGTAGGAATTATTTCCATATGGACGCCATCTTGAAAAAGATGTGCAATTTAGTATTTGTCAATGCAGAGTTACTTCCCTTTGCATGGAACAAATAAATAATACTTTGGAATAAAAAGTCATTCAAAATAAAAACTAAGCAAAAAACTACCGGGAAACTACAGGTAGTTATTAATAAAGTACTTGATATAAAGCAAAAATGGATACATTCTTAAGAAACGTCCATTCGATATGTGCGATGAAGATGCTCGTTCAAACTTACACGTTACAGGTATTTACTCCTCCCCAGGAGTTAGGCACAAGGCCAGTTTTATCTTACTCCCACAAGTAAGATGTGACCACAGCTTGGGTCGAGAAAGTGGGGTTAAAAGCCAGCGCTCGAGAGGTGAGCACTCTGGCCATTTAAAAATTGCCTGGGCAGCCCCGTCGGCATTCCCCGGTAGGGGCGCCTCAGACAGTAAGCAATAAACTTACTCCTCCCCAAAGAGGGGAGGCGAAGCCTGGGAGGGTGGACCTCCTAGAACTGCACAGGACAGGCGTGCAGTATCCATCGGAACAGATACTACACTTTGATCTTAGCCAAAAGGCCGAGACAGTGCGATGCCTATTCGCCTCTCAAAATAAAACTCGCGTAGATCGACAGTCAGTATTAGTAAACTATTTACAGCTTGGGAAAAGTAATAGAATAAAGGATTCTATATTAGCAACTGTTTTGTAACACACGATCATCTAATAATAATAATAAGTAAATATAAATAAAGAACAAAATGGCATCTTTTTTTCGTTTATGTTAAATCTCCCCTATTGTCGATAAGCGTATAGTCACTTCCGGTTTCACTTATGCTAAATTTCCCGTGTTATTTATAAGCGATTCGTCATTTCCTGTTTTTGCTCAGGATTATTGTTTAAATGGTTTTTCGAAATCGGAAGTAATGAAAACCAATCAAAATAGTATTATTCAACAGTAAAACAGTATTATGTGCTTGTTTCGCAAGTACATTATTTCAAATTTTAGCGTGTCAGACAAATGCGTAGACAGATAATCTAATAAACTACATACTTTCACCTTTTCATTTCATTCAATCTGTGCGTCGTGCGATAGAAATACTATTTATACCTTGAAGGAAAAAATAAAACAAAAACAAGACAAAATTGTCTCTGTTGATGGAAACAACAGGCTCATTACTCGAACTCCGTTACGTGGTATACTCTTACAAGGGGAAACTGTATTCAATGCAGCAATGTGAAATCTTTATCACATAGTAAACTTTTTTCCAACAACACCTTTTTCAATACTGAACTCAGGAACAATATGCTCGCCACCAGAAATTCGTTACATTGTATATGCTTCTCCAACAACACTGTTTTCAATACTGATCTCTATCGGTGAATGATCTTAGTCCTTCGAGTGCTAAAACGCTTCTGACAACTTGCATTAAGTTCATCTTTTATGAATAGAAAAGCATGTCATTCACACATAAAGACTCTTGTTTCCGCGTGCACTTGTTCTTTCTCACATCCAGGTTCTACACGCCAGAAAGAGAAGAGCCCTTTTATGGCGGCGAATAGGTAAGTCAAGACTAAATTTTTTTATGGAAATCGCTCTAGACAAGGCATGACACCACTTGAAGTAAAGAGACTAAAAACATTACTACTTCAAGGTAAAAAACTAACCAACAATAAGTGTTAGATAGATCGATTCCGACCCAGAAAACAGCAATTCTTCCTCCTTTGTCAGAAACATCGCTCATGGAATAAGGACAAAATAAGGGAGGCGAGAGTTACGAAGCTGCCGAAAGTAAACCGAAAGTTCACTTTCTACTCCGTTTATTTCCACCACTCGATCAAGGTTCCGGCTCAGCACGTCCTGCACAGCTTCTTTTTGCAGTTTGTTGATTTAGGTTTCAACTCTGATTTTCTCATACGAGCTTGTTGGTTCATTCCTTTGACGGAGTTATTTTCTATGTTTAGTCTCGTAATCGTAATCATAAAGTCGCCAGAATCTGTAATATTATCTGTTGAGATGTATATGAGGAGTCTGTTCACCTTTCTGCTTCTGATTTTAATTTCTTCCATTCTTTGTTCCTTAGGGATGGGATGTCCTCGTTCATAATTTCTTTGATGCGTTCGAATTCTGCTTCATTTTCTTCGGTGACTTCTATGATCTCACAGTCATTAGTTTTTGGAGCTTTATGATATGCCATATTTCTTCAATCTGTGGGATTTCACTGAGGGTGTTCTCTGATATTCTGTTACATCGTTTACCATTCCTTTAATATCAATTAGTTCCGACTCATTTAAACGGTGCCTGCAATTCTCTGTAACATTCCATTGCATATAATATAAATGGCTGATGTATTATTCATGCGATTCTTGTAGCCTCTTTGTGATGGGGCAATGCTCGTCACTGGGACTTTGTTACGTGGTATACTTTTCTCAGGTGACACAGTATTCAATGCAACAAGGTGTTTGAAACTCGATCTTTATCACATGTTACACTTCACTTTCATTAGGAATATTGACGACTATGCGCAACACAACAATAACACACATATAAAATGAAGATGTGACCCGAGGTCTCATTTAAAAGTTTCATTTAAATAATAATGTGTTTTTCAGAGTTGTCTGATCTATTCCCTGCTTCTTTTGTTCCAGCTTGTTTAACTCGTTGGTCTAGTGGTCTCAATTAATTCGCTGTTTTGATACCTCATTGTAATACAGATTCCTATTCCAGTTGCTTCTTTCCAAGAACTGTAGGCTTGTGGAACTCTCTTCCTGCTGACTGTTTTCCTCTTACCTATAGACTAAAGCAAATAGGAATCTATTTCGTTATTGTTAGATCCTTATATATCAAGTTGATTCATGCCTTGTCTGGAGCGTTTTCCATAAAAAAGAATCCGAGGGAAGGGGTTTTCCAGTTCAAGACACTAGCACGTTTTCCGGCCAGCACTTTATGTAAGACAACAAATGCTTTTTTTCCTCTGTTGTTATCGTCTGTTGACCGATTGACACCAAGAAGAAAATATTAATGCTGTGTTAGCTCTCACTTTTTATACCTTATATAGGTGTCGGTTATTTTACCGGTCGCTAAGTGCGTGATCTGCATTCGATCGGGAATGAAACAGACGATGTTAAAAAATGATGTTACTTGAAATTCTATGTGTCTGCTTTCTTGGAAATCTGTCTTTTCTTTTCACTCATAAACTGTAGTAGGAATAAAATATAAAAATACATTCATTTGCCCGCGTAGTTTGTTTAGTAAAATAAGTTTCTAAAATCTTTAGCTGGATAGTCGTCTTATATAACACACATAGTAAACTATTCTCCAACAACACCGTTTTCAATACTGAATTCGAGAACTTCGTGATATGGTATAGTTTCCTTCAACAATAGCGATATCTATCGCTTAATGATCTTAGCCCTTTGAGTGCTAAAACGCAACTGCCCACTGCTATTAGGCCTGTCTTTTATAGATTGAAGAGCATGCCGGTCACACATGGTCGATACACATCCATACTAGTGTTCCGGCGTGCCTTTGTTCTTTCTCACATCTAGGTTCAGCTCGCCAGGTAAAGACGGGCTCGTATATGGTGGCCATAAAACTATTTCCACCATCCTATTCAGGTTCTTGCTAATCTCATCCACTATATACCTCAAGTGCAACAGACCAACCAACCGATGGACTTTTGAGATACTGGGTGTAAGGGTGACCACCCTTCAAATTGCAAGCCATTAAATTATTCATAAAATTCAAAGTCCTTTTTATAATCAAACTATATTTGGCACAATTGCCTAAATTGTCCATCTAGTTTCAGTTATAAATGTCCAACAGTCCTTTTATCACAATTCAATGATATGCTCCAAATATGCTACTTTGCGTTGATCAATACTTAGCGTTAGCCAGTAGTTGTTAAGAAGTTTTGGACAGACGAAGAAGAGGTGTTGTCGGGTATGAACAGTGGTTTCAACAAGATGGGGCAGCTTCAAATGGCTCGTTGGAATGATATGCAGGGAAACTTTAGTGATCGTCTCATCAGTAGGAATTGTGATTCTGAATGAGCTTAACATTCAGCGAACCGTAACCCCAAGAATTTTATCTGTAAGGTTATCCTAAAGATACTGTCTATCTAAACAATCCCCGAACTATTTCTGAACTGAAGAGGGCAATGACAAGGAGAGAGTGTCTAAAATGATATATTTACTTTATGTAAATATATATTTTCAAGTTAAAAATAAAGCTTTGTTTTTTTTCTGGATGTCCTGCCTAAGAATAGGCCAACAAAATGTTCACTCAACAGGCCGCTTATATAAATGAAAACAGCAATGTAATAAGTACTTCGAAGGCGAATTTGTATATCTAATCTTATGATATACAAGTAAATTTTAGAAATAAATAATTGTACACGGATTTTAAACGAATGTAAGTGTTTATCGGGTAGCTTTCGTAGTCAACCTACAAATAGATTTGTTTACTTTAGTAAGTCATAAGCCTTTTATCTGAAAGTGGTAACTTCAAAATATGTCTCTTAATAAATAATCAAGCATTTTTAACAAGAGTCAACAAAAAAAGAGTTGAAAACAACAAATATGCAACGAATAAATGAATCCAAAAGCAAATTAGGTTACTCTTCTACCTGCATCGATACGTTTATTTGTGTTTCAACTTATTTAAAATCGTTTTTGATTCAAAACAAACCGAGTGTCGCTCTGTTAAGTTCGAACAAAAAAACAAAATGGTCGCTAATAAACACTGCTCGAGAAGCCTCAAAAATCGAAAATTAAACAAAATACTCACAGAAACAATCCAATAAATATCATCAATCGTGCGGAAATGTAATGTTCCATCGGTATTCTGTTTAATTTTCGATTTTTGAGCGATTTTCAAAGGCTCCTTGTGAAGGGCTTATAGGCGACCATTTTGTTTTTCGTTCGAACAACAGAGTCGACACTCGGTTTGTTTTGATCAGAAAACCGTTTTAAAATAGGTTTAAACACGAATAAATTTATCCATGGAGGCAGAAGAGTAATTTATCTTGCCTTTGGTAACATATTTGTGCATATTTGTTTTTTGTTTTTTTATCCCCCATTTTGTTTTGTTGGCTCTTGTTAAAATGCCAAAACTCTAAAATGGATGGCAAGTGGAACAAATAGAAATAAAACAGTGAACAATTCTTCGCCTTTCTTTATATATGACTGAAAGAAATAGTGAACACTACTAAATACCCAAAGCGAAAAAGAAAAAGACGAACCAAAAATTGACGGAAACCATTGACAAATTAAATTTTAAAAAATCTACTTTTGCTAGTAAAGCTAATCCGGTCAAATGTAGAGGGAACATCTCGTCATTATAGTCATCCGCAGACATCTGGTTGCGTGGCTAGACGTAGTGAGCGCATCAATCCCGAGATTCAAATCCCTGACATTAGTAACTACCAATCGTGACAGCCGGATGCCCTACCCTCTGAGCTAACAAACTTTCTATTGAAGTGGAAGTAATTATATAGCTTTTAAATTAATTTTTGTATTTTTTAAATTTATATTTCTACGCTATGGATAATCTAGAGAATTGAATCAGTTTTACGGAAAATCTGTCTCTATTTTAAAGAGAAACCCTTTATTTGTACATCACCTCCACACATATATGTGTGTTTGTATGTGTCTATGTAAGTGTGTATTGATTTACTCCTCTCCAGGAGTTAGGCACAAGGCCAGTTTTTATCTTACTCCCACAAGTAAGATGTGACCCAAGGTCGGGTCGGGAAAATGGGGTTTAAAAATTGCCTGGGCAGCTCCGTCGGCATTCCCCAGTAAGGGCGCCTCAGGCAGTAAGCAATAAACTTACTCCTCCCCAAAGAGGGGAGGCGAAGCCCGGGAGGGTGGACCTCCTAGAACTGCACAGGACAGACCCATAAACCGGCGTAAATCAAGCCCCGAAGACCAAGACAATACCAGTCTATGGGGTGCAGTATCTATCGGAACAGATACTACACTTTGATCTTAGCCAAAAGGCCAGCTCAGTCAAGTATTATTTACTCCTCTCCAGGAGTTAGGCACAAGGCCAGTTTTATCCTACTCCCACAAGTAAGATGTGACCCAAGGTCGGGTCGGAAAGTGGGGGTTGAAAAGCCAGTGCCCAAGAGGTGAGCACTCTGACCATCAAAAATTGCCTGGGCAGCCCCGTCGGCATTCCCCGGTAGGGGCGCCTCAAGCAGTAAGCAATTAACTTACTCCTCCCCAAAGAGGGGAGGCAAAGCCTGGGAGGGTGGACCTCCTAGAACTGCACAGGACAATCCCATAGACCGGCGTAAAGACCCGAAGGACAAGACAATACCAGTCTATGGGGTGCAGTATCTATCGGAACAGATACTACACTTTGATCTTAGCCAAAAGGCCAGCTCAGTCAAGCACCTACCATGAAAGTAACGATAGAGTAGAGAAAGGCTAGCAACATCCGTTCTGTGAGATTAAGACAATAATAAAGCTGTGCCGTATACGTTGATTAATAGGGTAAGAAAGAAAAGAAAGAAAAAAGAAAGGAAGGAAGAAGAACAGTGTAGATAAGACAATTTGTTGTGGTAGATAAGAATAACAATAAAAAAAATTGTTTTTTTTTTGTTTATTTTTTTTAAAGATTCGTCTCTTTTGTCGCAGAAGAAGACGCACAGGCCCCAGTTTGTCTGAGGGCATTTTGATTAAATCATATTCCACGTCTGTCGATGGCTGTAGTCTGAACGCATGGCCTCTATCTCTCTCTGTCTTTCTCTCTCTCTGTCTCTCTCTCTCTTTCTTTCTCCGTGGCTTCCTCTCCCTCTCGAAGACAACAGAAGCGGATGGATGCAACCAAGGGATGACGGGATAATGAAAACTTGGGTGTGGTAAGCCCCGTGTTGAATTGTGTTGTTGTGGTTGAAGCAACGGTCGACTTGGAAAACGCGTGGAACGTGATAGATGATAGGTTTAAGAAAAAGGGGGGTGACGGGAGTTGTTGATGCCTGGTAAGAAAGAAAACGTGGCTGCTGGAATATCATCAGCCTAGGCACGGTGGTGGTGGTGGTGGTGGTGGAAGGGAGGGTTGGATCACCGCCTATATATCCAGGCTGCGAAAGGGTGGAGGTGGGCGGCATAAACCACCGCCTGTCTGTTTGGTAATCTTGTAATCGTGTTGTATCTAATCCCGCCTGTCTGAGAGTTATGTCCGACGCCATGTTTACAAGTATCGGCTGCTTCTTTTCAGTTTCCGTGCACGAAGACCATAACATACGTATTATCGCATACACGTCTAGAAGGCTCTACGTATGACCAGAGACTCAGCTACCTACGGGGTTAGGCAAAGCCTGCTATTCCTCTCCCGCCCCTAGGTTCTGTTCGAAAGTACTCTGAAGGCTTTATTAGTTTTTTTTCTTGACCTCTTACTAGAAATGTTGGGAGGTGGCCGTTCTGAAGTGGATAACGATGTAGGTTGACGACCTGAGTGCGCCAGTTCGAATCTAGCCGGTCTTATAGCACTACTTTCACGTACAGATCTTGGCGAACCTTCGCGTGGCCCCTCCTGTAAGTACCCGATCGTAGAAAGAATTGGGAAAACCGATGCCACAACAGAATCAAGACGATCATGAAAAGTTGTATCATGTTGATTCATAAGAATCGACTTCTTTGTTTGAACTGTTGAAACATTTTCGATCATTCGAATTTGATACACCATTCTGCCCAACATTCGAGGCATATTTGATCTTTTTCAGGACTTACATCGAGACATCCCTATTATATTTTTCCAAATTCTTCACTTTTGCATGTTCAAGATATTCACCTCTAAAAATTAATTAATATTCAATTGTTATTGGTCAGACCTTCTGAAGATAAGAGCATTATCTTTGAAAAAATGGTTTAAAGGTATTTTTGTATGTATATTCCTTGCTCGAACACTTGATGAATTAATAAATCTGTAAGCTATACAAATTTTTATCCACTTCATCACTTCATTATCCATAAGCCCCTTTAATAAGATTCAAGTTGAGCCCTGTTCGGGAAAGTTAAAAAATAGACTGACACGTAGCTATAAGGCATATTCCGACAATGTTCGTTGAATACTCTAGTCAGTCTTTCTATATGTGCCTCCCTTCGCATAAATAGAACTTAAAATTCTCTTTTTGCCGTGGTAAGGTTTCGTGGCCGTATGGTTATGACGCTTGATTGCAGAGTCTAGATTAATTCTGTAGCAGCGGTTCGAACCTTGCGACCGTCTGTGATTATCATTTCTTACGCTGATGAGACGCTGGCGTATGTAGATAAAGATAATTTTAATATTATTTACTTAAAATTTATATTGTATATGTATGTATGTGTATATATATATATATATATATATATATATATATATATATATATTATTATTCCATGATAAATGCCAGTTAAATAGGGTTAAGATGAAAATTCATATACACTAAATGTACAAAAGCAAGGAAATTCCCAAATTTTTACACTTTAATTGTCAGTAAGGGTATGACTACATATCAACCAAACTATTTCATTATCACATCACTACAGTATAACTCTCTATGCATGAGTGGATGAAGTGTGTGAGGTGCGCTGAAGAAAACTTCCTACCAGTAAAATACATAGCCCTGTTGTGCTCGCATACCCTTAATGACAATAAAAGTGTAAACATTTGGGAATTTCCTTGCTTTTGTACATTTAGTGTATATGAATTTTAATCTTAACCCTATTAAGAGCATATGATTTCAGTATACTGCCATTTTTCATGGAATGTCACTACTTTTGTAAAGGCTATGCCTCAATACAATGGTTATTTTTAAGGTTTTTTGGAATTTTCTGGAAAACTAAGGTATATGATAAACTGAAATTAAAATGCCATCCACAAGACCCTAGAACCTCTATATCTGCCAAAAATCAGCTGAATCCATCAAATAGTTGATGAGATACAGGGTGGCACATACGTACGTACGTACGTACACACGGATAACATGATTTCATGATTGAACTTTCTGGATCTCTGGGTTGCCTTGACTAATGATGCTGAAATTCTACACACTTATAGAACCTATCAAATAAAAAATTTATGCAAAGTTTTAACTAATTTGGTTTATTGGTTTTTGAGTTATGATTGATCAAAGAAATGAGATTTCTAGCATAGGCCGTTTTTGAAGTCTATTAAGAGATAGAGCGCGCTCGCGCCTCCCTTGATTTCAAGTTGAAATCATGCATGTTAATTTTCTCCTATTTTTGTTAAAGTCAAATGAAAATCTGACGAAACCTTGTTGTGTGTTCAACTCCTTTCGAGCAGCATTTTTCCGTGATCACTCAGCATAACCATTTGAAGAGAAGCAGTAAATCAGTTGTATATACCTTTACACTGAATGGGTCATTAGAGATTTGGGGCAAAGAGAAAACTAATCAAAAATACCAGTTTGCAAAGTCAGGCAGATAACGAGGTTAATTCGATTTTTATTTACATTTCTAAAATTATACTGAACATAATTTTACAAGTCTATAAACTAAAGAAGATCTGACCCATTCGTAAGATGCGTCCATTCAATCTGTGCGTTTAGCGAGAGGAAGATGATGTTGCATATTTAAACTGGACAAATCGATGAAAATGGTATTTTTAAAATCAAATATGACATAAGCACGAAAATACAATTTAAAAGTTAGGCTCGAGGTACCAAAGAAAATTTTATTTAGAATTTAAGCGTGACAGATCAACGAAAATTTTTATTTAAAACTAAAGCGTGACAGACAAACGAAAATTCTATTTAAAACTGAACTAAGTGTGACAGAACGACCAATGGCCTCTTATGAAGATGCTTTGAGATATTTGAAATAAGATGCGCTCATTAACGTTGAAATGCTATTGCAATCTTAAACGTGACAAATCGACAGACGAATCCTGTTACAGACACGCGAGGACGCACCGAAAATTGATATTTATTCTATTATTAAATTCATAAGAAAAAAACTAAAAATTAAAAATAGCATTTATACGCAAATCTTTTAGAGATACATGTTTTTTTTATGCAAATAGCAGAAAAGATTTGATATAATTTCTATATACATATGGGGTCACATATATATGTGTTACAGTATATATATATATATATATATATATATATATATATATATATATATATATATATATATATATATATATATATCTGAAGAGTCTTGATTAAAAAAAGATGAAACGTATACGTCCGTAGATAATAAACAACAACAAATATTTTCATATTTGTCGCTCCTTAATAATCAGTAGAGTACTTTAGTAGTAGTGCAAATACAGCGTGACGTCATTTGCTTTATAATGCATCATTCCTTAATATAAGTAGAATGCCTGTGCCGTCTACGCCGCTTATAAATGTATTTAATCTACCACAGTTTATCAGCCGTTCAGATATTGGCCGCGAGGTTTAAGACATTGGGTTGGAGTTGAAAAATACTTATAATCCAGGGTTTCGAATCGTGTGACCAGTAGTGAATAGTCAAACTTCTACGCTGAAGAGTCTTGATTGAAAAAAGATGAAACGTATACGTTCGTAGATAATAAACAACAACAAATATTTTCATATATATATATATATATATATATATATATATATATATATATATATATATATATATATATATATATATAAATGAATAAATGCGAAAGTTATTTCCATCTATGCTAACTATATTAACATTAAAACACGTTAGGATTATTTAATTCTAATGATATAAGACTATTTTGAAATATCCGATATATAGACATTTCTAACTCACTCAAACAAATCTCGATTGTGCTCATTTGCATATTTATTTATTTTTAAGTTTTTAATAAATTAATCTATATTTTCTATATACATATGGGGTCACATATGTATGTGTTGGAGTATATATATATATATATATATATATATATATATATATATATATATTGGAGTGCACAAATATCTATTTAGGCATATACTGTTTATACTTTATGTATACCAACATCTTCCAATTGAAATCTCGATAAATGCCAACTTGCAACAACTTGCAAACATCATTTTCGTGAGATGAATAAAATCTTGGCCTTTGGAATGTAACAGAAACATATATATATATATATATATATATATATATATATATATATATATATATATATATATATATATATTACTATTTCATGTATCCACACAAAATTTTATAAGGATATATACTTTTTTATGTATCAATTTTCAGTATTTACTTCAACAGTGCTCGATATGTAAGTAGAGCTAGGTAGTAAACTATAAAATATATTTATGGCAATTAAGCTACACAGAGACTCCCGAGTTTCATCCCCGTGTGAATCTTCAGGCTAAAATGCATGAAGTTATTTTTGCCGGGATTTTTTATATACACGGCTAGCTAGTTAACCAATCAGATTTTTTGTTGTGTAACTCTCTCGTTCTTTCTCTCTCTCCCTTCCCCTCTCCTTCCTCTCTCGCTCTCTATCCCTATCTCATATTCATTTACCAGAGATATAATTTAAAAAATAACTCAAAGAGTTTAGTTGAGACTTTTTCTTTTCCTTTTTATTGCCGAATAAAAAAAACTAATGTTTAAAAAAAAATCAAATAATTTTGGAGCGACGAGCGCGGAGCGATACACCCACCGCTCTTTAGTCACAAATGGAGTTGCTCCCGATCCACTCCCGCTGAATATAAAATGGGTCCTCTTCTTCTTCGCTCCAGCAAAAAAGAACGTGCTCCTGGAGCGCGCTCCTTTTTGGAGGGCTCCGTAAAGCCCTGTATACATATCACACTCACAGTCTAAACAAGGCCAAGGGTCATAGGGGAAAAGAACCTCTGACCCAACCTGTACAATGGACTTAAGGAAAGCATGAGCTACTGGTCAAGAAAGAGTTGTTTTGTATTTCCATCCAGGGAGCACCTGTTCAACTGATTAAAATTAATAAACTCCCACCTGCTTACCCATATAGACACAGATACACACACAAAAGAACACGTAAATTAGACCGGCCTCGTAAATCTCTCTCTCTCTCTCTCTTTCTCTCTCTCTCTTGCTCTCTCTTTCTTTCTCTCTCTCTCTCTCTCTCTCTCTCTCTCTCTCTCTCTCTCTCTATATATATATATATATATATATATATATATACATATACATACACTCCACTACGTTACAGTGTGTGCATACAGATAGGGATATATCAGAAAGATAATCCAAATATATAAGATTTCATATAACCTCTTGGGAAAGGACTAAAACACTAGAGATAGATAATGGTAGCTTATATCTCCCGATCAAGCACTGTTGAATTAAAAATTGAAAATTGATACATAAAAAATTATATCTCCTTATAAAATTTATGTGGATACATGAAATAGTAACATGATATATATATATATATATATATATATATATATATATATATATATATATATATAAATGATATATAAATGATATATAAATGATAATTTCATGCATCCACATATAATATTATAAGGAGATATATTATATAATGTATTAATTCTCATTATTTACTTCAACAGTGCTCGATACAGTCAGGCAAAGTGCATGGAATTTGAGTTACGATATTGCTTAATTACCATAAATATATTTTCATAATAAACTATATATATAAAACAGAATATAAAACATATTATGCCCTTCGTCAATCAACCAATGTTCTGATGTTATGGCGTCTTGTCAAGAACTTGATCAATTAATACATACATCCCCCCCCGCACACACACACACACACATATATATATATATATATATATATATATATATATATATATATATATATATATATATATATATATATATATATCATATTTTATTAGCAATCCGTACTGTGAATACCACGTCTACCCATTAATTAGAAATTAATGTATATATATATATATATATATATATATATATATATATATATATATATATATATATATGTGTGTGTGTGTGTGTGTGTGTGTGTGTGTATGTGTGTATGTGTGTATGTGTTTTCAAACATGTAATCTGCTCGTTTGGGTAGTTGAAAAGGCCAGAGGATCGAAATAAATCATCGCACCGGTAATTATGTGATTCCGTGTTACTTTATTTTATTTTATTCTTGCTCTGTTTATGACATTGAGCTTTGATACTCGGATTTCATTCTGGAATTCATTTCACTCTAACATCTTATATATATATATATATATATATATATATATATATATATATATATATATATATATATATAAATATATATATATATATATATGATGTTATATATATATATATAGTATGAAAAACTAAAAATGGCAATTAATTGCCATATATATATATATACTTTCATACTACTATTAAACTCTACTAACGCATTGGACACTGCCGAAGTAAGTACTGAAAATATATACACAATATATTTCATTAACCTATAATATTATGTGTATATACATAAACTAATAATAATAATAATAATAATAATAATAATAATAATAATAATAATAATAATACATTAGAAATTTTGAAAAATATTTTCAAGGCAACACGATGAGTAGCATGGGCATAATATTTTTTTTGTTCATATTAGTTTTAGATTTCTGCATGTTAGTACAGTCGGGGAAACAGGGAACAGGGAGGGAGTTCCAAATGCCGTTAGCATGAGGAAAGAAGCTATTGGAGTAGAAGGCTCTCTTGCATCTGTATAGAATATATGTATTCTCGGCAACCCGGTGAGGCACATTATTTTTTTTGTAAACTTTATTATTTAGGGGGTGCGCTCACCTATTCTCGTTCACGTCCGACAAAAATTTGATAATAAGTTAGATACAAAAGTTTAATAGAGAAAAGAATTGCTCTCCATCAAATTTTTAGTTATATTAAGTAATATATTTTTAAAAGGATCGGTGCGCGTGTGAGCGTCAATGATATGTATGTGGTTATTAAAATCATAAGCTATTGAACTTATAATAATGAATTCTGGAGTATGTAGTCTATGCAACAGGGTAAGTGCCACCGAAACCGTATCCAACTTTCAGGAAAGAAAAAAACATAAACAATTTAAATTAATGATAAATTTACTGTTTATACCCGTTTTGGGGGTTTTGAAAGAGTATTCTACTAGTGTATATATATATATATATATATATATATATATATATATATATATATATATATATATATATATATATATATATATATATATATATGTGTGTGTTTGTGTGTGTGTAAAAATAAGATGATACTTTAAAAATATGAATAACATCTTTAACCAGTAGACTATCATGCTAAAAACAAAGCTCAATATAGTGTATAGAGCAATAATATTAATTGAATGACATAATAAAAGGAGAAATTAATCAGATTTTATTAAAGTTCAAAAGCAAGGAGAGATACTGCGTCGTTAACTCATGAGTTTCCAAAGAAAATCTTTTCCTTATTAGTTTAACTCCTTGTTTTTTAACTTTAATAAACACTGATTAATTTCTCATTTTGTTATGTCATTCAATTAATATATATATATATATATATATATATATATATATATATATATATATATATATATATATATATATAATCACTCATATATACACCAATATTATAATTGGTGTATACAATTTCTCCCACTACAACTAAGAGGTTCGTAGCTCAGTTGGTAAGGCGCCTGAACGGTTTCAAATCTCACTAGGCCTAGCCAAACTGATGACTTGTAGAGACGACAAAACACGTGTTTGTGGATATATATATATATATATATATATATATATATATATATATATATATATATATATATATATATATACTAGAAAACCTATCCGCCCCCCGGACAGTAATTCATCGAGGATAGGGGGGTGTATAGTTTAATATATAGTCATATTTACAGTTTTAAATAGTTATTTTACATGTTAGAAAATACTGGATTTAAAAAAGAAGAATATGTAGTTTAGGGTAGAAAAATATCATGTTTGAAGCAATATTTAAAAACAATTGAAGAAATACATAATTTTTAGTTAAAAATAATTAAAATAAGTTTCCAATTCAATCCAACCAATTTCAAATACAGATTGTGTGTGCGTGTTTTTTATTTTTTATTTTTTAATATTACGTGAGGGAACGGAGTGATTTTCAAAAATAAAACGTAATTAAAAGATGATAAACCGTTTTAAACTAAATCAACGTTAACTTTCTTTTTGAAAATTGTATTGTAATAATTCAATAAAAATATAACAACTATTTAGAACAAAGTGTAGTATCTGTTCTGATGTTACACTTTGTCTATTCTGTCCTTTGTCACTGAAGGAGCAGTTCTTCTAGACTGAGGCAATTTTAATTTTTGTTCCAATCCAGAGTGCTCCTTTTGGAGGAGTTGGATTAGCCCACATTAAAAATCGACCTTGTGTCTAACTTTGCCCTCGTGGGGAGGCAAGTAAATACGAATATCTGTTTAGGGACGTTTTTATTTACATTGTGTACGTCTTCATCGTCCGAAATTCTCTTTTCAAAAAGCCAACATTCAAAACGATTTTTCGATTTGTAGTTTCAAAATTACATTCTAATTTAAAATATATCAATAAAGATTTAATTTAATATCGATTCTCTTTTTGATTTTCTAACTTTAATATTACAGCAAAACACTTTTAAATCACATACAGGAAAATAAAATAAAATATCTATTTAAAATAAGAATTGATATCAAATCAAATCTTTATGGATATTTTTACTGTGTTGCTACATCTTAAATTGCAATGTAATTTTAAAACTACAAATCGAATTATCGTTTCGAATGACGGTATTCTAGAGATAATTTAGGACGCTGAAAACGTACACAAATTTAAATCATAAATAAATAGAATACAAAGAATTTTAATTCGCAAATTAGTTGACAAATTTAAATTTTAAATTCGAACTTAGTTGAATTTTTTCCATTTCTAGACTTCATCCGAAAAATATTACTACTTATTATTTTTGTTGTTGTACTTGTAATGTCAACAAAGATAATTGCGAAAACAGTTGGCATTCCAATTACGTCCCTTGAAAATAATTCAAAATATTTTAAGAAGTGTTTTGATAATTTTTCCTTTTTATTATTAAATTATTTCAATTAATTACTGTTAATATCGACAAAACTATTGCATATATATAGGGAAAATAGAGAACTAAAATTAGAAGCATATAACACAAAACAGTAATTTATTATGAACAGTTTAAAAAATAACTATGCTAATTAGACGTACAGAAACGTCTGTTTAGATCTTTAATCGCTACTATATATACAGTATTTCCGAGTATTGCATTGTTTACTTGAATAACATTGAGTCCTTTTGTATGTAATATAGATATGCTGAATGAAAACAACTTTCGCATTTACATATACATGAATAAATAAATATTTATATATATATATATATATATATATATAGTAAGCAATGAAAATATATATGGCAATCAAGCTACACAGAGGCTCCCGTGTTTCATCCCGGGGGGAATCGTCAGGCTAAATGCCCCGGGGATGAAACACGGGAGCCTCTGTGTAGCTTGATTGCCATATATATTTTCACTGCTTACTACCTAGCTCTACTTACTATCGAGCACTGTTGAAGTAAATACTGAAAACTGACACATAAAAAAATTATATCTCCTTATAATATTTTATGTGGATACATGAAGTACTAATATATATATATATATATATATATATATATATATATATATATAAAGAAAGAAAGAGAGAGAGAGAGAGAGAGAGAGAGAGAGAGAGAGAGAGAGAGATAGTGTGTCTGTGAATGTGGAAGGTGCATGCATATGACATGGGCGTGTGTGTAAAAATGACAAACCACAATAGAAATAATGAAGTTGCAGAGTAATTAATTAGCCGCTGTCCGCCCGAGGCGAACGGGTTGCGAGACTGAAAAAACCCAGATGCCCGCGCTTTCGTTCGTCACGTGACCGTTTATGCGTTTAAGCCTATCCTTTTACGCGCTAAAAAGAAGGCGGCGACGGTGGCGGCTGCGGACGCGAGTGGATCTTCTCACCGTTGGCACCAGTTACCAAAAGTTACCCCCCCCCCCCGCTTACCTGTTCCAACGGTCCCGATTTTCTTTCCCGCTATCATTAAAGAAAACGGAAAACAATCTGCCTTCCATTACGAATAATACACCGAGCAAATCGCTCTTTTCAGGCCTTCTTCTCGTGCGATTTTTCATGTCTTAAAAAAGACATGAAAAACATTTCTTTTTCTCACAACCTTATTTCTTTTTCCCTTTCTTTCTTTGATTCTTTCGGTCGTATATTCTTAACTATTTTCTGTTTTTTCATCTTCCTTATTTACTTCATAATTTTTTTTCCTACGTGTTTTCTCCCCTTATTTTTTTGTTCATGGTTTTTTCTTTCCATTACTTTTTTTTTCGTTCTCCCTTATTTCATGATGTGTCTTTTTTTCTTCACTGTTCCGAGCGAACCGATAATACCTAGTGTGGTATTAACCCTGGATGGGTTATGTTGGCTTCCCCGGAAGGAAGAAGGTTTACAGGGAATAGTAAATTCATAAGCAGTTCCCATGTATATCGTGGTCATTGGAAGATGACATACAGCGCCACCCATCTGGTACTGGCCATGCTCCACGTTGCTTAACTTCGGTGATCTAACGAGAACCGGTGGTGTGAACGCGATTATGTACTTCTTCATTGTTCGTTCTTTCTTTATTCATCATATTCGTTTTTCAGTATTTTCTTTCACTCATTTCTTTCGTTCTTCCTTCACTTTTCTACACGTTGTTTCTTTCATTTTTTTCATGACTTTTTCTTTCTTTCACTCATTTCTTTCGTTCTTCGTTCACTTTTCTACACGTTGTTTCTTTCATTTTTTTCATGACTTTTTCTTTCTTTCACTCATTTCTTTCGTTCTTCCTTCACTTTTCTACACGTTGTTTCTTTCATTTTTATTCATGACTTTTTCTTTCTTTCACTCATTTCTTCTTTCATTCGTTCGTTCTTACTATAAGCCATTCCTTGCCATCTTTATAATATTTCCCTTCCTTTTTTCAGTAGTTTTCTTATTCTTTAGTTCTTTTTTATTTACCTCATGTTTTTTCTGTCTTTCTTTATTATTCGTTCTTCTTTCTTTCACTAATATTTCTTTCTTTCTTTCTTTCTTTCTTTCTTTTTTTATTTATTTATTTATTTATTTCAGTCATTTCTTTGTTTTTCTTTTATTTTTCCTTTCGTTTTTATTTTCGTATTTCTACGTGTGTTTCTTCCACTTTTTCTCCATGATGTTTTATTTAATTGTTTTTAATATTTTTTCTTTCTTTCTTTCTTTCTTTCTTTCTTTCTTTCTTTCTTTCTTTCTTTCGTTCATTCTTTTTTATTTCCTCTTTGTTTCATTTTTTTTCGTCATGAATTTTTCTTTCATTTTTCCTTCATGCCTTTTCTTTCTTTCAGACCATTCTTTATTGATCTACTTCTAACTTCGCCATTTTTATCAACATATTTTATCTATTATTTTCTTTTTTGTTTACTATTTTCTTCGGTTATCCCTCTTTGAGTTTATCCTTTGTGTCGCCCATTTTTCAATTTTTTATTATTTTTCTTTTCACACTTATCTGTTCTCATTTTGATTCTTTTAATTTCTTTTGTTTTTACATCGTATTTTACATACAACCTATCTATCTATCTATCTATCTATCTATCTATCTATCTATCTATCTATCTATCTATCTATCTATCTATGTAATCAATTTTATGCAAGTAGTTATTAATTTTTGTCGCGTATCAACATTGAATTATTAGTTCTGCTAAACATTAAGATTGGCCCACAAATATATGAAATAACCTAATAAAAGTTAAACATAGATTTTATAACAATAGGGAATATAACCACACATATTAATACTAATTAATCCATACCTAAAGAGAGAGAGAGAGAGAGAGAGAGAGAGAGAGAGAGAGAGAGAGAGAGAGACAGACAGAGACAGAGAGAGAGTGAGTAAAGAAAGATTAATTTTTTATTTTATCTTTTTATTTCTGATTCAAACAATCTAACCCGATTTTAATATGTTACATTATATATATATATATATATATATATATATATATATATATATATATATATATATATATATATATATATATCTTTATGCTTATTTTTAACTTATTTGTTTATTTATTGTTTTATTATGTATATATATATATATATATATATATCTATATATATATATATATATATATTGTTTTCATTAAAGTTAACATTGTTAAAAATAACATAATAATAATATTTCACTGTATAGTTATACCTTTTTGTGTTAAAATAAAAAAAATTGATGTATGTTCCATATGTATCACGAACGTTTTCGATTCTTCGGCAGAACATCATCGACAGCTGACTTAAACAAATAAACAAAATAAAGAATGTAACTTCAATAATAATAATAATAATAATAATAATAATAATAATAATAATAATAAAGGAAATAGCTACATTGGTTTTACAATCACTACTATATCCTGCAACTTCACAGTAAAAACTCAAGTGTTTATAAATAAGAAATAGAAAATACAAAATCCCAAAAAGAGTTATTTAGGAAAGAAAATTCTTCAAATCCATCCATTTCTCGAAAATTCTTGGTCTGATGAGGTTGACTTTCTGGGAAAAGTGCAACCGAAACATGTATTCACATATGTAACCAATAATGTTTGTATAAATAAAAATTTATACTTATATATATATATATATATATATATATATATATGGTCACCAGACGTGAGTATATATATATATATATATATATATATATATATATATATATATATATATATATATATATATATATATATATATATATGGTCACTAGACGTGAGTATATATATATATATATATATATATATATATATATATATATATATATATATATATATATATATAAGTAGATTTCGAGAAGAACAAAATGGTAAGAAAAATTTCAGACGAAACATATTTTAATAAATGAAACGGGTGAGTTGAAAAAAAGAAGAAATTGCTAAAATGTTCATTAATGCCTTACTCTCTATGAATGAACAACTAAGGAAATAAAATGATATATATATATATATATATATACATATAATATTTATAAATAAATAAATATTAGTTATTTATTTCATACAGACATCGATGTTTCATGCTTACGCAATATTCAGTGCAGGGAGTTAATTTCCGACGGTCGTCAGGCGCGAACCCCGATCACAAATCGCCACTGATTCTCAGTCCCACCCGTTGGAATTTAAATTTGTAAATGCCAAGTCGACGGGTATTTACAACAAGCAACGAATACTGATCTACAACAACAAACAGTGTTGGATCTCGCAATATATATATATATATATATATATATATATATATATATATATACACTATAAAATACCGCACTTCCTCCTAAATTGAGCATTGAAAATAGTACATGAGTCTGATAAAATAGTATATTAAACTGAATTGAGCATTATTGATAGAAGTAATAGTATAGATTTGACTTCAGACACACATATATTAAATCTTCACTATCAAAATATATGTATATATATATATATATATATATATATATATATATATATATATACATACATATATATATAAATATTAAATAATTCTAATAACAATAAGACTATAGTAAATAAATGTAATTGGCAGGTGAAGAATGGATGCCCACTGGACGACAACTGTAAAGTAGAGTGCGTGGTTTATAAGGCCACGATATATCTGGAAGATAACAACAAGGATAAAAAAGTATACATTGGCATTTCCACGGGAAACTGGAAACAGCGTTTCTATGAGCACAAACACTCATTCGTAAACCCAGAACTTAAGAACAAAACGGAGTTAGCGAAACAATGGTAGCTACTGAAAAATGAAAAACCAGTCCCCAGTGGTTTCTTGGTCAATCCTATGTTATTCTAATATTCCAAATGGATTTAGGCAAAAGTGCGAATTGTCAGAATCCTGAAATACGAATATGGTAATCTTCTGAATAAAAGAGATGAATTAATGGCAAAATGCAGACATGAATGTAAATTTAAAATAACCAACAACTCGAAATGCGAATTACATTTAGATCAGTAGCGGTAGAGAGGCTGAATTGGATTTGACTAGCTTGTTCTTTTCCTTTAATCCCCTTCTTAATTCTTTATCTATGTATCTATTTATTGACACATGATTATCTACATAAGTATATATATTTACTTGTATATGTGTGCATATTGGTGTGTTTGCGTATGGGTGTGTATGTATATGTACATGTGTGGGTATATATATATCTATCTATCTATATATATGTTTACAGATATTTGTAATGGTATGTATGTATTTGTATGTCTATTATATATGTGTGTATATATGTGTTCATATGTATGTATATGTTGTGTATGTATGTATATATTATTGTATGCATATGTATGTGTGGGTGTATGTATGTGTATGTTTGTATGTATATACGTATGTATGTGTATGTGTGTATGTATGGGGTAATAGGTGTATTGTGCATGTGTGTGTATGATGTATGCATAGATATGTAATGACTATATATTTCTTATATAAATATTTTTATGGATGATATATGTATATAAATATATATATATACATACATATGTATATGTATATATATATATATATTATAGCTTTTATAGATACTATTAATAGTGTGGATACTGTCTTAAATATTATCGTGATTATTATTAATGGTGGTATTATTATTATTATTTTGATAGTGTGGCTTTGTGATTTATTTTAATTGATCGGGTGGGATATCATATCATATCATATCATATCATATAATATTATTATGATTGGTATTAGTATTGATATTGTTAATTGGTAATTTGGGCTATTGTTGATAATGTTACCAGTTGATTTCTTAGAGTTCATTATTATGATATAATCAAATAATTTACTTAAAATAACATAGTTTTACGATTGTTTTCTTCCGAAAACACGTTAAACTTTTTTTGGGGGTGAATTAAATTGCTGTATTTGTGGATTGGTGTGGACTGCATATATATATATGTGTGGGTTTCTGTAGATGTATATATATGTATGTATATATATATGTATGTATGTATGTGTGTGCGTATGTATATATATATATATATATATATATATATATTTATATATATATATATATATAAAGTGGTGTACTAAAAGCGAACTTTTAGGAAAAGTGAAACCTATTGTGAATCGGACATTTGCTTGCATTCGGGCAGAATTTTGCCCTGTGTTTCTTCCCCCTACAACTTTTATTTTATTTTTTCAAATTTTAAATCTTGGCCTTTGCCAACTTATCTATCCCAGCGACTTCCTCTGATGATAAGATTTTGATCTTTGAAAAGCCTGGCTTAAGGAAAATTTAACTTGAATAAATTTCCTTTTTTGCAGAATATACCTTGCTCTGAGCAATTGAATTGAATTATGATTTGACTTTTGCTTCTCTAATTCCTTTCCATTCTTCTTCATTATATATATATATATATATATATATATATATATATATATATATATATATATATATATATGCATATATATATATATGTGGGCGTTGTGCGTTTGTATACATGCCTGTGTATGTGTATATATGTGACATGGTCTATGATCTTGGATGTCTGGTGTCTGTTTTCAAATCTTTCCTTTTCTTATGTCGCCCCCTACCCCAACATATTTGTTTAGTCGCCAGACAGCGGACGTTGTTTTCCAAGTGGCAGAAGCGGTTTTTGGGGTTGGTGATTCTTGATACGCTTTCTGATTTCTTGAAAGACATTGAATACCCTCCCTGCCCCTTTACAATTTCCCGATTTCTCTCTATATATGTCATAAATTATGTAATCCCTCTATAAAATTATCGATTAAATATGCTTCAAATTTCCCCCTCTCTCTAAATATGTATTAGATATGTTGTCACTCTCCCTCTCTCTACTTATATTTGTGTGAATTTCTCTTTTCTCATTTTCAAAAATGTAATAATCTCACTTGGATGCTTGACAATACCACAAGGTTGAAATAAATTATTGCATCGATGATTATGTAATTTTGTGTTACTATATATATATATATATATATATATATATATATATATATATATATATATATATATATATATATATATATATATATATATGTCTTATTATAATCTAGAGTGTTTGTCTCTTATCGAAATTACGCTACTCCAAACCCCACAATTCTCCTCACTTTTTAAACTTTTATTTCAGATGAATTCAGTTTTTCAGATAGAAAAAAAGAAAGAAACTATAGATGAGAAAGAAAAGCGATAAAGGAATTAAAAAAGAAAGACAAAAGAAAGAAAAGACAAATTATAGGGGAACTAATGTCTGCAAAGAAAAGAAAGAAGCGAAGAAGAGAAAGGATCGAGGAAAGGAAATTAGGAAGAAAGATTGAAGGGACAAAAAGAATGAATGAAATAAAAAAAGGAAGGGAGAATGAATGGAAGCTTGCAATAACCGAAGAAAGAAAGGAAACTAAGAAGAAAGATAGAAAGTATGATTAGAAAAAGAGATTAAAGGAACGAAAGACTCGGGAACCGAGTCTTAGGAATAAGGAATGGAAGATTTGAAGAGAAACAGAAAGAAAGCACTCATGAATGAGAGAGAGAGAGGGAGAGAGAGAGAGAGAGAGAGAGAGAGGGGAGAGGGATAGGGGAAGAAAATAAAAGAGAGTTGTTAACCCCCTAAAAAGAGTGAGAAGAATGGTCAACATCAAAGTAAGAAAGGGGTTTATGCAATCATGTGTGTGTGATAGAGAGAGAGAGAGAGGGAAAGAGAGAGAGAGAGAGAGGTAGAGAGAGATAGATAGAGAAAGAGAGAGAGAGAGAGAGAGGGAGAGAGATAAATATATAAATAAGGAACTATCGATTAAAAGAGCAACAAAAAGTAAACCATCGCGAAAGGAAACGAAAGAAAGAAGAAAAGAAGGAAGGAAAGAAAGAATAAAAGAAGGAAGAAAAGAAGGAAGAAAAGAAGGAAGAAAAGAAAGAAGAAAAGAAGGAAGAAAAGAAGAGAAGAAAAGAAGGAAGAAAAGAAGGAAGAAAGGAAGGAAGAAAAGAAAGAAGAAAAGAAGGAAGAAAAGAAGGAAGAAAAGAAAGAAGAAAAGAAGGAAGAAAAGAAAGAAGAAAAGAAGGAAGAAAAGAAGGAAGAAAAGAAGGAAGAAAAGAAAGAAGAAAAGAAGGACGAAAAGAAGGAAGAAAAGAAGGAAAAAAAGAAAGAAGAAAAGAAGGAAGAAAAGAAGGAAGAAAAGAAGGAAGAAAAGAAAGAAGAAAAGAAGGAAGAAAAGAAGGAAGAAAAGAAAGAAGAAAAGAAGGACGAAAAGAAGGAAGAAAAGAAAGACGAAAAGAAGGAAGAAAAGAAGGAAGAAAAGAAGGACGAAAAGAAGGAAGAAAAGAAGGACGAAAAGAAGGAAGAAAAGAAAGAAGAAAAGAAGGAAAAAAAGAAAGAAGAAAAGAAGAGAAGAAAAGAAGGAAGAAAAGAAGGAAGAAAAGAAGGAAGAAAAGAAAGAAGAAAAGAAGGAAGAAAAGAAGGAAGAAAAGAAAGAAGAAAAGAAGGACGAAAAGAAGGAAGAAAAGAAGGACGAAAAGAAGGAAGAAAAGAAGGAAGAAAAGAAGGACGAAAAGAAGGAAGAAAAGAAGGACGAAAAGAAGGAAGAAAAGAAAGAAGAAAAGAAGGAAGAAAAGATGGAAGAAAAGAAGGAAGAAAAGAAGGAAGAAAAGTAAGCAAACCAAAAACGACGAAATCTACACAGAAGAAAGAAAGAAAATAGAACGAACGGCATATCCAGCGTTTGGCTCATTTCATGACGCAACAGTGAATACCCTATTGTAAACGATTCATTGTGTATCATTTATTGGAGACGAATAGCCATTTTATCCAAGGCTAGAAGACATTTTGAAATTCATAGCCTTTTCCAGTGGAATTATGGTAAAAGTGGACGCAATGGACTCGACTGCGTTTGAACTCGATTTAGCCGAGATATTTTATGTTGACCATTCTTTTTTGTGTGTGTGTCTGTCTGTCTGTCTGTCTGTCTCACTTTATACCATTTTTCCTTATGTATTACTTTTTACTATCATTGTTCTCCCTTTCTTTCTCCCTCGCTCTCTTTCTTTAATTTATGTTTGTTTTCTTTCTTTTTCTCTTTAAACTGTTCATTCCTTATTCCTGACTTGGTTACCCTCTCTTTGTTGCTTTTCATCTATTTCTTTCTAGTTTTGTGTGAAATGGTGGTTTTGAGAGCGGATATGTGAGACAGCGTCAGAGAGTCAATATGTGTGAGCGAGTATGAGTTAGAGAAAAAGAGTATATGTGATAAAGAAAGAAATAGAAAGTTAAAAAGTGTGTGCGTGTGTGTGTGTGAGAGATTGTGCGTGTGTAAAAAACAGTGTACAAGTGTGTGTCTGGTGATAGAGAGTGTACGGGTGTCTGATAATGTATACGTGAGAGAATGTGTGTGTTTGAGTGATAGAGTAGACATCGTGTGTATGAAATTTCTTTTTTTTCTTGTCTTTCTTCTTATGTGTGTGCCAGAGAGAGTACGTGTGTATGACGGTAGGAAACAGTGTGCGTGAGTGTGTACGTGTGATAATGTACATGTGTGTGAGAGAGAATGCCAGAGAGAGAAAGAGAGAGAGAGAAAGAGAGAGAGAGGGAGAGAGAGAAAGGGAGAGAGAGAAAGGTACAGAATGTATGTGTGTGCGACAAAAAGAAAGAGTGTGTGTGCATGTGTACATGTGTGCGTGTGATAATATGCGAGAAAGAAGGACAGAGAAAGATTAAGAGAGAGAGATAGAGAGAGAAAGAGAGAGAGAGAAAGAGAGAGAGAGAAAGAGACAGAGAGAGAGAAAGAGAGAGAGAGAGAGAAAGAGAGAGAGAAAGAGAGAGAGAGAAAGGTAGAGAATGTAGGTGTGTGCGACAAAAAGAAAGAATGTGTGCATGTGTGCATTAGGGCAGGTCGATTTTGGAATCGTGATGATGCGATGCCAATGATAGTTGGGGTTTGGCATGGTAAATAACGATACAAAATATTTTTTCCCAAATCGTTACCGTTAAGTGAGGAAACCACTTTAAAGGTTGGAAATTAGCGTTTTCGCATGTGTTTTCGGTGATCAGTGAAGTATTTCCCGCCGTAAAAACATTCCATACCGTTGGAGAAATAAACATGTGTAAATATCATTTAATAAAGATTTTATCAACTAAATTATTTACATTATTCTCAATAAATCAAATAAAAATAGATAAGGATCATAAATAATGAAAAATATTCACTTGTAAAGGCAAAATTGAGATTAAATATACAGTGTTTAGTAAACACAGTATTTTACTATTTACGTGAGTGACCGATAAAAGATTGCTTCATTTTTTGTCTCTCGTGGAATTCAGGATTTGTGATTTTTCAGTAGAAAACAAATTAGACTAATTTTAATTATCAATAAAACACCATTAAACCGAAAAATGCCTCCATTTTAATGATGAAATACAATAAATATGTTTTTATTAATAGTGACGCTGGAACTTTCTTTTGGGGGTATTATTTAAATTTACACCGTTTTAAATGCATGCTTTGTTATTGTATATCGAATGTATGAAATATTGACCACTATTGGATTTTAATTGTAAAAATAATTAGTAATTTTGTATTTTTATGTAAGAAACTTAATTATTTGACATAGAAAGAAAAAAAGCTTGTTTAATCTACATAATTTTATATTTTAAGTGTATCTGGCGTTTCAAACGCGTTTGTTTTTCTCCGTCGAAGAAAGATTTCCATTTTTAGGTAAGTAATTTATTTTCGTTCTATTTTTTTTTTCGTGTTTCAAATTAAATTTTATCAATGAAGTTTGTATTAAAATACCATAATGTTTCAGTTTTGTATTAGAAAAAACTAATTTTTGGTGCATTTAAAGTTATTACCCATCATTTATTTTTCTATTTTATGGACCATTTTTTTTCTGTGTAAAATTACCGATAGAGTAATCCGTTTTTTTTAACGCAATGTTTTAGATTTTAGAGTATTTTTATTTTTAGTGTAGTTGTCATGAATTGTGTGATCATTTTACATTAAATGTATTTGGGAAAGTGATCCCCCACTCTAAAATCTAAATTATTGGGTAAAAAATAAGGATTTTACCATAACTCAAACAGTATTGAGTCTGTTTAAATAGTCCTGTCATTTTAAGCCACACTTTTAGATGCAGCCTAACCCGAACTCCAACAGACTATCACTAAAGCTAACCAAAACTCCTTACCATAATTGTCAGCCATTTTTAAAAATATGAAACTAGAAGATATAAATCAAACTGTTTTAGACTTATTCATTTATTTTCTTCTTTTTTTTCAGATAAAAATGTCTGTAAAAGGACGTTCTGTTTTAACTCGCAGTAAGAGTTCCAAAAGATTTGCTGGTCCACCTTGTCCGTTGGATAAAACGGAACCCCCAACTTTACGACAAGTTATCCAGTTTAGTTATTTCCTTGAAAATACCTATCCCCACTTTTCAAATAATGATATTTCCAAATTGATCGCAAAGGAAATAATCAATATTTGGCAAGCAGTGAACCCACAATTGCCTTTGTTAAGGGAATATTATATAGGGCAGAGGGTGAATGTATTTTGCTTCAAGAGGGCCAAACTGATTAACAGGAAAACTCTTACTGCACCCAAAGTGAAGATAATTAAGGAACAGCTGGATACATTATTTGATATTTCTTCATGTTGCTGCAAACTGCCTGTCTTAAGATGTGATGACTTTGCTGTAAAGTGCAATACAGAAAATTGCCAAACAAGGCATATCGTCTGCACTTGTCCTCCTAACAAGAAGGTAATATTAATTCTATGGTTGTTTTTTGTTTGAATTTTTTAAATTGAACTAATTCATGTCCCAATTTTCAATATTGAAATTAATTGGAAAATATGAATAAACTTCTGATAATCTTTCTTTTTCTAGTAAATAATATTGTGATATTTTCCTTAATATTTGTCATGTATGCTAGATATGTTATTAAACACAAACATTTTGACATTTCAGGTTCCCATTGAAGAGAGAGAATATTTAAAAGATCAGAGAGAGAAAACAGGACCAAAAGGCAGTTTCCAACTTGGACCTATTGACATAAATGCTGTCAAAAAATACAAAAAAATTCAGCTGAAGCAGATAGATTAGACAGGCAAATTAAAAGACAGCAACAAGATTCTTCACATGTTGCTTCCTCTACATCAGAAATCTTTTCACAGACATCTTCCAGTGAAGAAACAACCGATGACAGTTTTGAGTCAGGGAGACAGTCCAAGGGACCTTACAGTCTTTTAAAAGTCCCGAGATATTCTATGGAACTGATTAGAGGTGATATATCTTCTAACCTTGGGGCTTGCCTTGTTAATGCCTTTCTATTAGACTTACAACACATGGGCCTTCTTCATCCAACCATTGATTTAAAAGACATTATTATAGATAAATCAAAAATAGATAGAGAAAGGGCAAGAGTGAAAGTAACCAGCCATCAAAAACATGTCCAGTAATATGAACATCTTATCTGTATTGGAGTTGATTCCAGAGTTGATAAGGACACTTTGTATTACAAGGAAGTTACAGGGGAAAATGGTGAAAAAATTATTAAGAAAAGCAAGGGACCAGAGCGCCACTTAACATTTACCAGAGAGATAGGAACTGCAAGTAAATATCTCACCCATAGAGTGATACCCAACATTGGTGCAACTGGTGTTCTTCTAACAGAGGATGTTGCTGCTGTTCTAGAAGAGTACAACAGTGTAAATACTATTAAGGCAATTCTGGTGGACAATACCAGTACAAACACTGGTTGTGAAACCGGGATGGTTACAGCTTTGGAGAAAAAACTTAAAAGAAAGTTACATACCATTGGCTGTTCACTTCATCAAAATGAACTGCCATTTAGAGCCATCTTTAAATTAATTGATGGAACTACAAGAAGCCCTACCTCTTTCACTGGTCCTTTAGGGAAACTTTGTGGAACTAATTACCAGGATTTGCCCCAGGTAGCATTTCATAGTATTAGTGGTCCTCTGTATAATTTATATCTTACTGCAGAGGTAATGAATGATTTAAGTGGTGACCAGCGGCAAGAAGCAAGGCACAAGCACATTATAACCAAAACATTGTGTCACCAAATAAGACCTTCATTTACTTCGAAGGGAAACTACAGGGAACAATTTAGTTCTATTATAACATAATTTGGTAAACTTACAGTATTGTCCTCACAACAAAAATTACATAAGCTAAAACAAAAATAACTTCAATGCAAAACAAACTTAAATAAATATATCGAATCGCATACTTTAAAAAGCGAAATTAACGGTGTCAAAACTAATTATTATTTATCGTAGCCAGAAAAGAGTCAGCAGTTAAAACAAGAACATGGCGCGACATTTCATGGCAGTCTCAATCCAATATGGTGGTATTTTCAAAATCGTTTACACTTCAGGTGAAAGACAAAAATGTATGAAATTAAATTCGGTTTTCACATGCTTAAACTCTGCAGGTTTGTAGAGAATTTCATTCTGATGCGTTTTTATATAAGGTAAGCGTTGTTTCATTTTTTTTATTTAGAAGTTATGGCCTGAGGACTACACTGTAAGCTTACCCATAATTTTATATGGTGCAGTAGGTTTTAGCACATTGTTCAATGAACAATTCAAATTTAAAACAGTTGTTCCTATAATCTGTTTCCAGTAGTATTATTTTATAATACACTTTTATTTATATATTTTTAAAAGTAATTATGACCAAAAATGTAAAAGTGATTAGCCTTTTTTGTAATTTTGTACAATTTCTACAGTTCTCATTTATTGAATACAGTTAAAAAATGACATATTTTACTAGTGGTGATTCATACTTAGAATTCTGGTTTGAATATATTTTCTATTCATTGTATCTAACAAAAAATATCAATTTTATCTGGATTTATTAGTGAAATAGTAAAATTTTGAGGTCAATTTGTCAGCAAAATCCTGCGGAAATTAGGTATTTCTGAACATTTTCGTACCCGATCTTTAAAACTAAATGCTCAGTTAAGTTTTAAAGTTAGGAATCTAATTTTTGGTATCAGTTCTCACAACACCAAACCGCAGCTTTCGCCACCGTAGCAGCGTTGATTTTCTAAAAAAAGTGGAAAATCGACCTGCCCTAGTGTGCATGCGTAGATGTGTACATGTGTGCGTGTGATAATATGCGAGAGAGAAGGACAGAGAGAGATTAAGAGAGAGAGAGAGAGAGAGAGAGAGAGAGAGAGAGATTAAGAGAGATAGAGAGAGAGAGAGAGAGAGAGAGAGGGAGAGAGAGAAAGACAGAGCGACAGAGGGTTGAAAATCATGGTAAAAAAAAGAAAACAGTGCGAGAGTTTCTTTCCCGCCATCATAACTTCGACAAGGGTCAATACCCAGTTCATAGCGACCGTCTTAATAGTCGCATATGTATTTGTTTCGAGACAGAACGCGTCCATCTTCTCTCGCAGAAATTCAATGATCACCAGTTTTCCCACTAAATCCCCACCCACCCCACCACTAACCATCGCTTCCGACCGAACAACAGAACCCTCAGAAAAGGGATTTCATTTTCATTCTTAAAACTCTTCCCGTTTCTTTCTTTCTTCCTTTATATTTCGTAACTCTAAATGATTGCGAGCCAGTCTCATCTGACGAATAATAACAGGGCGTGACAAATCGATCGAGAATCCATAGATCAGAATTCAGAAACGGAATCTTGTCTCATCTCGTTCAAAACCGCCATTCCGTTAATTGCTTGAACAATAGAAAATAACACGGTTTCAAATTTGCTCAAAGCGGACACAACACCATCATTCTTCTTTTTGTTTTACCCCAAAGGATTTTTATTGATGGGTTTTAGCGGGCGATTTTACTGTGCAGTATCTACAAAATGCGTCAACTTCTTTACAAAAAATAAATACAGGTTATTCCTTCCCCCGTTCGCAAGATGTATACAAATCTTATTATAATCGAGATACGGCGTCTGTCTAAACTATCTCACATTGCGCAACTATATTATGCGATATTCTCACAGATTCAAAAAGTAGAAAATGAATGTTTTACTAGATCTCACCTACAGCGTGACCCGGGAATGAAGACTTCTTTTTACTTACTCTTCTTTTTTTATTCTTACTTTCAATTCGTATAATTTTCAATTTTCAATTTTCAAACAATAAATAAATTAAAACGTCGTTTTTTTTTTACTTTTCATGTCTGCCACTGAGATGTGAAGGACTACTGTGAATTATAGGCCAGATTAATAGGGGCACCCCAGGTGGGGAGTTGTGCAGTGAGATGCCTCTTTAACATTACATTTCAATTTCTACATGTTGGTACAATCGGGGAAAAAAGGAGAAGGGAGGGACTTCTAAAAGCAAACGGTTCGAGGAAAAAAGCTATTAAAGTGGAAAGCCTTCTGGCTATCTGAGGACCTCTACAGTGATGAGGTGGGATTTTGCTACCTGTCTGGTTGGTCAGAGGTATTTACGTTGAGGGGGCACAAGTGCAGCAAGTTCATTGAACCACATATTAGATTGGAGTTTTTTTTGTTACCCTGTCAAAGAAGGAGAGACTAGTGGTTGGTGCACCAGCCCTACATGTGGCAACAATACTACATGTTTGGACAAATGATGGCTTTGGAGAGATATAGCTGTGAGAAGTTTTCTATCCCGGTAGAGGGAACCGATCTTCTTTGTAGCAGACTTGGCAGTATGTTGTATGTATTTGTTCCAATTCATGTTACCTGTTAATGTTAAGCCGAAGACTTTAAATGTTGGACTCTCAGGTAAGGTGTTATCAGCCATGGCAATAAAGGGTAGGTAAGGTTTCTTATATTTATTACAGGAAAGGAGCTTTGTCTTAGTAGCATTAAATATAACCATCCATTTATGTGCCCGTTCCACTACAAACTGGAGGTCATTTTCTAAGAATTCATCTATTTCTTTGGATATGTGTGCATTCGATTTGCCCTTATGTCGAGAATAGAGCCTATTAGGTTAGAGACTCTTTTTTGTACCCTGTCCAAGATGGAGAGACACGTCATTAGAGCACCAGCAACGATACTCCACGCTCCATTGGCAAATGGTGGCTTTATAAAGATATAGGATACTGGCAGGTGTGAGAAATTTTATAGCCCTGTAGATGAAGTCCGCCTTCTTTGCAGCAGACTTGACAAGATCTTCTATATATTTATTCAAATCATGTTACCTGTTAATGTTAGGCCGAGGAGTTTTAATGCCGGGCTCTCGAGAAGGGTGCTATCAGCCATAGCAATCAGTGGTTGGAAATGTGTCTGATAATTGTTAAAGGAAAGGAGCTTTGTGTTGGTACCATTGAATGTGACCATCCATTTTTGGCCCCATTCAACTACAGACTGGACGTCATTTTGTAAAGATTCAACTATAGCCTTGGATATGCGTGTGTTCGATTTGCCTACATGTCGAGAATAGAGCATGGTTTTATCAACAAATTTACCCATCTCGGACACGATTGCATCAGAGTAGTTATTTTTTAAAATCAGAAATAATATAGGTCTAAGGATCGACCCCTGGAGCACACCTGCATTAATGTTATGTTGTTTAGATGTACGTCCATCGAGGACGACTTGGATCTTTCTTTTAGCAAAGAAGGATCTGATTATATTGTCCGGCGCGAACACAAACCACGTAAATTCCAGATTTCCATTCATCTGAACCCTAATTTCCCAATTGGAACCCTTTTTAATTTTCTCAATTATATATAAGTTTGTATAAAAATCTGAATTATTTACTTACTGACCTGAATTCACTTCTGTTTTAGCTTATGATAACCCTACCCCAACTCGAACCTGGTTTATTGCTTACAAGCAATAGGCAGAAACCAACCTAACCCTTCTCCTTCTCTTCTCCCAGCATCAGTCATAGTTGATTTAACTAACCCTATCACCCACCTTTATTTTTTATCTTTATCCCTTTCCCCCACTCCTTCAATTGGCTTTGTATCCAACAACCTCTTTAATCGAAAATTAATACAACCATGGAGAAAATGTATTTGATCTTTATATAACATAGCGTTGGAGATTTCTTCTATCCCCCCCCCCCCGGATTGTCCGTCGTCTTCTTACTCGACGGAAACATCTGTTCGTCGCTTTCACACGTATGTTTCTCAGTAGTAGTGGAAACAGTAGTATTGATTTACTCCTCTCCAGGAGTTAGGCACAAGGCCAGTTTTTATCTTACTCCCACAAGTAAGATGTGACCCAAGGTCGGGTCCGGAAAGTGGGGTTTGAAAAGCCAGCGACCGAGAGGTGAGCACTCTGGCCATTAAAAATTGCATGGGCAGCCCCGTCGGCATTCCCCGGTAGGGGCGCCTCAGGCAGTAAGCAATAAACTTACTCCTCCCCAAAGAGGGGATGCGAAGTCTGGGAGGGTGCACCTCCTAGAACTGCACAGGACCAACCCATAGACCGGCGTAAATCAAGCCTTGAAGGCCAAGACAATACTAGTTTATGGGGTGTAGTATCTACCGGAACAGATACTACACTTTGATCTTAGCCAAAGCGACGATAAGATATGACGCAAAGTTGTTTAGAATGTGATGGAGTGTGTGTAACGGTTTCCGGTAGTAATATCCAATTAAAATAGTAAAATTAAAATAGTAACTACAACCCCTTTTTGTTAAACGGCCCTAAAAAGGGGGGGCGCGGGGATCTTGTTTAATTCTTATAATAATCATTTATGCGTATAAGTATCTGCCTAAGTTCCTACGAAGTAAATACCTGGCATTAACTGTATCTACTCGGCGTTTTACTTGCAATTTGTGTTTATGCCGTTTTTATTGAAGAATACAGATTTAATTTCCTTATTAAAATAACTCCGACACGGGTGAAGTATTTTCTGGAAGGAAGTAAATCGAATGATATGTTATCGTTCTTAACAACATGCTGCAACGATCCATAAAAATAGCTGACAAACAAGAAGGAAATATCAATTTTTAGGAAGAGGTCTATCAGTAACAAAAATTGAGATCGACACTTTATATATTAGAAAAGGTTGCTTTAAATATGAATGATTCAGTTCATTGTCGCGCTCAGAGGCAGTTTTAAAATGAACTCAGCCTTTTCGCCATACCTCCTACAAGCAACAGACGAAGAACATGTCTCTTTTGTACAAGTCAGGCAAGGGTCGTATTAAGGCACATGTCTCTATGTTGAACTCGATGAAGCCACCCTTTCTCGCTGTACAAAATGCAGAATAAACGCCACTGTAGAACGCATCGCGTAATCGTAGACAGGTGTCGCTAATAATTTATATTGATGAAGAAATATAAGGAAAATAATCTTTTCGTTCAATGTGTCAATGACATGAATGGATCCGATCCATAAAGCGTTGCTTTCCTTTACTATAACCAGCATTTTGTCTATTGTTTTTTTTTTTTTCGGGGGGGGGGGGCTCTTCTACAAGAGATCTTGCTTTCATATCAGAGTTCTAATAAAACTAGTAAAACTTTGGTGATTCATATTAAATACAATTGACAAACAACACCAGAAACAGCTTTGATTTTAAATAGTATCAAATTAGAGAAAAACGCAAAACCTGACATGGCCGACAGACCTACGGACCAAGCCTTTCATAGTGATGCGACGACGCATCTATAAAATTATATTAATCTCTATTTAACTGCACTGAATGTTCAACTTACGCATCTGGCACAATTACCGGTTAATTTAATTATTAAGCGATTCCGCATCTAACTGACATAATTTTTAACCTAGAATGTATATGTAAGCAAACAAGATTATCAGAGTTTTAGTATTATATATAGAGAGAGATTATAGTCTCTATTTTTGAAAAACAATCTTTCGTTCTTTAATAAATACCAATGTGTGTGTATATATATATATATATATATATATATATATATATATATATATATATATGCAGAAAGGGGAAGAGAGAAGAAGAAGAAAAAGAAGAAGAGAGAGATGGGGAGAGGGGGAAGAGAGAAAAATGTACTTCCTTCTGATCAGGCAAGTAAATGTACTTCCCTCTCACTCATGTCACGCAAGTAATTCCATCGTTGACAGACGAAACCATTCCAAGTGATTAGGGAGAGGAAGAAAGCACAATCCAAGTCAAACAACTTATCGCCATCTGAAAAGAATTCAGAAAAAAAAATCCTCTATCCCTATTTCCATAATGAGACGTTTTCTTTATTTTCTCCTTAAGTGCTTGATTAATTGAGGAGAATTAAAATTAAAATTTAAAAATTAAGAGCGTAATATTTATTTATTTTGGTACAGAAAAATTAGTACGACATTCGTACCGTCGGTTTCAAGCACAGAAGGACCTAGCCGTCCGACTCTCTTCAGCTTCTGTTGTCATCTGTTTCGGAAATGTGAAGTCACGTGTCACTCTCGTTTGGACGCGTTATTTGCGTAGAGTGTTATGTATGTTTGTTTAAATTTAGTGTTCGGAAGGTTTAATAAGGATTGAAAAAAAAAGGGGGGGGTGAAAAGTAACAGTTGAGATTTAAAACTGGAGAAGTTTTAAAGATATAAAAAAATAAAAAAAATATTTCTATATAAATCCTGTGAGCCAATATTTATGAGTAGCGTATATTTGGCCGTTACTGTTTTGGGGTTTGACAATGTGTCTTCTAAAGAAATTAAGGAGAGAAAATGGATTTAAGGATTATACTTATGAATATATAAAAAGGTTAAAAAAAAACCAACATTAAATTCAAGTTTAAATCCTGGATTAAAGGACTCTAAATAAAGATATCATCCGGACGGTTTAAGGGCAGTAACTCTGCAGGGGTTTTGAATGATTTGTATTCGGGGTTTAACATTATTAACTAAGGTATAGTGAAGGCTTATGGGAGTAATAATATTGGTATACTGATTAAGACTGGTTTAGAGATAAGAGTAAGGATTGGGTCGGCAAGATTTGATCTGTTTGGGAGATGGGAGATTAGCATTATGACCAAGGAATGGTGGGGGCTTATGGGAGTAATAATAATGTGAAATGAGGGTGTTACCCTCTTAATAACTAGAGAAATATTTTTGGGGAAAGTTATAATTATTGCTCTTGAATAGTGGTGTGGAATTGGGCCGATTAAGGTATTTGTTCCTATTTTTAAAATTTTATTTATATTTATGAGGATGATAGTTGGGAGAATTTTCCGGAGTGGAAGTCGGTATTTAGTGGGGCAATTATGGTGTCATGTATTTGCCAGAGTGGGGTTTAGCTAGGCCTTTATGTGTATCGGTAAGTCCAATTTATGAGTAGTTCTTGTCTCCTGTGGATGCATCCTTTAAAGATTTCATCTCGAATATTCAAACAGAATGTATTTGGGTCAATGATGGCCCTTAATATATGGTATTTTTCTGCGTCAAACAGAGGACATCTATTTATGGCTGGAGAGAAAGATGGTCTTCTCTCAATTACTTTCCATTTGATGGTGAAGGGTGTCTTTTCATCTTTAAGTTGCCATATCCGGGTCGCGAGTGCCGTGTTTGCTTTGTTTTTGTATCTGAAGATGTTTCTGTGTGCGTACAATCTTTGCTTGACGGTAGTCTGGTTTGTGACGGTGGCTCCATATACGAGGGAATCAATTTTGCAGTTCCCTTCTAGGGGGCAGTTGTTTTTGTCCTGGCATGAGCAGCCTGCGTTTACTATTGCTTTGGGCTCTGCAGAGATGATTTTTCTTATAGATGGGGCAGTGGAGTAGTTAACCTTAATAGAATTTCTGTTAAAAAGTTTGTGCAGGTTGTGTGTGGGGGAAGTGTTTGTTGCGTAAGTTGAGGAAAAGGTGGCCTACCTTTGTCTTGGTATTGGTGGAATAGGGTGGGGAAAACCAGATCGCCGACCTCCTTCTATTGCGGCTCCCCTGTGTTTGGTCTCGAGTGGGGATGTATGAGATCTCTTCTCTGAACCCGCTGTCGCGGGGCGCTTTGTTGTAATAGGGTACTGCCTGGTTGAACATTTCGGGACTGGATGATAGGTTTGAAATTCTTTGGCTAATATTATTGACTAAAGTTTTAAAAACAGTGGGGGTGGCAGGATGCCTTGTGCATGTATTGGAATGTTGGAGTGTATCATTGGGTACCGTGTAAACAAAAAAAAATTGATGGCGTGTTACATATAGAGCCACTTGTTGGCCGCCCAGTAAACTAGTCTTGTGGCAGCGGGATTATCGAATTACCCTCGTGATTTTGCCCGGATTAAACGAGGAGCCGGATTAAACGAGGAGCCGGATTAAACGAGGAGCCGGATTAAACCACTTGCCTGAAAATCAGTGTTGCATTTAAAAAAAAAAAATTTTCGTGCCGTTTTTATTTACGAAATATTTTTTTTTCTAAATTTTATTTTAAAAGGTAAATGTACTTATTACGGTATCTTTTGGTCATTAAATTATTACTTTAATCAAATTTGTATAAAAAAAACTGTAACTAATTTTGTTTTAGCAATGTTGTTTGAATCTTCTATTAATAAAATACATTATTTACTAAGAATTTTAAAGCCAGAAATTACTTTTTATTCGACAGTTTAAATGTTTCCAAATTCCTTCAACAATTTTAATAAGAACTTTATTCTTTTTTGTTTTTGTTATTTTGTGAATTGCTAACACACATTTCAAATTACTGACTTGTTTACGAAGAAACTGAAATGCATTCTGGTAGATTTAGTTTCTTAATTAAATTATTTTTTTAAATAGGATTTTAAAATTTCGGTTTATTTTACACTATTGCATTTTTGATTTCAATAAATATTCGATTAGTAGTAGATAAAAAGACGTTTAATATTCAATAGTACGCTGACACGAGAAATACACAGACACGAAAATTGGTTCTACTCTACTATCTATTACAAATGGAGATTTGGTATATGTCTGCCTGAAGCCGAAACTATACTATTACTATCTTTCAATTCCGGGGTTAGTGTAGTATAAGTTATGTATTTATGATACTATCCTCTCAGGCATCATCTCCTCCTTTGGGTGGCAGTATCGCACTGCGCTGTTGAGACCACCCTCTCAGACATCACCTCCTCCATTTCTTTTGGGGGTGTAGTGAAGTATCTGTTATCTTGTCATGATACCATCTTTCCCGGCATTTTCTCCATATTTGGGGGAGGGTGTATAGTAGTGTCTGTTCTGTTGTCATGATACATTACCTCCCTTTTAAAAAGTAGTATAGTATGTTTTGTTGTTATGAGAACATCCTTCTAGGCATTATCTCCCCCTTTTGAGAATAAGTCAACAAAATATTGTCACAATCGGCTGTTCATTAGCAAACTAAAAACGAAATATGCATAAAACAAAACAAAAAGAACGAACGAATACAGAGAGTTTCGTCACATGATTGAGAACAGAGTTTCCACCCAATGGAGGGCGGTTGTTGCGTTCTGTCAACACATGCGTTGATTAGCAGGTTATACTGAAGCCCTTGTATTTTTTATAGGGAAGTTTTGCTTTCCACCTACACACAGTGCCCGATGTTGTTATGATAAGAATACCAAGGCCTAATGTATGATATGAAGAGAAACTGGAACCTAAAAAACATCAACATTATCCCAGTTATAATAGGAGCTAAAAGCCTCATGAAGACAGATTTCAAAAAGTATCTGGAAAGTATTCTCGGAAAACCAAGTGCAAAAGAAATTCAAGTAATTGCACTTAAGGGAACGGCCAAAACCCTTAAAAGAGCACTCAGTTAGAGCCTCTAAATAGCAGGTGATAGTCTGGCATTTGGAAGAATGCCCCGTCCCTATGCTAACGAAAACAGAAATAAGAAAATTTAAATAGTCACTTATCTCGGATTGGTTAGGCTTAACCTTGCTTAACTTCGGTGATCTAACGAAAACCAGTATGTTAACGTGATTATCAACATTACATATTACATTATATATACTAGCAAAAATATGCGACAGGTAAAAAAAAAAGGTAAACGTCGCATAGCCTGGACGCGCACGAGTGTCGTTGCCGACATCGCACACTGCCCATGGCCGTAGCGGCGGTGATTTGTTAAGAATCACCGTGTCTAGGGCACAGCATATGGAAGGCGGAGCCCATCCCTCTCCTTCCGCTGCCTTGAACCTTCCCTGAATTTTAGTCAGGTACCCATTTCAGTGAGTGGGATCGAACCCGGGTCGTCCAGCCCAAGGACAAGTGCTATAACCACTCGTCCACAGGTAGGAGCATATTATTGCTAGTTTTGGTAATATAGAAATAAACAGTAATAAAAAGTAATGTTATCAGCCTGTTCACAAGAACGACAAGCAAATGAGTTGATGAAACGAGAACAAAAATGAAGCCACGAAAAAAAAAGAGAGTGAGAAGCAATTTTCTTAAGAGAGCGAATGTTAAGCGCCATTGACACGTTGCGGCAAACAAGGCGTCGACGTCTGCCGGGTCATAAAATGCTCGAGTTGGTTGACTTGATCGTCGCCGTTTGTGACTTGTGAAGAGCGTTGGAAGTAGCTCAATGAAAGCTTTATAACTGTATTAAATTAAATTGCTAAACCCGGGTCGACGGACGAGTAGAGGAAAAAAGGGGAAAGGGGAAAATGTTACGGGTCGTGGTGGTGGTGGTGGTGATGGAGTAGAATTGGGCGCGTGCGCAGGAGACTGCTAAAATAGCAGTATTAAAGTCCATGGAAATCACAGTATGAAATTGGAGGTGTCAGAGTGTGATATAAAACAGTGTCGTAAAAAAGATATCCCCTAAAATGTTATATAGACGGGAAGAAACATTAACATCCAATCATAGAAACATTACAAACTTGCGCATGCGCATTGCGCATGTATCCGCGCATCCGCACAATGGTATGAAATTATTAATCTTTGACGCCATTAAACAAAAATGTTTACGTATATCTATTTTTATTTAATTTTTATTATCAGGTTTAATACTCCCCTCCACCCACACACATACGCACTTCAGACTAACTCCTTTTGTTTTCGCCCGTTTTTCATGCTTTAAACTATAATGGCTGGTTATAAGGAATGAGGTTGACCTGATTGAGTATCCATAACCATTATAAATAAAGTTTTAGTTAAGGTCGACAGTCTTTCTGACTCCATGTTTGAAACGGTTAGATAGTAAGTCCCTCCGGCTCATAGAAGAAAGAGTAGACAACGGCTATGTTGCTTAACAGAAAATACCCTTTATTTTGGCAGTACTGGAAAAAGGAATTAAAAACAGACAATAATACTCTTAACAAAAAGTGGGGTGCCAAACATGACAGACTTCATTCTAGGCTGGTTAGTTTAACAGGACCAGCGTTAGCACGGCAGATTCCTTGTGCAGTCTGACTCCAACTCTTTGAAAGCGAGGAAAACACTTGCGTGCGTGGGTGTTATTCTAAGAACCAGTCCAACAAACTATATTCATACGCCAAGCCATTCTATTGGTTGATGGGTCAATTACTCAGCGCCAAATTTGTCTATTTACACCGAGAAAAAATAGTACGTCAAAACATGTGACTGTTACAAAACCAAATAGAATAAAAACTTCCTCACCAATTTTTCTACGATCTGAACATACCAGATATGAGTTATATTCCCTACACCCTCAATTTCGTATGCTTTATGTATTTCCACTGACCACTAACTTCCCCTGTTCAAGGTGGGTTACCACCGAGGTTTAAAAGTTTAATGAGTAACGTGTATGTTTTATGTGACTACTGTCTTTCCACATCATACTTAAACCTCCTCTTTCAACCCCTCATGACTTTATCTCTTTTTCCCTTTCTCCTCATATCCATTTCCTGTACTAAAGTGATCAAAGATATCATTTTTCGTCACTTTGATAA
>OY744529.1:6625200-6635200 GCA_963556195.1 Sepiola atlantica
GTGTGTATGTGTGTGATGTTTGTCTGTATGTGTGTGATGTTTGTGTGTAGGTGTGTGATGTTTGTGTGTAGGTGTGTGATGTTTGTGTGTATGTGTGTGATGTTTGTCTGTATGTGTGTGATGTTTGTGTGTAGGTGTGTGATGTTTGTGTGTAGGTGTGTGATGTTTGTCTGTATGTGTGTGATGTTTGTGTGTAGGTGTGTGATGTTTGTGTGTAGGTGTGTGATGTTTGTGTGTAGGTATGTGATGTTTGTGTGTAGGTGTGTGATGTTTGTGTGTATGTGTGTGATGTTTGTCTGTATGTGTGTGATGTTTGTCTGTATGTGTGTGATGTTTGTGTGTTCCCTATAATAAGAAAAGTTAGAGAATGTACATAAAATCTAAAAGTGCTTTCTCATGTAAAATTTACCGGGGAAGACAATGGAAGTGTTCCTGAACCTTTAAGCTCATCCTTAAGGGGGTCATGAGGGCATAACACCCTTCAAAACTTCAAATATATAATATTTTTATGAAATTTAAATCATATGTATAAAATTATCTGGAGAAGGTCATAGACGTCGTCCCTATCTAAAGAAGCTATGGGGACTGAACCTCCTTTAAACTTTAAATATAGCCTATTTTGATGAAAGTGATATCATATGCATTAAGATTTTCTGGGGAAGACAATGTACCCTCTATGTGCCGAATATCTACGTGTCCCCACCTCTAAGTGACCCATGGGGACAGAACCCCCTTAAAACTTCAAATAGGTATATCCGATTCAAATGAAATTTAAATCATATGTATAAGGCACTAATTCAGAGATTTTCAACATTTTAGCGTCTTTCGATTAAATGGCGAAACGGTAAAGAAAGTAATATGGTGTTATGAGCACAATGAACAAAGTACATAGTAGTGATCCTCCTTCCTGCAAATAAATTAATTAAGAAATTCCTACAAATTAAATTATATATTTTTTATTTACTTGGGTTTCAAAAGTTCGTACGACGTTAGAGTCCAGAATCGTTCCGTTGAAATAAACTCAGTAAATGTCTGGCTGCTACTGATTATGTGAGTATGAACAACTCAGCTTGTGTGTATTTTTCTCCTACGAGTTGCTTCAAGTAGTGATTATTTGATGCGAATAGTGTATGTTGTTCAAACTACTAAACGTAGTCGTATGTTATTGTAATGAAAAGTTATTGAATGCTAGACTGCATAGAAATTACGTCTATTTCTCATATAGTGTTAGAGTCGGCTCCGAGCGGCGTGAAACCCAATTTTTAATGATTTTTTTCTTGCTTTTGCTGGAAATATTTACAGCTCTTCTCATGGACAGAAAAAATATGTATTCTCCTCTATTTTATTGTATTTCAATTTGAAGCCGATTTTATACAAAACATGCAACTCCTTTTTTGTATTTTTTCTTCCATTGAGTTTTCTTTGTTATACTCACTTATTAAAGAAGATTCTATCCATCAACTGAATCCATCATGGTAACTCTGGATTCAGTTTATTGTCTCGGTTCAATTACTGAACAGATTAGTAATGCGTTTTGATTGGACTATATGAGTCACGTGTTAGAAAGGGCTGATTAGGAAAGATAGATTAAGATAGTCTACTTAGTAGCAGTTAGGCAGCGTGTGGAACAGACGCCTACCGAGAGAAACCTAATGTAATGTAATGTAATGTCAAGGGATGTACCATGTAATTTGATTACCTGGCCAGGTAATTTAAGGGAGAAATACGTCATGAGTTTTTATTGTCGTCCTTTCGTCAAGACAGTTTCCGGCCACGAGAGTGTGAATTTAAAATGGCGGTTCCAACAGACATATGCGATCTTGAGAAATGAACACCACTAGATGATCACGGCTGGTATCTGTAAAAGAAGAAGAAGACGAACATTGTGATGATGATGATTTCATCTGTAAGATGTAGGGACTCCAAAATTAGAGAGACTGAGTACTGTCGGGGTGATTTACGGCCCGCATCTTCCCCATTTTACATGTATATTGCTCCCGATTTCCCTTTTGTAGAATTGTTTGAATTCTCCAGCCATAGAGATTTTGCAGATGTCTTCTATTTCTTCTTGTTATAAACTGGAAGCCAATTTAACAACTTTTTGGACTCTTGCGTCTAAGATAATTAATTCTGTTATACTAATGGTTCACCACTTTCTAAGGCGAAAAGCCATTCAAGGATAATAGTTAGTGAGATTTTCAATTGAATGATGGAACCGTACTATGAGAGGAACCATCATGAATGAGTGTTCTGACGGTCACGTGATTCGAAACCCTCAGACCCAAGTCATATTTTAACTATGCGGCCAATACAACCACCACAGTGAAAGGAAGAGAATAAAGGTCTATTTATGTCTCTGCAAGCGGACATATCTAGAAGGCTGTTATAAACAGTGTTCAACCACCCGTTATGAGAAGGATAGCCGTTCCGTGACGGGTAAAATTAATTCTCCGTATAGAACAGTTTTGCACAATTTTATGTACCCCGAGGAAAACTAAATTTAATTCATAATGATATTGAACTTTATGTCTAAAATCCTTATTTTAATTTTTGTCAAACTCCATTACATTATTTTGTATCCAGAAAATGTTTAAAATGTAAGGCTCAAGCTTAAGAGGTCTTAATAAGGAATTGAAATCCAAGGAATCTTTCTTCATTGGTGTCTTATGACTATGGATACAATTTAATGCAAATCTAGCATATTTGGATTCTCAAATGGAAGGTTGTGCGCATATTATGCCCCCCCCCATGAATCCTTTAAAAAAACTGAAATTTGAGAAATATTTGTTAATTGGTGTCTAATTCCGTTTATTTAAATATCACAAAACTCAGCGGTATCTTAATTTTCACGAAAGGCTTCAACCTTATTTCCCCCCTATTGCATACAACTAAATTAAACTACATATACCCCGTTTTGGACTCGTCACGCTTATGAGCTGTGTTTAATAATTCAGAATTATCGGTTAATTAGTTAAGGAATGAATCCTGTAGATGCAAATATATAAACATATAAACAAAGCTAACAGTAACAGTATGTGTTTTTAATCAGTTATGGCCTAAGGTTTGTTTCACAGTGAAATGATTCTAACACGTTTAAGGTTGAACTTTAGGTTTTACATAAACGTTCTGCGAAGAATTGCTGCAGATCTCTTGAGTCATTGAATTTTGTAGCTAAACGCTTTCTATTTTTGTGTTTATTCTTAACAAATCTTTTTGTTTTTGATTTTATATTTTGTTTTTATTTAATGCTATTGTTATTGACTTTTGGCTTGTATTTCTAAATTTATTCAAAGGATATTAGTTGACAATCATTTTTTACGATAAGAAAGAGCCAATTTATCAACAAAAATTAAATCGTTACAATAAATAAATTGAAACGTGAAAAAGTTCGTTTTATATATTAAAAAAAAAATCGACAATTATTTTTACGATAAGAAGAAAGAGAAAACGGTACACAAACCTAACATTTTCTAGGGGTACTGCTACTGCTACTATATATATATATATATATATATATATATATATATATATATATATATATACAATTTGTTATACTATGAGCGAGTCTTCTTGAACGCAAACACACACGCATCTACAGATACACGAGAAGTGGTAACATATTTTTTTTAGTATAGAGATTATACCAAAGAGATTTGGTGGAGAGGGTAAAATCCATGAGACATGTGCTTACCCAACAGGCTGTGGCATACAGAGTGGGGCGACGGGGCGGTCGTTCCAGGAATCCAAATTGGGGGGCATCCAAATTGGGGGGGGGGGGGGCATCCAAATTGGGGGGAATCCAACCATTTTATAACTACTTTCCTTTTATAGTATAGTATTCAGAGAAGCTGTGGTCATTTAAAAAAAAATTACCCAGATCAGAGTTTTGGCAGGACAGTGGGTAACCCACTTTGAGCACGCGCCCGAGTAAGCGTAAAAGGGGAGCGGATATACGCAGCGGAGTATCGTTATGGAGCGAACAAAAACAAATGCGGAGGCTTGAGGAAACACTTTCTTCCTCTTCGAACTCGTCTTGAATGGTAACATTTCGAACAGTAAGAACGAGGACTTGCATTTCCGGATCGAATTAATTTACAAATGAATGATTTCGGATTTCTCCTCTCTTTTTTTTTCTCTTTCTCTCCGCCTCCCCCTCTTTCTAATCACGAAAACAAAAAAAATAAAAAGCCAAAAAATTACGGAAACCGGGAATATATTAAAGAGAAAAAAAATGAAAGGGACGAGCTGGAAAGGCAACCCATACGCATTTATTTACGAAAACCAGACTTTTATTCTTACAGATGGCCAACACTATCTACATTTATTGCATCTCTCCTGAAAATGGTCCAAGTCTAACTCTATCGTAGATATGACATAAAACTGCATCGATGTGGGAGCTTTGTTGCTGTGGTTTCTATCACCAATCCTAACAGTGTGCGTGTGTATGTTTGTCCGAAGAAGCCAAATAATAAATATAACTAAACTAATATAAAATAAATATATTAGTAAGAAAATATGACCGTACACGGCAATAATAAAATACACAATAATAAAAGAACATAAATACACAATAATAAAAGAACATAAATACACAATAATAAAAGAACATAAATACACAATACTAAAAGAACATAAATACACAATAATAAAAGAACATAAATACACAATAATAAAAGAACATAAATACACAATAATAAAAGAACATAAATACACCATAATAAAAGAACATAATTACACAATAATAAAAGAACATAAATACACAATAATAAAAGAACATAAATACACCATAATAAAAGAACATAAATACACAATAATAAAAGAACATAAATACACAATAATAAAAGAACATAAATACACAATAATAAAAGAACATAAATACACAATAATAAAAGAACATAAATACACAATAATAAAAGAACATAAATACACCATAATAAAAGAACATAAATACACAATAATAAAAGAACATAAATACACAATAATAAAAGAACATAAATACACAATAATAAAAGAACATAAATACACACTACTAAAAGAACATAAATACACAATAATAAAAGAACATAAATACACAATAATAAAAGAACATAAATACACAATAATAAAAGAACATAAATACACAATAATAAAAGAACATAAATACACAATAATAAAAGAACATAAATACACAATAATAAAAGAACATAAATACACAATAATAAAAGAACATAAATACACAATAATAAAAGAACATAAATACACAATAATAAAAGAACATAAATACACAATAATAAAAGAACATAAATACACACTACTAAAAGAACATAAATACACACTACTAAAAGAACATAAATACACAATACTAAAAGAACATAAATACACAATAATAAAAGAACATAAATACACAATAATAAAAGAACATAAATACACAATAATAAAAGAACATAAATACACAATAATAAAAGAACATAAATACACAATAATAAATTTCATGAATAAATAAAATATTTAAATATCAGTTTTCTGCTGAATTAAATCGTTTCTCCGAACTAAGAATACAAATATAACAGCAACCTTTTCTGAAAAAGAAAAGAACGTTTTTTTTTTGAAGAGGAGAATGTATCTTCCGAAATATCAAACTATAAAAGAAAATTGTTTCCGCCAACCGGACTCCATTTACAGTAAATGAATGATTTACTGAAAAATAAATAGATAAGTTTTTGTTAAAAAATATCGCATATATTTTCTCCAATTATTTATTTTTGTTAATCTTTCTCTTCACCGTTCTGTTTTTTTCGCATTGTAAACAGCCTTATTAAATATCTATATGCCTATTTACCAGCAATGCTTTAAGCAAGCTAGCATACACTTTTATCACTTTTATCTGGGCGAGACAAATGTTTCATGTGTCAAAGGTACTTGCAACTCTTAGAAAAACGTCCCAAGGTTCGCTGCCAAATTAATTCCCTGAAACGATGCTTTAGATATAATATAAACCCAGCACCATCAGAAACATATACTTACAGTCTCCCTAGATTCAATTCAGAACAAAAATTCCTACACATATTTTGTGTCAGCAGAACTTATCTAATACCTAGATTGTAGCCACACCGGGCTGACGGAGACCAAATACTTCCCACATCCTCTATACATCTGCTACGCAAAATAACAACGGCTATTAACCAGAAAAAAAACCCATACACATGCCCAACGTTAGAAACGATGATAGAAACCACACCTACAACACCAACACTCCACCAACAACACATATTCTCATCACTAGTTTTAATGGTTCTCTCACAAAAGATGAACCCCAAGTTCTCAGCTTCAGCCCTAAGTACCCCCCCCCCCCCAAAGTTAACGACTATGCTGAACTTAATATAGAAATACAATTCTGCAGAACAGGCTACTACCTTAAATGGCTATCTGTTTTTAACCGCATTTATCAGGACAACTGTTATAAACCCACGGACACTACCAACACCTTCCCCGTATACCATCAGGACCACCAATTACACTAGCAACCGCCTACTAGACCCAAAAGTATCAAGATTCAACTAGAGAATCTTCTCCATACTCCAACATGAACAACGTCACATCATCCCAACACCTTACTCTGTAAAAAAAAACGCGAAGAAAAACATCTTACTTACTTACCATCTGACAAAGGCAAAGCATTCTGCATCATTTCTCAGATAGCATATAACACGCTGCTCTTGAACACATTAACGACACCACACTATATACACCCACCCATAATATATCGTCTACACAAATACAAGATCTTATCAATATTACTTAAACTCAAATTGGCAATAAAAAGAATCGATCTAAAAATACAAGATTAACTTTACCACTAGAAGCAGCAAACTCCCCACATTTTATCACATTTTATCACCTCATTAAAATAGACAAAAAAAACAGCATCCATACACAGATTAAACCCATAGTCTCCAGTATAGAATGATATTACTCAAACCACTACACCCCACCATTCCCGCACATATCAGCAGCTCTGACCAAGTCATACACAGATAAATCTTATTTTATCCACAACAACTGCATCTTAAGTACACTTTAAGCCTCGACAGTGTCTCTCTTTACGCCTTCATACCTATATACCCAGCAATCGACTTTATAGCTGACCACATATCATCCAATAACGTCTACTCTTTTCGCATAACACCCACAGACATACAGCAGCTTTTACGCATGATTATAGACAACACATACTCTATATTACAAAAACACACATACAAACATATCACTGATCTACGTATGGCTTCCAACATTTCGTGTCTTCTAGTTATTACGTATATGGATAGACTCGAGAGACGAGTACTTAACAACTGCCACTCTCACATATTTTCACGAGATACATATACGACATTCTTATTCTTACGGTAAGAAGCCATCAAAATTTGCAGTAATTCTAACAACACACTATTGAACAACCCAGTATTTCTGGTTCCCTATTACTTCTCGACTTTAACCTTAAAATCACGAAATTCTGTAAGAAACCGGCTCCTAGAAAAAAATCCACCTTACTCGTTAAAGCTAAAACGTGGCACCCTGGAACCATTGTCCAGAAGGATGGTAACCCAAGGAGCTAAATTGTGGAAACTCCAAATGGAACAAGACGTGCTGTACCTGTAGTGTTACTGCACCGACGATTCACCGGTGAGGGGACGAGTTACGGCCCCTGGCGATGACTCAGTTAGAATGTATTTTGACCGCCAATAAACCTTGTTACTTATCCTATACTTCTCTCCGTCTTACTACTTACTTAGACCGAAATAACCTTCATATCAAACAAATGCTCCACAACTGCCGACAAGATAATACACACTAATAATTTCCACCAGATTTTAAAAAGCCCATGGTTATACCGCATCCACCACTAGACCGCCGCAAAAACACCATAATAAACGCAGACAACACATCCTTTGCAACAACCACTTCCTAAAACCCCCATTGCTTTATGACAAAATCACATCCACCATTCTTAAAACGATACATAAAGAAATCTTAGACATTAAACTGCGCACACCGACCTAACCCTAACCCTACCCCTAACCCTAACCCTAACTCTAAGACCGCATACATCTAAGAGACACAAAACAACCAACTCTTAGAACCTTGCACTTTGACAAATTGCCCAACATCCTTTACAGTCTACAATGTGCTAAGTGTAATAGCTTCTCCATAGGATGGACTAAAAGGCGTTTGCACAAGCACATGAAAAAGCATGTCAACGCTCGCACATCCTCCTTATACAAACACATATATCCAAAAAAATTCTAGGTAATATTTTTGCGACTTTTAGGAATATAGGAAAATTGCTTATACTCAGTTATAAGCAATTTTCCTCATTTTCAGACACAAACCTAATATTAACAAGCCGCGCATGCGTGGTCCCCCTCTGTATGTGACTCGATGTGGCGAGTGTAAAATGCAATAAATTTGGACAATTTGGGGCATTTTTGACGCCCCCTCCCTTTGACCCCATGGGGGCGCGAACCAGAATTTCTCTGAGGTCAAAGATGCTCATTTTATATCCAGAACAATTGTCTCTACATTTTGACCAAGTTTCAGAAAAATTGAATGGATGGATCAAACGTTATGGGAGAAAAGGGTCATTTTTTGCCATTTGGGGGGCTTTTGACCTCCTGGGAGCGCGAACCAGATTCTTTCCAAGGTCAGCGATACTTATTTTCTATTAGGAACAATTGCCTTCATATTTTGGCCAAGTTTCAGAGAAATTGAATGGATGGATGAAAAGTTATGGGGCAGAAAATGTCATTTTTTGCCATTTCGGGGCCTTTTGACCCCCTGAGGGCTAACCAGATTATTTAAAAAAATCGGAGAATGTCACTTTCTAACCTGACAAAAGTTACAACTTCATGCAAAATTTCAGAGAAATTCAATCGATGGTTGCGGAGAAAAATCCGGAGGGACGGACGGACGGACGGACGGACGGACGGACGGACGGACGGACGGACGGACGGACGGACGGAAATGCCTCAAAACATAGGTCCCCCGATTTTATATAACCCACATCCCACATAATGGCTTCTATCGAAATGCTATAATACCAAACTATTGCTTTCTACAATTTACTAATTATATGTTTATAAGTAGTGAACAAATTATATAGACTACACCATACAGTAGAATATAATTATAAAATGAAGGTAAAAAAGAAAACAACACATTTTTTAATGATTGTAACATTTAGTCCAAATAATATAATTAAAATTCGTTTATATTTATTACACTTAAATAATACAGTGCTTTAGTTATGCCATTCTATTTCGCTGTTTGAAAAAACTCGCCCGTTACGAATTCAAAATTATGAATATATATATATAAATATATATATATATATATATATATATATATATATATATATATATATATATATATATATATATATATATATATATATATAAATATATATATATATATATATATATATATATATATATATATATATATATATATATATATATATATATGTATAAATACAAATATCTAAATAAAAATAAAAAGATTTATATAATATATGTATATATAATAAATATGTTAAAATTATAAGGATTAATCCTGAGCTTCATACACTAATTAAAAAAACAAACTAATTCACTTGTTACAAATTTGAAAAGAAATTTAATATATAGAATAAAATTAATAAATAAAAATAAATTAAAAATAATTAAATTATGACCCTATAAGGCAACAATAAAATATAAATAAATAGATACATAATACAAAACATGAATTAATAAATAAATAAAATATCTAAGTACCAGTTTGCTGCTGAACGCTGTCAACTATCAGTATAATAGCATACCATCGCTCTTCACAATTTATTAATCATATGTTTATAAATAGTTTAAAAGATTACATTAAAATAAATAGGTATAGTTTCAAATACCATACACTAGAAAAACATAAAATTCAGAAAAAAAAATAGGCGAAAAAATAGTTAATGACTCGAACATACGTTGTACAAAAAATA